>CM067374.1:138631011-138737773 GCA_034401795.1 Chaetoderma sp. LZ-2023a
GCATGACACGTGTGTTGAATTCTTCTGTTTGTTTTAAGCATATTTTATTGCATAAAATACAAATTGGGACTAGGGTAAAAGTTCTATCAACTTACATTGCCTTCTCCCTACATGACATAGGCCCTATTAAGATAATAATAACAATAATAATAATAATAATAATAATAATAATAATAATAATAATAATAATAATAAATATTAATTACAGTAATAATAGTAAATCAATCAATTAATCTTGCAATTACACTAACAATCATTCAATAATCAGTTACACAATGCATTAGTTAAACCGACAAATAGGAAAGCAATCAGTCAAACAATGCTAAGAGCGATCATCTAATTAGTCAAGCAATTGACTGTTCATCGGTCCACTCATTCTATCAGTCAATCAAGCAATCAACCAATAAATTGATTGATCAAGATATCAGTCACTCAATTGAATCGATGAATCAATCACCCAACCATTCAATCGATCATTCACTAATTGAATCACTAAATCAATGAATTAATAAACCCACCCACCTACACGCCCATCCACTCACGCACCCACCAGCACAACCACCAGCCCGCCAGACCACCCACCCATCCACCAACCCTTCACTCACTCACTCACTCACTCACTCACTCACTCACTCACTCACTCACTCGCTCATTCACTCACTCACTCATTCACTCACCCACACACAGCTAGCCACCCCAACCAGCCACACACCCACTAACTCACTCGCTCACTCACTCACTCACTCACTCACTCACTCACTCAATCACTCACTCACTCACTCACTCACTCACTCACTCACTCACTCACTCACTCACTCATTCACTCACTCACTCACTCACTCACTCACCTACTTACTCACTCACTCACTCACTCACTCACTCACTCACTCACTCACTCACTCACTCACTCACTCACTCACTCACTCACTCACTCACTCACCTATCCACACACCCAGCCACACACCCAGCCACACACCCAGCCATCCCAACCATCCACCCAGCAACTAACTCACTCACTCCCCAACTCACTCACTCACTCACTCACACTCACTCACTCACTCACTCACTCACTCACTCACTCACTCACTCACTCACTCACTCACTCACTCACTCACTCACTCACTCACTCAATCGCTCCCTCCCTCCCTGCCTCACGCATGCAGGTACGCACGCACTCATTCACCCACTCACTCACTCGCTCATCCACCCACCCACCCACCCACCCACCCACCCACTCACTCACTCACTCACTCACTCACTCACTCACTCACTCACTCACTCACTCACTCACTCACTCACTCACTCACCCACACACACACACACCCCAACCATCCACACACCCACTAACTCACTCACTCACTCACTCACTCCCTGACACACCCACTCACCCACCCACCTATCCACCTACCGACCGATCGACCGACCGACCGACCGACCGACAGACCGACCGACAGACTGACTGACCGAATGACCGACCGACCGACCAACTTGCTCGCTCGCTCGCTCACTCATTCACTATCCCCTACCCCCACTGCCCAAACCACACACGCACACTCACTCACTCACTCACTCACTCACTCACTCACTCACTCACTCACTCACTCACTCACTCACTCACTCACTCACTCACTCACTCACTCACTCACTCACTCACTCACCCACACACACACCCCAACCATCCACCCACCCACTAACTCGCTCGCTCGCTCACTCACTCACTCACTCACTCACTCACTCACTCACTCACTCACTCACTCACTCACTCACTCACTCACTCACTCACTCACTCACTCACTCACTCACTCACTCACTCCCTAACACACCCACTCACCCACCCACCTATCCACCTACCGACCGATCGACCGACCGACCGACCGACAGACCGACCGAAAGACTGACTGACCGAATGACCGACCGACCGACCTACTTGTTCGCTCGCTCGCTCACTCATTCACTATCCCCTACCCCCACTGCCCAAACCACACACACACTCACTCACTCACTCACTCACTCACACTCACTCACTCACTCACTCACTCACTCACTCACTCACTCACTCACTCACTCACTCACTCACTCACTCACTCACTCACTCACTCACTCACTCACCGACCTATCCACACACCCTGCCACCCCAACCATCCATCCACCCAGCCACTAACTCACTCCCTCCCTCACTCACTCACTCACTCACTCACTCCCTCAGCCACACACGCACGCACGCACGCACGCGCGTGCACGCACGCACGCACACACACACACTACCCAACCACCCATCTATCTACCCACCCACCCACCCACTACCCACACATCACACACCCACCCAACCACCATCACCGCATGCATGCACGCTGGATGTTCAATATTAAATCATGACCGAGTTGTTCAAAGCACATCCAATAGTAAGTATTTTTCATCATACATAATTCCAGTCATAGCATAATACATAATTATAGCTTTTGGCTCAACCCATTTGTCATAGAAAATGTCAATTTGCAGACCAAGAGATAATTTTGACAAGTTTACCACTGGAATGACTGGCTCAGTATTCGAGCCAGTCATTCCAGTAGTAAATTTTTTAAAACAGCTTTGCCACTCCTTGGTTTGCAAAATGAATATTTCTCAAGATTCCTGCTAAAGCTGTTTTGGCTTGAGTGTTAAATGGATTAATGGTCAGCAGGACTGGTCAACTTAACCCTTTAATCGCCAAGATTGGTCAAGAAATTCTAAGATTTTGCTCACTGAATGTTCATTTGTTCAGGCCAACAGAACAGAAATCGCCACAAGAGTAATTAACTGGCTTGCTTATCAACTTAGCCAGCTATTCCAGTGGTAAATCTGTTAAAAATAAAATGGTCTTCTCTTGGCCAGAAAATGGGCATTCTTCAATACCAGAGGCTGTGTTACAATACTACATAGTTAACATGATTCATAGACCTGCAGCATGAAATTCCATACAGAGTCCATAACTAATTTATCAAATTCCAGACCAATTTTATGAAGCCTCCAATCAATTTCCATTTCAAAACAAAATTTTGCAGAAAACTCACAATTAGTAGCCGAGCTCGCAAAATAATAAAGATAATAGTGATATTCAGTTTACGAGGATTTTTAATGTATTTATTTCTATTGAATAAATAGTTGTAGTTTGTCATGGGATAACATGCTCAGATTCATAGTACTTAACCATTTAACTGTCGAATTTGTTCAAGAAAATTTCAATTTTATCAGATGTTCATTTGCAGACTAAGAGGACTATTTTTGAAAATTTACCACTGGAATGACTGGATCGGTTATCGAGCCAGTCATTCCGGTGGTAAATTTTCAAATATAGTCTTCACTTTTTCTGTAAATGGACATTTCTCAAGACCATTTTTATCTGATATGAGTGTTAGATGGTTAAAACATGACAGGATACCAACACTGAATGATAGAAACACTGATATACATCTATAGCTGGTTGTATTAACAGTGCTGGTGTGGTAGATTGACACACATTCAATTCATCCATATGTTAAGTTCAAGTGTTACCCAAATTTAAGTAAGTAACATATTTTCAACGACCAATTCGTGAAATGTGCTTGGCGTTTAGGTTCAAAATCATCCCGGCGAATGAACATTTACACTGGAGCCCTCTGTCGGAAGACATCTGCTGATCATGTTACATATTCTGACTGTCATAATAGTCTCATCATCAGTTCTAAATATATTTTACAATTGTTCAAGATTTGTTGCAAATCCAGTATGTCCAGCAGAGACCAGCTGCAACCTTGGCGATTCCTGATGATTAATCTTGCGACCATTTTTTCAGATCAGTTTGAAACTTCATAAGTAAATCGGAGCAGGTTTGTGAAATAACACTGTCAAAATGGACCATGGGTCAGAAATCCAGTATGGGTGCCAACTACAAGTAGTGATATGAGCTGTGGCATTGCGTTATAAATGTTATGAACCAAATTTAACTCGTTCTCAAGATGATTGATTACACAGTATGACCATCAACCCTTTCACAAATAGAACATCTACTGGATATAATAAAAATAAACATGACTGGAAGCCATTGCTGCCATAGGAAGTAACTGCTTCCAGTCACATTAATTTCAAAATATTGAACTAAATATGTTAAACTTCGCAAGGAATATACTTGGAATTGTCATTGAAAGGGTGTGATGAAGGCAGCCAAAACCGGTCTCTGTAGTGCTCTTGAGAAATGTCCATATGCAGGCCAGCAAAAGACTATTTTGGAAATTTGTACCAGAGGAATGACTGACTGGCTTGTCATTTCAGTGGTCAATTTTTAAGTCTTCTTTTGGCCTGCAAATTATTGATATCCAATAAGCAAATTTTCTTTTTACCAAACTTAGCTATTAAAGAGTTGACTAAAAAGTATACTGAACTTGACCGGCCAGATTGGAGCAACTGACAGACTTTAACAATCACGAGAAAATTCTAATTGTTTCTTTATGAATGTCCATTTTAATCGGAGAAAGAGAACACGATTTTTTAGAAGTTTACCCCTCAAATGATTTGCGCCATCATCGAGCCAGTCATTCTAGTGGTAAATTAAAAAAATAGTCTTCTTGGCCAACAAAAGCACATTTCCCAAACTCACAGTAAATGCTGGTTTTTGGTCAGTTTGACCATTAACCATTTCACCGATAAATTCAATGTATCTCAATCTCAGGGCAGACAAACAGGAAATATTTTGAAAATGTAAAAAGTAATTGACTGAAAGCCACTGCTGCCATAGGCAGCAACTGCTTTCAGTCATATTAATTTCAAAATATTGAACAAAATATATTATACGCATTGCAAAGCATGCACTTGGGCTTGTCGTTGAAAGAGTATGGTGAAGCCGGCGCCGGTCTCAGTAGTGCTCTTGAGGAATGTCCATATGCAGGCGAAGAGAAGACTAGTTCCCCGTCTCAACAGCCTATGCCCCCCAGGGATTGAGAGGGCGGTGGGGGACACGGATCGCCGAACGGCGGCCAGTTGAGGAAGGGGGTATCATATTAATTCCGACACTATTACTGTTTTGAAAACAAGTTCCTCAACATCAGAGTCAGATACAGACTGTCGGTCTGTAGTCCTATAGCTAGATATATCGATTGACATTTCAAGCTTATGCGCTACAATTTCCGCGAAATTGTGAAGCAATCGGAACAATGGCAGTCAATGACGCAGATCTGAAGTTCACATTGATCGCGTGATTTTCGCTGTCACACAGTAAATGGAACGTGATACCTTGCGTCACGTGACAAAGCACGGCGTAGCGCAAGCTCTGGACAGATTACGGCGGTTTTATAGCGAACTAGACGTCATTGTGCAGCAAACAACGTACAGAAACAGGTAATTTAATATTATTTAACTATTTGAAAAGTATAACACTGGATAAGCTATATAGATGTTTAAGTACAAAAATGCGATATTGAAATATGTCTGTTTAATTTAAAGATACATTCGAGGGTATATATAAATCACAGGCCTTTGAATTTTCGTCCATCCATATCACTACCACATATCCCCCTACTACATGATGTATATATACCTACTATATATAATATACACAAGGTATGAAACCAATGGACTTGAATGGTGACGCCCGGGTTGGATAAATTCATATTATTAATTGCATCGCTTAATTATCGATGCCTACATGTAGAGGAATGATTGCTCTCGACGGAAACATATAACATTTTAGGTTTATTAAGGTCTATCATATAAAATTACGAACTAATATACGCCCCGGACGAAATCTGTGGGGACCATTGACAGCCGCTAGCTAGTTTCAGTGAATAACCGTATTGCAGCAAATCGCTGGCAGGTGGTTGCATTTAAGAGCTGGAAAGGAACTAAAATCTCCGAAAAAAAAAACACCATCGAAAATCGTCGGACATAAATCATAGCGTATCACACACCCATGACTCAGCAGAAACATTTTAATACAAATAACATGCCCCTTCCACCGCATAGCAGAAGTACATGCATCACAATGGATGGATCCAATCTGTCGCTCAAGAAATGCGATGTTGACACACTGGAAAATGTTAAATGTGGAGCGACGAGGTGTGTGCCTTCATCAAAGGAAGTTGACTACACACAGGGGCTAAAGATACTGCAGCTACCAACAATTAAAATACAGGCGGATGAGAGGCGATATTATAGAAATATACAAAATCATTCAAGGCATCTATGATAAACGGGTCACACATCAAATCTTCACGTTCAACGGATGGACAACATGGCTGATACCAGATGACATAACTATAAAATCGACAAAAACTACTCAAGATTGGATAGGCATGGTCACCAAGATTGAAAAGGCAATCACAGCTATTAGAAAGAGTTCAACGCTGAGCAACAAAACTCGTCCCGCTAATCAGAGTATAGCTACGCGGAACGACTTGTGACTGAAATATAGACGATTTCGGGGAGATTTAATTGAAACATTCAAGCTCACCAGGGATCTATATAATATTGATAAGGACTACTTTTTCGAGCCATCCAGTATTACACAGACCAGAGGGCATAGGTTCAAGCTCAACATAAAGTGCAGCAACAAAGATATTCGCAAGCACTTTTTCGCTAACAAAGTGGTACCACAATGGAATTCACTGTCAGCTACAATAGTCGAAGCAACAACACTTGGATTATTCAAGAGCAAACTAGATATCTACTTCAAAGAAAGATCATTTGAATTCAACTGAACAGGCATACGTATACCAGCCCATCACAAAGTCATACTGCAATTGTTCCAATACAGTGGACTTCACTTGGAGTAGCCTGTGGATCTATAAAACATGCTCTGTAGCGATTCCAGGCCTGGCGTGTGTGGGAACGGACGTATTAAATCTGTTCTTTAATGTGTTTTTTTAAAGTTATAATTTGAACAGTATTTTGTTTGTGCCATCCAGTTTTCTCATCAAGAGAACCATTTAATTAGCGTTATTGACCATAGTGATCACAACACAAAGTGATCCCGGTTTTCGTATTGCCGCCATCTTGATTTTTTTCTGGATTTCATGGGTCTCCAGTCTAATTAAATTGCATCTCCACTCTCCGGCACTGATTTTAACAAACTGTTATCTATACTATTTCGCGAACACGCCTCTGGTCTCACTCCTCATTCCTCTTGTGCAACATTTTGTTTTACAATGTCATTTTTTGGTAGGTGATTTTCTTGTCGACCTGACCTCACTCATTGTTTCACTTTCGCTTCTTTCGTGGAAACAAGGAGAAAGGACGAATAGTTGTTGATAAATTTCTCTAGGGGTCGATGATTATCTTGTTGACCTGGGGCCGTGTTCGTGGAGGGGTCGTGGCTTGCGCCTGGTATAGTACTGCTCTGGAGTCATTATGACGTCATCATTATGACGTCATAATAGATTGTGCCGTCATACTCTCCAACGTGGTTTGATCCGGGTGTGGGTTGCGAGCCGTTCACGAACACGCCCCTGGTCTCACTCATCGTTCCTCTCTTGTTGGCTTGGAGATTATTGAAAAATGGGTAACATCATCATCATCATCATCATCTTCATCATCATGATATCAGTCAATTGTCCTTGGCGATAGTCCTTAGCTCAAATATGTTCCTCTTGGTTGTCAGCATAGATCATCTTTGTTGGGCCACGTTCACTGACAGTGGGATTGTATTGTCCATAGTGCATAGCGCGTCATTGGACTGATGAGTCACCTGGACTAATAGCTAAATCATTCGATGATGGAAACACTCCGGAGCGTCAGTTTGGTAATTTGGCATATCAAATTGTACATAGTATAAGGATTCAACAGCCACATGGCCGGTCAGCTGGTGTGGGCATCTCTAACAGTTCCTTGATAACACTGAGGAATTAGGGAATGAATTTGTGTTCCCCTGGAAGTATCAGCTGGAAACAATATTCATCTAGTTTTTTAATCTCTAACAAGAACGGTGGCCAACAAAAGTCTATGCAGAGGACAGACAAAAAATATAATGGTTGTCGTGAGGAAATGAATAACTTTGACTCAGTCAGTTTTAAAACCACACATGTAGTCTGCTAGGCATCTCCTTTTATAGTCACTGAAGTTCCTAAAAAGGCGTAACTCTAAAGGTGAGGAAACCAATCAGTGTGCAAGAGATGGGGCAGGAAGTTGGGTGCGTCATTTGAGATTATACTGTCCATGACAGACATCGGCCCACAACTGGTGTCTAGCATCATAGCACACAATCGCTTCCATCAAGCAAACGCCATAGGACAAAATCTTATTTTGTCGACGAGGCCTTTACTAGTGTAGATTTGTGAGACACGGTGGAATTCTGTGGTAAACACGTGAAAGAATAGGATTTTTGTCCTGCGTTATTGATCTGATGGAAGTGGTTGTGAGCTATGATGCTAAGCACTGGTGAAATTCCTTGGTCCAATTCCACACATTCCGGAGTTGTTCTGCAGCTTTAGGGAGAAGGTTATCGAGTGGCTTCTTTTTCACATCTATGACATCCTCTATTATCTGCGCACTCCATCTCTAGTGGGAGGCACAATGGAGATACTGGTGGGTTTGGACTTGTGGAGTGTTCTCTCACAGATGAGAGAGCTTTGGTAAACACAACACCGCAGAGCCAACTCCATATGTAAAAGCAATGAAGTTCTCGAAAGCTGCATACTCCACATTGTTGCTCCTCATTCATTATCATTGCGATCAGCATATTTGATGTTTGATGGTGTTAAATACCTGTGATATGTCGATGCTCATCTTAGGAAAGCCCCGGTGCTTGGACCTGACCACTGACATGGACATTCGATGTTCCCATACCATGTCAGTGCAGCTGCATCTTCATCTAAAACAGCTCTGGTAGGCTCCAGTGAAACTGTTAATCTTTCCTCGGATGCAGTACAGTGTGACAAGTTCAGTGGACAAGATCATATGGATGCTGTTGAGAAGCACTCTATGCATATAGGTTTGCTGGTGGACTAGGAGGTGCGTGGGTTTGATCAGGGTAGCTTGGCCAACAGCGTCGAAAAGGAGGTGTTGCATCAAGGCAGAGTTTATTATGTGCGTGATTGGTTTGGAGAAGCTATCACCTGTATACTTAAAGTTCATTGACGATGCTGTCAGGCCCATTTCTCAGGGCCTTAATTGCTTTCTCAACCTCAGTTGTTCCGATCGGTGTTTGTGGTGGGCTACAATCGACTACAAATGGGTGTAATTGCTTACTGTCTGTATTAGTGAACTGGCATCAACTTTCTCCCTGGTCAGGCGGTAAGTTACTGTCAATGTTATGCATGAAAAGCGATGATGGTGGACCAGCAACTCTCAGAGCCCAGGCCACCCTAGACATTTTACGACAATCAACTGTAGCTGTGATGTCATCTACCAAACTGTCTGCTTGTAGGTTGGCGAGGCTTTTCAGTTGTTCACTAATCTGACAAAGTATTGCATTGTGTTCTTGGTGTAGCTGTGTGCGGTCTTTGCTCATTGATAGGCGAGGGGCGGTAGTACCGTGTGTTGTTCGGACAGCTTTACAAGGAGTGTGTCTACATCGTAATGTTCAGCTCTGCTGTTATGCTTGGCAATTTCTATTACATTAGTCGCAAATGTTTCAATACATTTGAGTACTCTGAATAAAGCATCATTTGGATTTGAGTCTATGCCAATAGTTTGTATCTGTTCCTCATGGACCCTCTTCTATGACAGTTGGGTTGTGGTGTCATTGACGAGCCTCTCTAGATAATAGCTAAGCTTGCAAGTTGGTTGATATGGCGCGTATGCAGCAGGAAAATGTGGTGTATGCCTTCATATGAACGTGAATCCTGAACTAGTGGCTTTACACTGATTTTACCCATCACATCAATTGGGTTGAAGACAGCTGTTGTGGCATTGGAGCCTGTTTCTGTTCTATGGTCTATGGTATCCTGTCCATGTTGTTTGGTTATGGCACAGATGTTTGAAGACAGTGTGGCAAAGAGGCCATGAACACGGATAAACAAGGCCACGCTAGAGCATCTCCATTGCTGTTACGCTTGCCCATAACATAAAAGACCATGTATGTGTTGAGTCATGCCTCCTTGTCTGCTTTGATGAAACTTTCTAGCTTATAATTCAGTCTTCACACACAACGAATTGCCATCTGGTTGAAATCAGGGTTGGCTTGATTTAAATCAATTGATTTATATCATGATTTAAATCATGATTTAAATCATGATTTAAATCACTCGATTTTTATCGGAAAAATCGTGATTTAAATCAGTTTTGCAAAAATAGAGGAATTTTCAAGTAATTAATACAATTAACAGTAATTTTGTTAAATTAAAGTAACATAATTATTTTACTGCTTCCATGGCACTTGAACATCAACACAAAATAGAATTATACACTTAATTGCTCATATTTGTCATCAGCAAGACTAGACCCAGTGCACGAGTCCACATCTACAATCTACATACTTGAGGTTCATGTACACAGTACATCACACATGTGTACAAAGTATGATCATTAAGTATGTGTAAGCTGTAAAGAAGAGGAGAATTCCATGTGCGTACATGTCACTACATGACCATTAAAGCAATAGTGTACATGAAAAGTCATGTATGGGCCAGTATGGCTATTACTATTAGTCTAATTCCAAAAGCACACTCTTTTAAAGCAAGACACTGTCTCTTTTTTCAGCTATGACATGCGTCTGGAGTCACTCTGGAGTGTCATTGAGTGTCTCGATTACTATTGGCTAGTGCTTATCAAGTTGGACTTTTGGGCTCCATTTTATTTAACACTAAAACAATAAAGATTGAAATGTTATTAAATTAAGTAGTTTACTACAACTTCAAAAATCAAAATCAGTAATTGCTGAAACTGGCAAGAAACTATATACATTGTAACACGTAAACACATCATTACATTACATTAACCCTTAGCACACTGATGTAGGAGTTTTAATTTTTCAAAATAAACATAACCCCTAGCACTCTGGAGCATGATAATTTAAATTTTCAAATTAAATTTAAAGATAAACTGGTGTACAATTTGCAACAATTTTTGTGGACGATGCTGCTGTCTGTGACAGCACCATCTTCCACAAAATTTGTTGAAAAACGTACACCAGTTTATCTTTAAATTTAATTTGAAATTTAAAAATTTCGACATCAGTGTGCTAAGGGTTAAAGATAAACTGGTGTACATTTTTCAACAAATTTGGTGGATGATAGAGCTGTCGCAGACAGCAACATCGTCCACCAAAATTGTTGAAAAATGTACACCAGTTTATCAATTTTAATTTGAGCATATTTTTAAAGACAGAAGTTAACAAGGTTGATAGACTTAGACAATGATGACTTTTGCATACCTTCATAGATTTTGTGCATCTAATTAGGGCTAATTCGTTAGATTTATGCATTGCATCATTTCTGTCCTATTGCTACTCACTGTATCTGTGATGCAATTGTGAACAAAATTGAAAAATCGTTGCTAATATGACGTAATATATAAATTTTGAACTCTATATATTATTAGTTCAAACAGTGATAATTAAAGAATAGACATCCCATCATTCGTAACATAATAAACATATTGAATATTTTGAAAGCAATTTCACTGAAAACCGTTGCTGACTTAGGCAGCAACGGCTTCCAGTGAAATTGCTTTCAAAATATTCAATATGTTATGAATGATGGGATGCATATTCTTTAATTATTCACAATTAAGTGATTAACCAGAACACTCGATATATTGACTATTGAGATACCGCAATTTTTTTATAATAACGATATCGATATTCTCTCAAGCAATATCGCGCAAACCTAACTGAGTCACAGATAGATGTGTCTGTCATCACTTTTCACTTTCAGTTTTCAATAATGCTGCAATTGTACTTCACTAGTCTAGTCAACAATCATCATTCAACTGAAACCGGAAGTCATTTTCTTTGTCACAGTTTAGGGACCGAAAAAGAAATACTAGTTTAGCCGCTTTTAAAGTTCCAAGTTTGTTTCTCAACTTACTCTGCACGAGCCCATAGCTGGAGAACACGCGCTCGACACCAGCTGACGCCGCCACAGCTGACATCAGACGCTGAGTGAATTCAAATGCTTCCAGCAGATCATCCTCGAAGTCACGTCTGTGCGACTTCCACCAATGAAGAGAGGTTACTCCATTAACAACTTCGTCGTTAAATTTAAGAATGTGAAATGGTGGTGCCATGGCCTCGAATTTGATTACCAAAGTCATCAAACCAGGGATTTCGGATGCTACGGTGAGTGCAGTTTCACGTTCTTGCTGAGTCAAGTTTCGACCACGGTATTTAGGGTGGAGTAGATTGGCCAGCATGTGGTGAGGTGTCACAGCTTGTTGATAACGCTTATCGGCCGCACGCTTTGTTGAATTATTAGTGTCATTATGCAGGGCCGTTTTTACATCTTTCCATAATTCAACTGCTTCTGCTATTGTGCAATTGTCCGATTGAGCTTTATCGAGAGCGCAAGCTACTGGTTTCAAACAAAGTCGGTATTCATCTGCAGAACGTTTGATTACTACATTACGAACTTTATTGGCAATGGCAACATCTATGCGGTCAGTATGTCCATCACAGATTGTCACAAGTGTCGGCCATGCCTCACAATACGAGTTTAAACAATCGTACATTGTGTTCCACCTTGTATCTGCTGGCATCACTAACTTTCTGCACGATGATTGGCGTATTTGGGCACTAGCAAAGTGGTTATTTCGGAAATACTTCACAACTTGTGTGACATGCTCCTTAACATTACCCATTTCTAAGTCCTTTGAAGTCAGATTTAGAAGATGAGGCGTGCATCCATACGCAATCATGTTGAAACCCAGTCGTTCTTTCAAGAACTCTCGCATCTTTGCTACATTAGCAGCATTGTCTGTGACGATACTACATATAATGCACCCAAAATCATTGTGCGTGTTTTCAATTGTCTGCTTCGCAATGTCATAAAGATATTCCGCTGTGTGAGGATGTCCAGAGGTGTCCGTAGTATCCACTAAGTAAATATCACCTAAGCAGGTCGTCACTGTAGCACATACGATAGGCTCGTTATGAATATTGCTCCAACCGTCTAATGCTAGACAGACAAGTTCACCTTCCAAATTTTTTCTCGCCTTCTCCCGCTCTTCTGTGTAGATAACATCCAAATATTTCCCCCCTATGTCCTTTCTGGATGGTGGTTGATAGCCTGGTCGTAAATCTTTTACAAGGTTTATAAAATGTCTATTTTCTACTAAGCGAAATGGGGAGTTCGTAGCATACACCATCCTAGCTACATCACGATCTAATTCACCACGTTTTTCTGCTGAAGTTCTGATGACATAATTCTGTAGACCATAATTCAGCTTGGGTATCTTAGCGGCCAATGTACCAGCAGCTAATTGACCGTGCACTGGGCGCTTCACTGCCGCTGAAGCAGAACTTGAAGTTGACAGAGGTTCAACTTCCATCACCACCACATCGTTTTGATCAACAACAGTTTCAACGCGCTGCTGCTGCTCAGATTGAGATGAAGTCCCCGTTTCTGTTGCGGCTACAGCTAGACCTTGAAGTGCTGGTGTTGGTGGACCTGTGCAATTGGCTGCATGTTTTTTTAACCGCTCTGGGATACCTTGGAGTTCGTGTCGGCAGACCTTGCAGACAGCCCGGACACCGGCCTTATCTGGGGTCTTCACTTTCTCATAATGAATCCATATTGGATCTTGTTTTCGGCCGGAGTTAGACATTTTGCTAATTATGGAATTGAAAATATTTCATAGCCTTTGTCACTTAAGCAGTTTTGACTGTATTTTTCAAGAATGAAAAAATGCTTTTCTATTGCATCATTTAAAAAAAATGATGCAATAAAAAAATGATGCAATAGAAAAATGATGCAATAAAAAAATGATGCAATAAAAAATGATGCAATAATAATACTGTTAAAACTGCTTAAGCGAACAAAGTTTTTTTGTATTAAGAAACCAGCAAGCTTAAAATTCAGTTAAAAATAAGTCATAAAAATACCACTTTATTCAGTTCCAAAATACAGTTTAGCAATGCATCTGGACCTGTATTAAGAGACCACCTGTCTTAAGAGACCACCTTCTGCGACTCCCACAGCCAGTGTCTTAATACAGGTTTCACTGTATAAGTTTTACGTAATTTCCTGGGATGTCGCGAATAAAAATCGATTTAAATCATTGAAATCGATTTAAATCAAAAAAATCGATTGATTTGATTTTTTTGAAAAAAATCGATTTTTTTTCCAACCCTGGTTGAAATGGTGATGGTAGACCTCAGTTCGGCATAGAAAGACTCGATCGAGGAAGGATTCTTCTTGTTTTTTCAGCAGGTGGAGCATATGCATAACAATGCGGCGCTTGGTGGTGGCACCATTTCGCAGTGGCAAATCCAGGTCAATGAATGCAACATGATCACTGCTGCATCCGAATGTTAAGATGTGATCCAAGAGCCCCGGTCCAATTACAAAGACCAGGACATGGGGCATTCTGTTTCCGCTATGAGGATCAGATTGTGAGGGTGGTCATCTGTAAATAAGTGGATACGTTTGCTTCTTGGATTCATGCAGTGTCAATGTTTTAAAGTGTTCACAGTCTGATCCTAATGTTTATCACTGAGATGCAGTAGTCAGTCAACATACGTTGCATGTTGCTACTGAAAACTCGTAGGGAGATTATGATGAATAGCGATGTTGAATGCAGTTTCTTGGAAGAATTGCCTCAGAATGTGGTTGTCATCTTACAAACCGTATGACATTAATTTCCCAATTAAGTTGGTTTTCCAAAAAATTTGGTACTTGCGTAGTGTGTGACCAGAAACGCTGTTGCTATCGCTCATAAGGTAATAGATGAATCAAATCTGCCACTCAAACAGATGACGGCATAACCAATTAAAACACATGTAGGCTGATGTCACAATCAAAAATGCGTAATAAATGCTGTATCTAGGTACGTGGTGAGTGTACGAATTGTATGTCTTTAATATTTAATAAACATTCTAGCTGTTGAATAGTTTCAAAGTAATTCGACTGGTCGCTGTTGTTGCCATAGACAGAAACCACTGTTGCTGTCATTGGCAGCAGCATCACCCAATCAAAATATTGAATAAGTTATCTGTAGGTTATAGTTACGTTGCTATTCCTAGGATTCTGCAAATTCACGGTTCTATCGATCCCAACACTGGAAAAAGAATGGGTGGAACTTAGCTAGAAATTGGCGGAGCATAGCTAGAAATGGGAGAGTCATAGCTAGAAATGGATCCCTCTATTGTTTTGTCATGTACCTGTATAAGTTTCTTCCTTCTTTATAAGACAGCCGCCAAGACAGCTATACTGCTCAGTGAGATCCAATCTGCGATTTATGGCACAGACACCACACAAGACGGACCGACGGTTTTTCGACCCCACTGCCAAAAGACGTGTCAGGTGAATGACGCATGGAACAGCCAAATATTATACACCTTGATCGCATACCTGAATGCGGGATCGTAAACCCGGTTCTTTGGATTGGAATTCCAAGCACAGCACAGCCGTTTAACCCACTAAGCCTTTCATTGATATTCTGAAAGGCCACACACGTTCAGACCGTTGCGGATGTTCAGATGACTCAATTAATTAAGCTGATCACTCTTGTTGTGCAGTATGCGGTATGATATGGCATGGTAGACACGCTTGACCATTTTTATATATAGCAATGCATATTTTGCTAACCGTTTGCCTTTGATCCATATAGGCTAGTTCGTAATTTCCCTAAACCCATTAATAGTATTATTCGACGCATTAAAAATTATATTGCTTCGAAATAACTTAATCCCCATTATTTATTTAGAGTGCAATTGTTGAGTCTATATGAAAAAACTGTGTAAAGAATGTATTTGTTGGGACTAATGTAACATTAGAAATTTGATTTTGACAACTAGATCGCCTTGTAGCATTTACTGCGAGCCGACCATCTACCGCTGTCAATGGTCCCCACAGATTTCGTCCGGAGCGTATATTAGTTCGTAATTTTATATGATAGACCTTAATAAACCTAAAGTGTTATATGTTTCCGTTGAGAGCAATCATTCCTCTACATGTAGGCATCGATAATTAAGCGATGCAATTAATAATATGAATTTAAGCGTCGCCTATCCAACCCGGGTGTCACCATTGGTTTCACACCGTGTGTATATTATATATAGTAGGTATATATACATCATGTAGTAGGGGGGATATGTGGTAGTGATATTGATGGACGAAAATTCAAAGGCCTGTGTATAAATACATTTTAGAAAATTCTTTTATATTGGAAATGTAATCGGCTTGACGTATTGTTGCTGCATGCTGTTTTCTAAACAGATATTCCGCGCCGGTCGCCCATATTTGTTATTATTAGCTCACCTGGCCAGAATAGCCAAGTGAGCTTATGCCATGGCAACCGTCCGTCGTCCATCCGTCGTCCATCCGTCAACTTTTGCTTTAAAATGTATCTCCTTCTATACCGCTTGGCAGATTTTAATCAAATTTGTTTAAAAGGATCCTATGAAGGTAGGCTCTAGAACTTCTATTCAGATTTTTGATTCATCAATTTTTTGGGTGAAAATCTTAGATTTTATAAAAATTTACCGGAAAGTGTCAAAACGCATCTCCTCCTTAGCTTTTTGACAGAATTCAGCCAAATTTGTCTTGAACGGTCCTATAGGCGCCCTAGTGGTAGGTTCTAGAACTTCTATTCAGATTTTTTATTCGTAAATTTTGTGGGTGAAAATCTTAGATTTTGTAAGAAATTTACCGGAAAGTGTCAAAATGCATCTCCTCCTTAGCTTCTTGACAGATTTCAACTAAATTTGCCTGGAAGGATCCTATAGTGGTAGGCTCTAGAATTTCTATTCAGAATTTTGATTGGTACATTTTTTGGGTGAAAATCTTAGATTTTATTTTTAAAATGTACCGGAAAGTGTCGGAGCATATCTCCTTAACTTCTTGAGAGATTTCAGCCAAATTTGTCTTGAAGGATCCTATGGAGGTAGGCTCTGGAACCTCTATTCAAATTTTTGATTGGTCAATTTTTTGGGTTAAAATATTTGATTTTGTAAAAAGAAATTACTGAAAAGTGTCAAAGCGTATCTCCTCCTTAGCTTCTTGATATATTTTAACTAAATTTGTGTGGAAGAATTCTACAGTGGTATGCTCTAGAATTTCAATTAAAAATTTTGACTGGTAAACTTTTTGGGGTGAAAATCTGAGATTTTGTAAAAGATTTACCGGAAAGTGTCACATGTCTCCTCCTTAGCTTCTTGACAGATTTCAACTAAATTTACCTGGAAGGATCCTATAGTGGTGGGCTTTAGAACTCCTGTTTAGAATTTTGATTGGTCAGTTTTTCGGGTGAAAATCTTAGTTTTGTAAAAAAAATAACCTTGCCAGAAATTGTCAAAATGCATCTCCTCCTTAGCTTCTTGACAGATTTCAACCAAATTTGCCTTTAAGGATTCTATAGAGGTAGGCTCTAGAACTACTATTCAGATTTTTGATTGGTCAATTTGTTTGCGTGAAAATCTTATATTTACTGTAAGTTGTCGAACTACATCTCCTCGTTAGCCATATATAACTAACCTTTAGCCTAAGATACACATCCTTATAGCCATAGTTGAATACATGTATTTGTGAAAAATTCTTCAGAATATAGTATAAATTTGGGACAGACAAACACAATTTTATATGATGTACAGTAAACCATGAAAAGTCGGGCAGGGTGACCTACATTTCATAGGCTACAGAGACTTTTGATGCATTACACACCTTTCATGCCTTTAGGCTATGATGCATCCCTATGCTGACTAAATATGAAAAACTTTTGAAACCAAAATTCTGAATAGATGTTCTAGAAGCTACAGCCATATAGTCTTCTTGGTCTGCAAATGGACATTTTCCAAGACCCCTGCAGAAGCCGTTTTTGACGTCCCGAGTCTTAACGGGTTAATGAAAGAACTTTTAAACCCAAAAGGCAGATGATCTTTCTTGACAGGTTGAAGTGTTCTTTTTGTAATTCATGGACTATGTAGTCTAGTACAGTTCTGTGATGCCTATCGCTACTGACGCTGTTTTAGAAGGGATGATCTAGGTTTTAAAAATAGTTTCTGTAATCATAAATCTTTATATGATGCTAATAATTCTTAGTTACATAAAGTTCTACAATTACACATAGGTACCATATATACAGTATTATTGTTCATGTTTGTTAACCCGTTGCTTACCACGTGCAGTAGGTAATGAAGATACATGTAATGTATCTTAAATAGCTAATTGTAGACGTGAAAAAATTGCATTTTTAATAACGTTGAATTGGTACTAATATGAGTCCAAATTATGTTCCTTATTTAATGCTAGTAATCTTCCGACCAGATGTCTTAATGAAGCGCCTTATTTTAAATCCAGAAGCATATGACAAGTTGAACTCTCCTGTCTTTACCAGTAATTCAGTGACTAAGTTGATCTAATGACCACGCTTGAGAAGTGCTTTTCAAGATTTCCATACATTTATTTCTGTCACTAATGTCATTGTAATTTTGTGTTGCATAAAATGCTACTATTACATAGCGTTACCTGTTATACAATATTCTTGTTCACGTTTGTTACCCCTTTACTCACAGCATGCACATAGTGAGAGGTAGTGGAGACGGAATGCCAAGATTTTACAATGACATGCATCATGATATCAGTTAGAATTTGTAATCCATGGTCAGTAATTACTTAAAAATTAAATGCTGTCTGTAACTTAGCGATGTCATCTGTTGTTGTATAGTAAGTACAACTTCGCATAGTGCCACCTCTATGTCACATTTCATATACTTCATCCGAACCATCATTCCAGAATTAGTCTTATTCAACTGTACTTCATGTGTCCATCATCTCTTACCAACATAAAATTACCCATGGATGAGCATGAAATTCAGTTGACCCTAACACCATATCATTGCCACTAACGTCCGAACATGCCAAAGTACATGACTGTCATACGAGTCGACACAGACATTTATCTAAGAATGTTAATTTTGTTATTCCATTAACACTTTGCCAAATCAGATAAAAAAATTGGCACATCAAAGTTATAAATTCAGTTTATTACCAAATTTATACACCTAGTGAACACTATAATTGGAATTATCAAGTCATGAGATTTTACTCTAAATCGTTATCGGCAGGAATTACAAGTATAGAAATCGTTTTCATGCGTGTAATTCTGTTTCCACTCGAAAACTTGACGATTCACTTCATATTTTGACCATGAGAGAAGAGACCTTGGCTGGCATTCAGTTTGGCTAAAATACAGCTGCAGTTATGCGCTTGAATTCTTGAAAAAAATTGTCAGATTTATTCACTAGAGTTTTTGAAAAATTGTAAAATATTTGGATTCAAAATTGGAGTACAAACATTATTCTTCGGTCAAATTTTCATGGTAGATTTACTAAGATCTTATTTCGAAGATTATTCCGTATTAAAACATAGAGTCTATCTGTCATCCTGTAGAAGTTTCACGAAATATATTTTCATGAGATATGAACTACCCAGTATTTCAAATGCTAATGTTGCAGGTGAGCGACAGGCCGTTAGGCCTCTTGTTTGCTATTTTTCTGTAAACATTTGTCGGTATTGCAGTTTCGTCGCATGGAGAATTATTGGTATATAACCAAAGAAAATCCAGCCAAATCAGACGGTTGGAAATATATAATTTGAATTCTAATAACCTGCACTATTTTGCCCAACCGCTTATCACTGATTTAAGGAGTGCGTACATTGCCCCAATACGCTTGCCACTTCAGAATTTAATTACTCATTTTTCCTGTACTCTTTCCAATGTCATATTTAATAACTGGTACGCTTATTTGTTACTTTGATACGCGTAAATCTATGTGCTATGAACGTGAATTTGAACGACAGTTATTAAAATATTAATAATATCCGGTGTTACCGGATTTCGATTTTAGCGTGGATTATTTTTCTGCGAATACTCCGCGTTGGTAGGAGGAGGAGTATGATCAAGTTAGTAAATTAAGTTTTTGCACAGCAAATTCCGATGAAATAAACTTTACTTGGTGCGGTGCTACTCCACACACTCGTTAGATATATTAAACCTTTAACACACACATATCAGCCAAAACGGCTTCTGCAGTGGTCATGGGAAATATCCATTTGCAGACAAGAGAAGACTATCTTTGAAAATTTACCACTGGAATGATTGGCTCGATAACAGAGCTAGTCATTCCAGTGGTAAAACTTAAAAAAATTAGGCTTCTTTTGGTCTGAAAATTAAACTTTTTAATGAGAAAATTGAAATTTTCTTGAACAAATTGGGCGGGTGGATGGATGGATCGGTGGATAGATCCTGCCCATCCCCCATCCCTCCTTCCCGCCCTTCCATGGATGGATGGACAGATGGGTGGGTGGGTGGGTGGATGGATGGATCCGTCCATCTGCCCAGCCAGCCAGCCATCCGGCTTGTCTGTGCGTCCACCTAGCCACCCACTCACCCAAAGTTAGTGGGGCTAAATAGTACTCTTATTCTGTATTCTGCCTGGCTTAAATTCCTAAATTTAAACTAGGCAGGGCCCAAGGTAACATCCGCCCGGAAACAGGACTGGGCAGCAATATGTCAATCTAACTGGCTCCCGATTAGGTGAAGCAGAACAGTTGCTGCTTAATTTCGGTCTTATGTTTGTGCCAACACCAAATCCTAAAACAGGGTTGGATGCTCTTTTAGATAATGGCTGTATTGAAACATCTGAATTTAGTCATGGTATTAAGCTAGTAAACTTCTTTCGTAACTCTAATAGTAGCATTCCACCATTCATTTTAAGAAACTAGCTGGGCACCAAACGCAAAACTCCTAGACCCAGCGATCAGTGAAAGCATGGAACTCTTTTCAGAACGTGATAAAAAATGTACATTTACTAATGATCAACCAAATTTATCCTATGAGGAACGCCAGGCCCTAATTGAATTGTCTAAAAACAGCGAAATTGTCATCAAACATGCAGATAAAGGATCGGCGACTGTAATAATGGTTAAAGATAACTATAAACGTGAAGCACAATGGCAACTTAGTAACCCAAAGCATTACCAGAAACTAAGCGAGCCACGTTGGCAAAAAAAATTGGAGCAAATTTAATGAGATTCTACAAAGATTGCTCGATAGCAAGAAGATCATCGAAAAGCAACATAAGTATCCCTTTGCTAAGCTTGAGCCAAAACCACGGACTCTATCTTTTACCCAAAATTCATAAACCCATGGATTTGTGGTTGGACCCAATGTCACCACCCGGCCGACCTATAATCTCAGATTGTGGTTCAGAATCCTACAGAATCAGTGAATACATCGATTACCATCTACAACCAATAGCAAATACACTTCTATTGTCTACCCCAGCTTCTTGAAAAACTCAGAAGACTTCTTATCCCAGGTCTCTGAGACCTGGATACCTCCAAATTCATTCCTGGTCACGCTTGACATCGATGCTATGTATACAAACATTGACATCCAGATGGGTATACATTCTATCCATAAAGCATTCGTGAACTACACAGATACCAACAGGCCAAACAGAGAAGTAATAGCTCTATTAGAGCTGAGTCTGAAAGGCAATGATTTTAAATTCGATGGTGAAATTTACCAACAAATTTGTGGCTGCGCGATGGGCAAGCGCTTTAGTCCATGTTTTGCCAATATTTACGTAGCAGAGTGGAAGGAGGAAGCGTTAGAAAAATGTCCAAAACAGCCCCTCATTTATCGCAGGTACCTTGATGACATTTTCATAATTTGGCAACACACAAAGGAAGAAATTGACGAATCTTTCGAAATTCTGAACAATCACGATCCGAATATCAAATTAAAAGCAACCAGTGACGAGATGTCCGTAGATTTCCTGGATGTAACTGTATATAAAGGTCTAAAGTATGAAACAACTGGTTACTTAGACTACAAAGTGTATTTCAAACCAAACGATTCGCACCAGCTACTACACAAAAAATCTTTCCATCCACCGCATACTTTTTAAAGAATCATAAAATCGCAAATAATCCGTTTTCACAGGAATTCGAGTGATGGGAAAAACTTTGACGAAGCGTGCGCTACCCTATTCAAAGCCCTCAAACCACGAGGTTACTCCTCACGATTCTTGCGCAAAATCAAATCTGAAACATTAGACGGCTTGGAAACCATTCCAGATAATGCCTCAAATCATCTGCGTACCAAAATTTCTCACAATCGTCCGATTATAGGTGTAGGTGAATCTCGCAAATGCGGAAAGAAAAGGTGCAAGTTAGATGAATTTCTCCCAGACCAGAATACTTTCACGAGCTTTCAGAACAAAAGCAAGTTCCAACTTCAGTCTAATCTAGATTGTGACTCTGAAAATGTTATTTATCTAATTTCATGCAAATTGTGCCAAAAACAGTATGTCGGCGAAACCAAATGTCCATTAAGATGGCGGGCAACTCGACACCTCTCAGATATTAGGCTAGAGGAAGACACACATGTTTCTGAACATTTTAATCCTCCTGACCATTTAGTCCTTCGTGACTTTGAAATTATGCCAATGAAGAAACGGCAGAAGAAACCGATAAACAAAGAACACTTCGAGAATCGTTTTGGATTAAAGAACTCGAAACACAATGGCCAAGGGGAATAAACTCGGACCCGGGCTTATCTGATCAACGTGACAAAATTCCATTCATTCTGAACTATCATGGGGAAAACGTTGAAATTTCCAAAATCTTGAAAGATGAGTATCAAAACCTACAGGTGAAACTGAAACAACCCTTCAATAAGCGTCCAGGAATTGCGTTTAAGAAAAATCCGAATCTATGTGACATCTTGGTAAAAGCAAAACTCAAATAGCTATCCAGAATATCCATCTCAACCATTCAACATTAACCCTTTCATGACGGTCAGCCAAAAGCGTCCCCTGTAGTTATCTTGGGTAATGTCCATTTGCCGGCAGGGATTGGCGTATTTTTGAAAATTTACCACTAATGACTGGCTCGGGAACCGTTGTTCTCGAGAATGACCTTATATGTGTCTGCAAATATAGGCCTACATTAAATAAGTAAACATATATTTGGATTTTAATGAACAAATTTAGCCATTTAAGGGTTAACATTAATGCCATATGGCTTTCCTCAAACAAAATGACAAATCTCAGGCAGTAAGATAAACCAAATTTTTTTTGGGAATTTTTTCAATTGTTGAAGATTCTGAGCCAGTGCGTTGACAATATTAATTACTACTACTACTACTACTACTACTACTACTACTACTACTACTACTACTACTACTACTACTACTACCGCTGCCGCTGCCGCTACAACTGCTACTGCTACTGCTACTACTACTACTACTACTACTACTACTACTACTACTACTACTACTACTACTACTACTACTACTACTACTACTACGACGACATATTGTAAGTAGGAATACTTTCATGCTCGCGAGCGCACTCTGTCGTTGACATTGTCAGCCATATGCAAATCGAGAAATACCTATTTTTGAAGATTTATCCATGGAATGACTGTTGAGGTTATCGAGCGAGTCATTCATATTGTAATTTTTCAAAAATAGACTCCATCTGCAAATGAATAATTGCTTAAGACCCTGCCAAAGTATAACCTGTAGTCTCAAAACAGCCGGTAATAGCACAATTGAGTTATTGCATGGCGACAACATCCCACTGTGAGCGTATTAGAATTATAGGTTGTGTTAAAATTTGAGTCAACGGTAGGGCTCAGTAGATTTTTTTTAGATACAGCTCCCGACAACCACGCATGGCTGCACATGCACGCACGCACGCAAACACGCACGCACGCACGCGCACAAACGCATGCGCACATACACACGCGCGCAGACACACACACCCACGCGCGTGCACACACACGCACGCACGCACGCACGCACGCACGCACACACACACACTCACGTACACCCGTACATGTGGTAAAACTACACAGAACCAGAAGCTCCATCCCTGACCCCTCCATAAATAAGGATCCCATTCATTGTATATGCCATGGACCCAGTACCTTTAATTTGGGTCTGCAGATTTGGTCATTAAATTTCAGCCCCCCCCCCCCTCTCTCTCTCTCTCTCTCTCTCTCTCTCTCTCTCTCTCTCTCTCTCTCTCTCTCTCTCTCTCTCTCTCTCTCTCTAAAAGATACATATCCTAGCTAAATTTAGGACGATTTGTTACTTTATGGACACTTTAACTAACTAGGACTGTAGCCGCCATGTTAGATAGATATTTGCGGACGCCATTATTTCAGACCCTATTGTTTTCGCCGGTGCGCAATTGTTGGCCATAAGTTGGCAAAGCTGTATATTTCTAGACAAGTTTTTTCACCGACATCCAAAACACAGTAAAATGACGAAAACATTTTTATTTTTTATATATTTCTAGACAAGCTTTTCCTGACACCCAAACCCTCTCCGACATCCCCAACACATCCACCCTCTCAAACACCACAACCCCTAGCCCCACCCCAACCACCACCCCCCCCCCCCCCCCTCCCAAACCTGTAAAAAGACGAAAAACATGTAAAAAAATTTATAGACCCGTTTTCCCGACATCCAAACCCTATCCCATATCCCGAACAACCCACCGCCTAAAACACCCCAACCCCTACTTATTCACATTTTGATTGGCCCCACCCACCCACCCCTAAATCCCACAGCCCCCACCAACCATCCTGTAAAAAGACGAAAAACATTTAAAAAAATTTATTTCTAGACAAGTTTTTCCCGACATCCATACCCTACCTGACATCCCAACACACCAACCCCTCAAATACCCCAACCCCTAACCCCATCCAAACCCCCAAGCCATGGTGCATCCGTACACCCACGTACACCTGGGCAATCGTACACCCACACAGACAAACCCACACACCCACACGCACGCACGCACGCGTGCACACCCAGTCCAACTCCTAACCACGTTTTTGCAGACTTTTTAAAAAGCTTATACTCACTTCCTGTCGTTTTGGATTCTGAACATTTCTACGTGGTCGTAGTAATCGTGTATCGTCATTTCGGCCCGGATCAGATCTTGTAGGCCAGCTAAGCATGTCCGGATCTGATCTGGGAGATCATCTGGGTGGATACCATGATTGTTTCAAATATTCGCCAGGCGGGTTAAGGGTGATGCCATAAACTCTTGTTTGATGGTTAATGCTGGAGGGATCAACCTGGGATTGCAGACTTGTGTCATGTACTCAGAAACATTACTACGTTGAGCCAACTTTGGCGATTGGTTGGCATGGTCGCTGTTGGGTATTGGGCATTGAGCATTGGGCCAGCGTTGGCAATTGGCTGGCACCGTCACCGCTGACAACAAAGTAGTGGGCCAATGTTGGCATAACAGTGGCAAAATTACAACCAACGTATAATATAAATGTTGCCAATGAATTTAATAATGATGTGCACATGCATAGAGCCAACGTTGGCATAACAGTGGTAAACTAAAAGTTGGGTTAGAGTTGCGGGGCCACGTATAGTCAATGTATATCATAAATGTTATATACATGTATTGGGCCAACATTGGCATAACAGTGGCAAAATTACAGGTGGCTTAGAGTTGTTGGGGCAACATTGGCCCAACGCCTTAAAGCTAATGTATATAGTAATATGCATACACATTAGGGCAATGCTTAGGCTACTGGCCTATTGTTTGTTAACTATTATCAGTAAGTCAATTTAGGCCTATTTGCTAATTAATTTGGATGATAGCATTAAAAAAATCTTCATTTCACTGGAGTTAACTCAGCAACTCGATAGCCCATTATTTAATAGATTAGGTTAGGTGTATGTAGGAATAACGCGATGGAGCTTATTCTTTAGTAAGCAGTCCTAACATGAAAGCAATTAAGTGGTCTAAATATTATTTCCCCCTCCTAATTCCCCCCCCCCCCCTAAATACTGCTATCCCGTAATATAATTTCAATATGTATTGTAACAACCACCATAAGAAGATGCCAATCTCCTATGAATAATATATATTTGTCCTAACTAGCATTACTCCGAAATACCAACTCTTTGGTTCGACATGGTACCTGTCAAATAGGGTTGGCACATGTATTTAAACGTGTCCTTCACTTTGCCACTGTACTAAATACATTGCACATATGAAAAAAAAATTTGAATAATTTTTTTTAAATATTTCTAAAGATTTATCTTTTACCAATGAGCAGCATGAGTTTGGGCCAATCTAGACAGTCAATGTTGGCCCAATGTTATATAACGTATGTTGAGCCAACGTTGGGTGGATGAGTTGGCCCAGTGTTGGGTGGATGGGTTGGGCCAACATGTTGGGCCAACGTTAGACCAATGAGCAGATTGATGTTGGGCCAACGTAGTATAGTTATCTGGGTATGACCTCCTCCAGGATAGCCAAGGAATATGCTGCGAATATGCACCTTTAAACAAACTGAATGAATGATAGCATTATCTTCAGACATGGCTTTATTTTTTTTTTTTTTAAGAGCTTCTGACTAATCTCAATCTTTTTTAGATTTCATGGCTTAATCCTACACCACCATCCCACTGCCTAGAGAAATAAAAGTAATTACCCAATCCCACCCATACCTTACACAGTATACAACATTGACGACTGCCAACAACAAATCAGTAGGCAACAACATGCAATACATACACGCCTAGCAACAACTTTTATTTATTTTTTATTTTTTCATTTTTTTGCTCATTTAAGCAATACGCAACATCTTCAGCGTGCAACTGAAAGAATGTCATGGGCTCGAAAAAAAATCTAGGGGTAAGCGCCCAATAAAGTAAAATCCAAAACAAAAATAATAATTACCTCCTCGTGTGCTGGCCAGTTTTGTATTTCTATGGGATACTCTGCCACAACACGCTATACTATGAATCGATTAACTCTTGATGGAGACGCTATGTCTCCAACTTCAGAATTATCCATAATACCGTAACTTTCCATTTTTCCAAAACTTAAAATAACTTCTGGGGTAATACTTAAAGCGCATAGATAAAACTTTGAAAAAAGTTTGAATGATTTTTCCCTCGAATTTAGGAGTTTATGTAGGGTGAAAATTATTGGCTGTTAAAGAAAATCGATACCATGAACGAATTGAGTATGTGTGAACCCATTCCTATAATTCGGTAAACTTCAAAATTAGTGTACATTACCGAATTTATGTTAAATGATGAGCCATATATATACTATATTATTGATTTTTTTAAACCACTCTCGGACCATTGCTTAGCTAAGTTTGACGGTTTAACATATTGTTATATTTAAGTTGTTAATTCTGTAAAGCTGTCATGCATTTAGCCTTAGGCATTGTGTGCTGGTCTCTGAATGTTAATGTTCTCACATGTTCATGATGGTTTTAAATAAGTTCTAAATGACTTAATATTGAGTTTACGCACCTGGTGTATTAGTTAACTAACCCCTCCCCGCCCCATTCAGCCAAAATTTGAATGGCTATGGATCAAAGTACAAGCGTGAGGGTATAGGTTGATTTTATACATTTCTGATAGAATCTCGCAAATTTTCAATGTAATCAATATTCGCCCTAAATTCACCCTTGAATCTAGGACAACCTTGATAACTCTGTAGATCGGGTTCGCAATTTTATACTTATTCCCAGTGCAAACCTCGGCGATCTCAGTTATACACATGCAGGCATATGCTTCCATGATTTTTATAATATTATTGCCAGATTATAAGCATTTGAACTCTGGATAGCTTGATATACTGACTGTATTCACACAGGCTAGTAATAAGTAAAGGAAAATGTATGCTCAGTTTAAACATTCCGGCTAATATCTTGCTTAACGGACCATCCCAGGCTGGTAAATCGACCCTATTAAGCGAAAAAATAGAATTCAGGCAACAGCTATTTGATAAACCTCCAGAGCACATTATCTTATGCTATGGCTCTTATCAGCCGGCTTATGAAAGATTTGGGACTGATGTATAATTATATTCCGGAGTTCAAGATTTAGAAATAGACTCCAGCATCACGAATCTAATTATCCTTGACGATCTAATGGAGGATGTAGTTAGCAGGGTTACAGCCTTATTTACGAGACACGGACATCATGAGCATTCAATGATAATTCATTTGATTCAGAATATCTTCTCAAAATATAAGCATCACAGCAATATTTCATTAAACTCCCATTGCATAATCTATTTTAAAAATCCTCGAGACGCGTCAAGTATAACGACATTGGCCCATCAAATGTATCCTAGACGTACCTCAACATTACAGAATTCATATATTTGTGCCACTAACAGGGCTCATGGCTATTTGCTCATATACCTCTGTCAACACCGCAGAGGTTTGTGCGGGATTCTGTTAGTGCTTTCAGGCATTGTGGCGTAGAGGGGCTGAGGATGGTAATGGTAGCTCCAGTATAAACAGTGGCGAGGACCTGAGTACCTTGGATGGTACAATGATAGCTAGTACGCAGTTGGTAGGAGATCAGATTATGTGGTCTGCTCTTCTAAGATATATTTGACTAGGGCAAAAAATTCAAATTTTTCGGCAGTGCAAGCATTGTCGAAATGGTCGAAATCACAACTAGTGGGAAAAACCTTCATTAAAGGTATTAATTCTGTAATTCTGTTGTACAGTTTCGATGTTCATGTCCTGTCTGATGACAACTCAAACAGCGGGCTGTGCGGACATCGCTGTACCAGTTTCCATGCATTTCCGAATGTGTTTAAATTATCCAGTAGGTACTGAGGGGCAGGCTCGTTCTTTGCTTATTCAGTAGACTCAATAGCATCTACTGCTCAAGCGGAGTGTGGGGTGGGGCTTGTTGTTGGCATGGGGATGTGGACAATTCTGCGTCCAATGTCCGGGCTGTCCGCAGTGGAAACATGCGTCTGATCAGGGCTAAGGAGGCACAGATCTGGTAGGTGGGCAAAATGGTGAACAAGGACTTGGTGATGGTGGGTGGGTAGCAGGTGCGGTCAGTTGTCTTCAAGGGGCTAAGTCATTCACCGAGTCCAGGCAGCAAAATTAAACATAGTATTTTGCATAGCGTAACACTGGAGTTCAAATTGGAGATTTGGGTGATCACTTGTCGAATGCGTACTTCTAATGGCAGTCGACTGGGTTCGAGGTTCGAGGGTTAGCGGGTCTGAAGAAATATTTTGTACTCCTTTTAGGATGGCGTCCATCTGGGCGGGAGCAGAGTCAGGAGCAACGGCAGTAGCTGAGATGGCTGTAGGAGCAGCAGAGTAAGCCGTAGTGGGCCTGATTGTGACTGCAGGGTGCGGCTGATTGTTCTTTTTCTTACCAGCTCCCGCGGTCTGGTGATCTTATTCACTACTGCGGCTGTATCTTGCCCTTCTACATTTTGTACTGGGCGTAGTATCCTATGCTTGGCAGCTTCGTGGTTTAGGAAATTGTTGATCCTTATGACTGTATTTGTTAACTCACTGATATCTCTTAGGTAGGCCTGCTACAGACAGTCTTTTAAGTCTGTGTGTCCGCTTAGGGCTTCTATAAAAGAAGATCGAGTTCTGGGCCTCCTTGAGGAGAGAGTGGTAGGCTTGCATCACTAGTCGACGGACGTGACCAGCGAGATCAGGAAGGGTTTATTTGGCTTCCAATCGAATTATTCTTAGGAGTATGCAGCTTGTGTCAGCCTCAGCACTATCAACAAAGTGCTCTTGTAGGGCGGTGCTAAGTTGCAAAAACAATGGCGGGCCATTTGCACTCAAATCTGTTAGCATCTGATTGGCCTTTCCCTTGGCAGTCTCATTCCATCCATTTAGATCCACGATTAGGCAGAACTAACAAAGGTAATTTTCCCAATGGGACTCTGTCATATTCCAGCAGTGTGACGATCTTGAGGCCCTGATGTCGGCAGGGCAGATCAGGCCGCTGGCAGTGAGGGGTGGTGGGAGGCAGAATTTCGAGTTTCATTTTCCAGAATCGGTACCTTCGTTACTCGTTATCTTCAGTTGGGCATCTGCATATGGGATTTGCTTTGTCAGGGTGGAGCATTTCGGCAGCATATCCTGTATCCTGTATACTAATGTGGGTAGCATGGCCCAGGCACGGCTGGCCAAATGTGGTGGTATTCTCATTCTTGCTCTAGATACGCAAGGCAGTAGAGGTAGGCATCCTCATATCGGGGCAGTGTCCAGCTGGTGGAACGGGCATAGATTGCCATTGCAGCCCACACATCTGGTGCCAGTTGTGGTCTGGCAGCCTCCATCTTGCACCTGTCTCCCTGGCTGCCGAGACTGGGTCTGGTGTCATGCGTAGGGACTGTGTAGTCAGTCATAACGAACGCATTCCTCGTCTTCATTCATCCAATCACTCGGTTGGCGTGCCACTTCGATGTGGCCACGTCACTGAAGAGAAGGCCATCCACGCCCAGTGGTCCTTCCAGGTGGCTATCCGTTACTACTGATCTCAGGGTTTATGGTGCCGTCCCTTGGATGCTTTCTCAGAATCGTTTGCTGGCCGGAGCAGCCCACCATCTCCTAGGAGACACAGGTCCAGTCGGGTATTCCCAACATGGTGGCGTTCCTGTACCAGATGGATCCGGGTGTTAGAGGCTGCCATCTGGATGGCCGGTGTTCGTTCTTGGGTCGGTTGTGCATGCCTTGTAGTAGCCTTCTTTTCAGTCAGAGCAGAGGATGGTGTGTACATTCGTACCGACGGTAGTAGTCCATTTGGCGGTGGCAGAGGTGCGGTTCTTGAGGCGGTGGTACTGGAGGTGGCAGCGGCTGTAGAGGCGGCAGTGGTTGTGTAGGTCGTTGTTATGGTGGTTCCGTCCGTGGCATCGTCGGTTGTTTTTGGTGTGTACAGAGGAGGAGTGCTCCCAGGCCTGCAGGTTTTTTCCTTTTAATCAATATGAAGTTTGGTCAGGTTATCCATGGCACGAGGTAGGTGCGTGCCGGTGGATTGAATGCAAGGTGCGAGCTGAGCTCTTTTATGGGCCATCTTCTCTCGGGCACTAGTGTGGCAGGAACGTGAGAGGGAGAGGCGAGAGAGGAGTCGCGAGGGCAGTTTTACTGTAGGTTTTAATTTGGTGGCTCCGAGTGCAGTATTTTTATTTGGATGGTGATTTTCAGTTTAGGGCCTCAAGTGGCCACAGAAGGACGCAATCGATTAGGTTAAGTGAGAAGCTCTAGCCTCGCAAAGTTGGTTGGGTCTTTTGCACAGAGATGAAGACCAGCCTGAGTGATGTCAAAAAGGTTTTGACTAGGTTCGAGGAACGGGATTTCTGGGTTGCAGATGTGGGAATTGGCTCATGTAATTAGTTAAAGGAGGAAAGAGTTTAAGGAATCTCTGTCCAGTCATGGCACCTCTGAGTTCTAAAGCAACATCAGGCGGAAATTAGAATGGTGGATTGAAAAAAGATTCCAGGTGATGTGGCAGTTATACAGTTGATCACCTTTCAGCAATTTTAACCAGAGGATCGCTTAACTTAAAAGGTTTTATCCAGACCATGGGCCAAATGGTTAAAAAAGAAAAAGGTGTTGTGGTGGTTTTTCCTTCAAGGGTGCGATTAAGGCATATTAGTGCGGTATTCGAGGTGGCGAGACCTTCCATAAGTATAAGTGGGATGATGGTCGTCAGAGCCGTTGGAACAAGTCAAAAGGAAGGTGGAGATTTTCGAAGCCTTCGAGAATAATGCGTCCATGGTGAGGCATCTTACATAGCACGAATTAGGTCGTGGCATTAAGATCATTCGCAACATCGTGGGGAGTCAGCGACGGTATATCCTAAGAAAATTTGCTACTATAAGGCAGCTGAAACAGTGCGAATCATGGGAGCTAAGCGGGAGGCAGCAAGAATAATTTCCAAATCTTAGGGGAGGTTTCAAGTGCGTGTAAGGAAAAAGCCTTTTTGGCAGATGGTCAGGCATCTTCGACCGCAGCGCTATTCTGAATCTTCATGTTGCGTGAAACATAAAGGATGTCTCCTGCAAATTTGGTGGCTAGGGCGGACATGCTTAAGTGTGAATCTTTCAAGATATCAAAAGAGTGAATCCACTGATGACACTATTTTATTTCTTCACGTCCAGTGGTGTGTGAGATTGTCGTCTACAAGTGATGGCTAAGATGATCAATCCATTTTCGAGATTTCTTGAGCGAAAAAGAAACGGCCACTAGAAGAGCAGAAGGAAAAACCATTGGTGCTAAGGATCTATAAGGAAAAGACCACTTAGATTAGTAAATGCATTTAAGATTTAACACACAATTGCAATGTCTCAGTAGAGCGGTACAAAGTTCATAGTCGTAAAATGTTCCTGCAGTTGCGTGGTCTAGGTTTTGCTAATGCGGTGGTTGTCGTCCTCGAAACAGCCTTGGTAGATATATTCCCAAAGCGCAGTGTCACGTGGTGACTTAGTCCTCGGTGGGCTCAGATCACAAAGCCATAGCTGGCGGGTGTGGGGAACTTCTCGCACCGTAGAGAGTCTGGGCGGATCCTCACAAGAAAGTGAGCACAGGAGCAGCAATGTTGAAAGTTTATGTGAGTAGGTAGTTTAGTCACGAAGCGTCCTTTAGTTAACGGGAATTCAGTGGCACAAAGCAGGACTCGGTCGGCAATAGGTACCGAAATGGGAGTCGCACAGCTCTTCCGGGGGGTGGGGGGGGGGAGTTGTGTGTTCCTATTCAGTGGTTGTGGATGGAAGCAGTGCAGCAACGAGCAGGTTGGGATACAGTCCTGGTTGGTTCAGTCCCTCCTCTGTATCGAGGGGAAATGTGCAACGCTTCTGTACACAAGTCTCTTTGAGAAACACAAGGAGTGGTGGAAAGTTCTCTGTATGGCAAGATTCTTCGTCTTCTTTTAGGCTGTTAGTTTGGCTACTTTTCCTAGCGACCATAAAAAACTTGGTGTGAGCGGACTCTATGTAGATGTCGCCCACATCAAGTGGTCAAAAAAGAAAGTTCCGCTATGGAATTCACAAGCAAAGCAGACGGAGCGGGAACAGTGAAACAGGACCATCGACTGGGGTTGTATCAAACCTGTCCACGCTCAGACCTTGATGCGGCTGAGTGTCAATGCAGATCCGGCTGCTTTAATACTGGTCAGCTCTGCATCTCATTATCTTTTGACGAATGGCTGTTTCCCTGTGTTTGTTCTTGTCCAATCAGGTGTCGCCTATACAGGCGCGGAGATCTGGCGTGGCCAAGCTACTGGTTACTTTATTCATGGTAACTTCGAGCTAGGTGTTTCCAGAAACCGGGATTCTCAAGCTTCCCAGCAGTACTGAACACTCTAAGGGGCATTGTGATCATAAGCCCTATCTCCGAGAAAGAAGTCATGCAAAGATGATTTGTACAATCTAAAAAATGTCTACCCAGTCAATGACACCATGCGTATGTGAACTTGTCTATGAAAAAAGCGGCCTATTACGTGGCTACTCCCAGTGGCCCAACGCATATGCAGAGGAGGCAAATCGGGTCGTAGACATTCTTGCCTGCATCTGTTCATCAGTCTTACTGCTTCCGGGTTGGCTAGTTCTTCCCATTACCCGTCCACAATCTATTGACATATGCATGCATTCGTGTGTACGAGTGTGTGAATGCAAGCATGCTTGCATGCATGCATGTGTCCGTGTGTGCATGCCGTGCGTGCGTGCAAACCTTAACCATAACGTTGGCATGACTTATTAATGGTGTAACATTTAACCCTACAATCGAGAGAGACTACTCAACACGTGCATTGCTAGAGATCTGGGTACTTTGAAGATACGGTTAGGTGGCCAGAACAGAGGTCATTATAGAAGTTTCTTCAAGATGGGTCCTGGTACATATGGTATGTGGGCTTGACCATAAGCTCCCGATCCAATTAATTTCAAACTATTCAACATAATGTGTCTTATTCTTCAAGGACCAGGGCTGGCATGCGCCATGGCTGGTAGGGCACTTACCATACCAGTAAGTTGCCCAAAGATCGTTCGTCAAATCATGAAAATGCAAATATTATTTACTTGCTAGTCATTTAACCTACCAGACCAAATACATCAACTAATTCTTTACACTATAAAAATGTATCTGTTGAATATTCTGAAAGCGATTTGCTGGAAGCCATTGCTGCCTGGGACAGCAATGGCTTCCAACCAAATGTCTTTCAAAATATTCAACAGATTTATTTTTATGTTGTACAACAGATTTCGGGTATAATTGTATTGAAATTGAGAAACTGGTTTGCGGAGCTAAATTGTTAAATGATTCTGCGGTTGATGTTGAAAGAGAAGGCCAAGTAAGCCTAATTCTTATGATATTGGAAATATTCTGTTGAATAGACCTATTTTAGCAGAAACCTGACTGGAAATTTAGTCAGCATTGCTTTCCAATTCAAATCTGTTTAATAAGCTGGGTAAAGTCTAATAAAATCTTGGATACAACATAATGATGTAGCTAATCAGCAAGAATGCATGAAATGGCTTGTCAGAGGATCTAACTGTCACAATTTTCCGCGGAGGAAACACCGAAATCCCTAGGAGGGGAGGGGGCATCCTCTCGCAGTCCTCCCACATGCATTGTAGCTGCCGGCGGCCTTTAAGACATACAAGCCCTCTCCCTAAAGTCTTCGGATTGCTTCATGGCGCTGATTGTCGGGTAGCCCTGGGCGGCGGCCCATGTTCGGTAGGGTAAACTTTTAAGCGTTTTCTGTTGACGTTCGTTATCTGCTTTTGCAATATGGTGAATTTTTGCCTTCGATACGCGCCAATGTGGGCCAGTGCATGAAAAATGCATTTTCACATGCAGTAAGCGTACGGCCGAGAAATGCAAGAAATGATTTGCATTTCTTCAAGATCTGCGAGACATTACATTGACGAAACATGCCTGCAAATTTGGTTATAAATGGACGCATAGTTTTAATACAACAAACCAAACTTCACTGTCGCTAAACTTTTTCGGCTCAGTATATATATATATATATATATATATATATATATATATATATATATATATATATATTTATATATATATATATATATATTATATATATATATATATATATATATATATATATATATATATATATATATATATATATATATATATATATATATATATATATATATATGTGTGTATATATATATATATATATATATATATATATATATATATATATATATATATATATATAATGATTGGTGACAAAGATATTATAAGATAGGAGCGTTTCTAAAAAAGAACGGCACTAGCCGTAGAAAGTTAGCAAATGGTCCATTAGGCTGTAAAAAATATGTCTAATAGTTGTCGGCATGGAATTGACTAAAACAATTAAGCACGACTTGGCTGTAGGTGCAGAAGCATAAGGGAGTCATAGTAGTATGATTGAAGAATGCTTAATAAAACAGAGAGAAGAAGCAGAAACATGATGCGAGATGTAGTGTGAGAGTTTGTCGAAGAAGATTTAATGCTTCACGAATAGGTTGAAAGTTTGGCACAAGACGAATGGTGTGGCAAGCTCATGTGCTGCATAGCAAGCAATGTTTCAACAGTGAAGAGAGGCACAACAGTATTAACAAGTGCTGGCTGAGAAGAATCGGCTTAATAAATAACTCATTTCAAGTGATACAGTAATTTCGGCTTTACCAGAAATGGGTTGACAGAATTTTTCATCATGGATGAATGGCCGGAGGTATTGTAGCACAGTTTTTCGGCACTACTCTAAAATGAGTTCTTATACCACTTTTCAGTCGTGGCACAGATACGTGATGGCGAGATATATATCGTGGCTATAGGATGACTCACGAATTGCTTCCCAGGAAGTTTTTTAGTGTTAGTTACCAAATAATTGTCTATTGTTGCGTATGTACCATAGATGTGCTTTTGGCTAGCCTACAGATTTTGGCTCCGCCGATTATACAATTAGCATTTTAGTCCAGGTTTCGGCAGCAAAAATTACTCAGCTTGCCCAAAGGGGCATCACACAGCACCTAGGAGGTGCAGGAATTATGCAGTTGTAGATGCATGTGACTTATTGGCGTAGTGTGTGTAGCTTCAATGTGTGTGTGTTCGATGCTACCAACCACATTAAACTATTCAATCCCTGATTTTATCCTCAACTGAATTTTATGGGCTGTATTAAGCCCTTTTACAGTTTTTGGTGACCAATTGAAAAACTCCAGCGCTAACATCAGCCAATCCACACATGGGTTGTAACAACCAGGCAAAACCTAGCGGACATGTGTTATGACATCACAGGTACTACAGGGTTAAATACCGTGCGGGAAGTAGTACATACTTTAATTTTATGTTCCGCAATATCTCCACGATCTCTTATCCTATTTAAATTCTAGGAACCAATTAGGATTCCTGAGAGAATTTTATTTTTGATTCGCCCAAAGATTGAAGGAAAAGGACCCGAATTAACAATTTAGGAAACACAGGAAATATATACATTAAACGATGTCAGCTCCATACCTACAGTACAAGCGTGCTTGGCCTATATAGATTATCGTGCATGCACGGTAGGCGATCTTATGGACTCTATCATTTCTAAGCGTGTTATAACACACGCACTATACATACAACCCTGACATCAGAGAGGTGAAGACGAATGTTATGGCCCAAGCCATTTTGGCCCGACTCTATGCAATCTGTCCTTCACAATCAAAGTCACTCGTCAATAGATTTACATCCCAAAGATGGCAGTTATTCTGATTGGCCGAGCGGGTGATGACGTCATCTCATTTGCATATTAGGCCACACCCACATTCCCATATATGTTCAGGGGACAGGCCCCTTTTAAACATCGATACAAATTACGCCCCACCACTCAGACCATATATGGGCATGTGGCCGCAGCCTAATATGCAAATGAGATTACGCTATCACACTCTCATCCAATCAGAACCTGCCCATTCCGTCTTCCTTCTACTAACAGTCCAACTTTAAGTTATCTCAATAGACTTGATGTTCTGGAAATCATGTTGCTGATACGCTGAATTTCTACTTGCACATTATATTTTAATGGATTACTGGTTTGGGGAAACTGAATACCTGATAAATAGACATAACCATGCTTTCTTGATTTTATTTTCAGTGAGAGACAGAAACAAGCATACATCTGACGTTGACATACAGAGCATAATGAGTGTGACTCGTGTATATGGCAACTATTCAGACAACGCATTGCATCAGTTAGTTAAGAATGGAAGCGTGTCAAAACAGATTGATGCACTGTGTGAGGCATCTGGAAATGGAAATCTAAGACTTATGCGAGCTTTGTGTCAAAGTGGTATTTCTCCTCATGTTTTAGATGGCTTTCCGGAAAGAAGACCACTATTTATAGCATCAAAATGTCAACATTCCCGTAGCAAACTACCATTAATGACGTGCTTAGTTAAAGCTGGAGCTAATATTAACTTACCAGATATGAACAACAAATCAGTCCTTCATTACGCCATGTCAGATAATCCTGATTATGATCAATGCACCATGTCAGATAATCGTGATTATGATCGTATCATGGACCTCATACGATTGGGAGCTAATGTCAATGCTAAAGATAAAGATAACCAATCAGTGCTCCATTTAATGGTGCATAGTGATTCTTCCTATGCTAACATTAGACTGTTAATAGACAAAGGTGCTGACCTCTGTGCTGTTGATAATGATGGTAAGACACCTCTCCACATTGCGGCAATGATTAGCGATGAAGATATTGTTACGCTCTTGTTAGGCAAAGGTGCTAATGTTGCGGTTAAAGATAATAATAATAGGACACCTCTCCATGTAGCCGTGAAGTCTAGGTATAAAACCATTGCCAAGCATCTGATAGACAAAGGTGCTGATGTTTGGGCTAAGGATAATGATGGTAGGACACCTCTGCATGAAGCAATACAGTCGGTATATGAGGACATTGTTAGGCTTTTGATAGACAAAGATCGTAGGGTGTGTGCTAACGATAATCCGGTTAGAATGCCTCTCCATGACTCACTTTTAAGATACAATGCAGTCCAGACTTGTGCAGAGACTAGATATGGAGCCACTGCTAAGCATCTGATAGACAAAGGTGCTGATATTTGTGCTAAGGATAATGATGGTAGGACTCCTCTCCATGTAGGGGTAACCTCTGGGAGTAGAGACATTGTTAAACATTTGATAGACAAAGGTGCCGCTGTTTGTGCTAAAGATAATGATGGTAGGACACCCCTCCATGTAGCAATACAGTTCATAAATGAAGACATTGTTAGATGGTTAATACACAAAGGCGTTATACTAGATTGCGTTTGTAGTAAATTAGAAAATGGTCATTTTGAAATTGTCACGCTAATGATTCAAGCAGGTGCCGATGCTAGCTGTCTTCATGGGACACGTATCCGTAATAATATCAAAGATGACAAATATCACAGCTGTGATATAATAGAGCTTCTGCTAGATAACGGGGCAGATGTCAATGCTATAAATAAATCTGGCGAGTCACCTCTCAAGTACATGCTTCTTCACTACACCTATCTGAAGGGAAATATTGTGAAACTTTTAATTCGACATGGGGCTCTTGTTGGTGATTTAGTTAATGACTATGTTAGATTGCATCTACTCTGTGCCGTGAAGTACGAAGGGCGTCTGGCGGAACAAATTATCAAGTCAGCTACACCATCAGAACTTGCATATATTGAATGCATGTTAGATGCCATGGATAATGATATAATAGTTCATGTGTGTGATTGTCTTATTAAACATTTAAAGAAACAAACAGGATCAAAAACTAAATTTGATACTGACCTTTTAAGAATTCTGATAGGTGCTGCAGATTTTAAAATAAGAAACCACATATTTCATTGCATAATAGACCATGATGCAGCTACGGAGTCCGTAGTTCACAGCATTCTCACTGAGCACAAATCTGATATTGATGGCAAAGATAGCCATGGGAAAACATTGCTGTATAAAGCAATTAAACTGCATTATACAAAGATAGTGCAGTTCTTAGTTAAATCTGGAACCAATGTTAATACAATGGGTGATGAAAATAGCACTGCACTCCACCAAGCATGTACATATAGTCGGGTCAATCTAAGTGGATTTAATCACCCTAGATGGGGCATATTAGAAATTGCCAAGTGTCTAGTGAAAGCCGGTGCCAGTGTTAATGCAAAAGATTCAAAGAATTCTACACCTCTTCATATCACATTGCTAGCAGGTAATGAGCTAAATGGTACATATGAAGAACTGTCTCAATTTTTGATTGAACATGGGGCTGACGCTAATGCACAAGATGATTATAAACGCACACCTCTTCACATCGCAACCAAATCAGGATGTTTATCTCTGACTAAAACGCTTCTCCATGATCATGCAGCAGATGTCAATAGAAGCGACTGCTATGGCACCACCCCTCTACACGAGGCTGCTAATTACGGCACTACAGAAATGATCAATTGTCTAATTAGCCATGGAGCTGATCTGTATGCAAAGGACTGTAAGGACAAGACACCTATGCAAGATGCAATTGACAGAAGTAAGTAGCAGCAAAATCATAGCCAAAATATCTACTTTCATATAATTGTTTTACATATTACTAAATTGTGATTATTCCTATCGCATGACCTATGATATTATAGAATGTATTACATTACTTGCAGAGATGCAGGTACCCAACATCCTATAAGACAGATTGTGCTATGGTCGGGAAATGAACAAGTTGCTAGATTAGCTTCTAAAATACAGTTTGTATTCAAACTGATTGCCGATGTATAATTGGTAATTTTGGAAGCAGAGAATTTTGTCCTCAGAGAGTTTAGGTGGCCCGAGTTGGGCGCTTCTCAACACACATAAAACAATTAACAGATTCTGTATATGAAGGATATGTCTAACCTGCCTTATTATTTGGGGGCAGCAGTCGGATCGAACCACAGGTGGTCTTCAATGGTAGGTTCACTGGCGCCCCATGAGATGTATTGGTGAGGGCCACAGACTACAGGTGGCTCCAACATCGGGTGGTCTTCACTGGTAGGTCCGCCAGCGCCACGAAAAGGTAGAGAGAATTCATCGACAGGGTAATGTGAGGAGTTAATAGAATTACCCAGAGAATATGTAACCAGGTGGTTAATCCTCTGGCAAGAGGTAGTTGAGAATATGTGTTTTAATTTGTTTCTTTATTTTTGGCTTGTTGTGCTGAGTTTTGATAGTTTTGGGTTTAGGCTTAGAAATTTACAATGTATTTTTGAAGTTTTAGTATATACATCGTTTATGTATTAGGTTTTATATATTGTTTAGGCCTAACTGGTTTAATTAACAGTTTTATCACTTAATATATATATATCTGGATTTAAAATGCGCTCACAGAAGAGTCACTCTCGAGGTTATGGTATTGTGGTCAGATAACAGGAGGGACTAGCCAACCCAGGACCAGTAAATACTAACTCTCAGCCCATACTACGGTTACAGATGGATGGCAATACGAATGCACAGCCGAAGGAGAACGTCAAAGGCACGATTTGCTTCCCCTTCGCATGCGCTGGGCCACTGGGAGGGTGGTTTCTCATAGGGAAGAACATGACTAGGTAAATACCTTTCAGGATGTATATACTATTTTTGAATAAACCCTTCCTCGAATTATTGCCTATGATCACAATGTCACAAATGATGTTTGGTACTGTTGGAAAGCCCTGGATTCGCAAGAATATATTATGAACAAGCAATCGAAGAATCGACATCAAACGTAACCTACCTTTTCTAAAACGCACAGGATTTGGCCACACTATTAACTGGCTGACTTTATCACCTAAATGCTGAGCACTAGAGCTCGCATTCTCAAGCCAACGACCTCTGATTGGCTAAGGGCAACTCTAAGAGGCTGACCATTCGTCAATAGATAATGAGATGCAGAACCGATTAGTATAAAAGTAGTGGACTCTGCGTTGAACGAGACTGATTTCCACCAGACTCAGTGCTGCTTGTTCGGCAATGACTCCTCTGGTCGATGGGCTGCCTTGTTCCAGCTCCACTGGCTACGACTTGTGTGGCCACACTATGGAACGGTTAATGTGACAACTCGCAGTGATCAACAACTGCAAAGCTGCCAGCACTGAATCTCCTTTTTGAAAGGACCAACAGCCAAACTAACATACACAATTATTCCACTTTCCCTGAGGACTCTCCGCCCCTTCCCATACCACTCATAACACCTTGTGCACTGAACTTCGCATCCTTTGCCTGATACGGAAAAAGAAGGACTGAACCTGTGCCATCCTCACATATGGACCTGTGTGTGCTTGCCTTCTGCCTAATACTTGTGGCCACTTGGCGACACTGTTTCCGCCATTCTGATTCCCACAGAAGAAGAACAAACTGGTACCTGCCTCTGATCGCGTTCCGCCCATGTGTCATTCCGCACCTGTGCTTTAAAGAAGAACTTTGTGATGAAGTATCTCGCATAACTTTACTTTTATCGTTCACATCACCTGTTCTCAATTCAAGTCTATTCTTTCTCGAAGACACACATGAACCTTTACTGCCTAAGGAAGTTCCGCTTCCATCACAGTGGCATGGTGATCTCCGGCCATCGGGATTGAGTCATTGCTTGATACTGCACCTTGGGAACATATCTGCCAAGACTGATTGAGAGCCAACAGCAGCCGGATTAGCAAAACCTACACCCTGCAACGACGGGAAAACACTGACGAACTGTTTTACTGCCTTTGTTAATTGTACAAACTTATTAAAGATTTTTATTATCATACAGATCTAACACCGCCTTAAGCGCTCTCCTCTCCACTCTTACACCGCCTCTCTCTCACTTAGGGGTTCTCTCCCACTTAGGAGATCGAGAGTCTTAGCTGTCATATTCAGATGGTGATATCACGCTTCACATCAAAGTGAAGACATATATTAGCGTTGTCAGCAGTGTCACTTTTTCAATGGTTAATGGGACGTCCGCCCTAACCACCAAATTTGTGGGTGGCATCCTTTGCACTTCGCACAGTGTGAAAACATAAAATAGCGCTACGATCGAAGATGCCAGTCTTTCATTCAAAAAGGTTTATCTCCCCTTGGAAACGTTAGGTCCTCTACACTACGTTTGGAACTCTTCACTAAAAACTAATGTTGCTAGTACACATTATTTCTGCTGCCTCCCTTAAAGCTCTCGTCCCGAATTTGCAAGGGCCCCTGCATGTCTCAGGCACTGCGATTCACATTGTCCCGGCAGGCCTTTTTGCCTCCTTGAGTAATGAATCATCAAAGGATAAGGAAAGCTGAGCCTGCGGTTTGCCCCGTTTTCAGCTCACCTTCGTTACACTTATTATGCCATTGTCATTTCCCCGCCCCCCGCTGCGAGCGATCTTAACACTGCAACCTAATTCACACCACTTAAGACTTCTCCACATGGAGGCATTCCTTCTTGAAGGCTTCCACTTTTCCGCTCTCCCTCCAGCTTACTCTATGGGTAGAGTGACAATTGTCCCATCTTTTGGGAAAACCTTGCTGCATAACATACTGCACTACAGCCACTAGCACGCACTAGGCACACCCTTGAGGAAACTCACTGGGACATGATCTTTTCCATCGACTAGCAACGCCTGTTCTTTTTAGACCACTTGGCTGGCAGTCAGGATAAACGTGTTAGTTAATCAATCCTGCTGCTATCACTTTTTGTCATGCCCACCGAATCAGATAACCTCCATATCAACCAGGATCTTTTTTTAATCAACTGCGTCTTTCTCAGTCTGTAATTGTATTAGACAACAGTGGCGCCTAGACTCGACAGAAAATCCCTAAACTCTTTTCTTTAGGTACACGAGTCAGCGTTGTTTGGAAACTCGAAAAGACCACCCTTGGATGGTGTCAAAAGCATTTTGGCATTGCTCAAGCTGATCGTCATCTCTGAGTAGCAGATTCGCCTGACTGTGCGAGATTAGAGGTTCTTGCGTAACCTGTCCTTCTGTGGCCGCCTGAGGCCTTAAACACAAAACATCTAAGTTCGTTTAAACTACCGCTCACGTGGGATCTCTTTAACCAGTTAGAGTTAGGTACACACCGAAGGGACACCTTAGGACAACTCCAGAAAACATCTCTGTCAACCACTATGAAAAATCATCATCGAAGCGAAGATTCCCTTTTGACCACACACCAATGTAAGAAGCACTCCTCATGTGAAACTTAGCCAATGACTTTATAATGGCTACTTACCACCTTATAAACTGACTGAACGATTTGCGACTGATAGCTAGGTAGCGACTGCCATGAGAATGTCGGCTGTCTCTCCCCCACCCCTCTCGCGAGAAGAGCTGCTGTCTGACGCCATCTGAACAGGCCCTCCCACCTCTTGAGTGACGACTTAGAGTTAAGGCCACATTGGTCAGATGACGAGGACCTGAATTGCTCCTCTCGGTGCCATATTTACACACTTTTGGCTGGCGGAAAATACCATGCATGGAGCCACTAAACTAGACCTAGTCCAATTACTGCCCCACGTTTCCACTTTGCGCTCTAGTTCTCTAGAGCGACTGGGCCTAAGAACCTAGTCCTACCACAGGCAGGTAAGAAACGAAAGCCACCTGTGGTAAAAGATTGACACCTCCTTCTTCCTCATTTCTTCCATACTCACACCTCCACTCACATGCACCTCCTGTGCCCCAGGATAACCTGACCATAACCCTATGAGAAGGACTGGCCGACCTGGGAGAATACTTCAACCGTGTGTATGAGCATGCCCATCACCATGCTCCGAATTAAAGAAACACCATCAGCCAAGATGGCCACTCCTGACTCCAACTGCTCTCACGCGGACACCAGCATTGAAGAAGATGCATCCATCATGGGAGGTTGCCTAGCTACCAGAGTTCAACATCTGCAAGCACTATGCTGTATCAGGAATGTTCGACTGGACCTACACATCTCCAAGGAGATGGCTGGCCACTCCAGCCAGAAAACGCTTGTGGGGGAGCTCTGTGAAAGTGCCCATGAGACAGCATGGCAAGCCCTGAGAAATTTAATCGAGAGCCCCAGGAAGGACACGTTGGCATGGAAGCCACAGAATGAATTACCACACCACGCCAGATTGACACCCCAAGCCAGAGCTCGAGGATTATTATGACGAGGACAGCCTTCGTGACAACCATATACATGGCCCCTCCCGATGATGCCACACCTCCCGACGATGCCACACCCAGTCTCGGCTTGGCTTGGGTGACAGTCATGGAATTGCGGCCACCCGGCCACAACTGGCGCCCAATGTAGGGCCACAAAGGCATTTCCAGACGACGATCCCACCAACTGGGTGCGGCCCAGATACGATGTTGCCCATTTCTATTCAGCAGAACCTAGAAGGGGATAGGACGTATCATCTGCCTTGCAAAAATATGTCCAGGCAGTATCACCCTTGTTCACACACAGATCTTCCATTGGAAATGTTATGCCCTTACGAAGCTAACCTGGTATGGAGGGTACCATCTGAAGGCAATGAGGATTATCGATATCCACTTTGGAATATGTCGCCCCTGCTTTCACCTCTGGCAACACCTCGTCTCATGGCCTTAAGGTTATGCCACCTGGGTATGCTGGTGAGTCACCTTTGGGAAAACTACCTCTGCCAGTTCGCCTCATCACGGAACTCAGTGGCTGGGGCCAGGCCACTAGAGAACTTTACCTTGCCACATACTTGAATGAGAAGACCCTGCAAGTGCTGACTGATCTGCGAACTAATCTTCCGCCCTCCTTCCTGCAGCTTCACTGTAAGAACGATTTGGTGACAGCGCCAAAACAGAGACTAGTCGATTTCTCCTATGCACTATCCACTGGGAGTCGAAGGAGACCCTGCCTGGGATGGCAGGCCATGTCCACCGACTTGTGATGCGAGCTTATAGCCCACACAAAACTCCATCCTAATAGACAGCTTTATTGAGGCACTAAGCAGCCAACCAGATCTAAAGGACCACTTGTAACAGGCTTATCTGTGAGATAGTACAGAACTGACAAATGCGGCGATATGCATTAGCAATTTTCTGAACCACGAGGCCACCCACGCTCTGACCCATTGAGAACATTCATGACAGACAGAAAACTGCCGTCATAGTAAATAGGTTCTCCGGACCATGTGGACCCAGTAAAAGTACAACTAGCTATGCCCGCTGCCATGCTCCCACAGCTTTTGCTGATTCTGCCGCCTAAGCCACCGCACATCTTTCTGCCACCAGCTCCAACCCTGGCCCCCTCAGATGGAAGGCATTTTAAAGGATGGTCAGAACGCATCCACTGACCCCTGACTCTGGTCGACTACTGTTGGATGAGAATATCCGCATCACATCTATGCAGAACACAATGATGACTTGCTGCCTGGACTCAGTAAATCAGCAAGCCCTCAACATTCCTTAGTCTGCCATACCCGGTACCCACCAACCACAGCTGAGTCTCCAATATGCCCTTCTGTCCTCCCAAGGCACATGCACCACATCAAACCAAGTCAGATGCTTGTTTCCACTGTGGTCAAGCCAGACATTGGACTCACAGTTGCACCCACTCCGGATATCAACAGGAAGCCCCTCGTGTTGCTCGACCTGTAGACAGCACTGAATCTGCAGAATATATGGACCCCAAGCCTGGCCCAGAATGCCCGACAGATGATTTAACTCATTCCGATCTCTAGCCCAGAGCTTCGTAGAGGCCCCGCCCTCCCAATAAGCTCAGTGACCAATAACACCTGGAAATTAGTGCAGCAATGCCCAGACCACCACTGTCGCAATTGCTGCCAGACAGGACATGAATGCTGACACTGTACGGACACTCGTAATGTACAACCACTGATTCCCCAATCCTAGAGCAAGCTCAAGAAGTTTCACCCAATGAGTTAGTACCCATATGAAATTACCTTCTACTAAGTCTGCTGCCCCTCCTCGGCAGAAACCGACTAAACAGCCCAGCTATTTCGACCAGACTTCTGCCACTGAAAAGCTTAGGCAAGTGCATGTACATCCTAGAAGCACAAGCTGCGCCATCTGAATCCCCACCCAGTTTGGAAACTGTCTGTCTCGCACGCTCTAGCTCTCTTAGATGCCATTGTACCATTCAACATACTCCCGCCCTCACCACTGACGATACTTGAACTACCATCATTTGCTCCCAGCTTTATGCTACTATGCCTAAGGGCATGCGACGCCCATTACTAGAAGGTGAGCTGAAAACGGGGCAAACCGCACACTCAGCTCTGCGGTGCTGCAGGCACTCCTCTGGCAGTTGCTGGAATTCATCCAGTGGATCATCGCCACCAACATTGCAAATGAGGCACTGATCGCATGTGCACGAGAAATATTTGAATTTTTTAGATTGTTGCAATCCCGGATGACTACCGCCCCAGGACGAGTTTTTCCCTCCAAGAAGAAACTGGTTCTTCCCCTTCTCTACCTCCTCACATACAGGGCATGTATTCCCACGCCACAGAAGGGTTGAGCAGGGAATACAGTTATCAAGTATATGCGTTTCTGAGTGAACATACAGACACCGTCCCCAGCAGTGATTTAGACCTAGGAGAAACCCACTTAGTGTGGCATACCATCGAAACAGGAGATTACTGCCCTGTTAAAGACCATGTCCGTAATCTTTCTATACATAAAGAACAGGAAGCACACCAACAAGTGACAGAGATGTTGCAATCCAGCATCATAGAACCGTCCACATCACCATGGCCATCCCCATTGTTTTAGCCAGTAAGAAAGATGGAACTTTCCGCTTTTGTATCGACTATAGATGCCTGAACGACCGCAGTCTCAATGAAGCCTACCATCTTCCACAAATAGGCCATGCCCTTGATTCCCTCACTGGCGCCACTTAAGTCTACACACTTGGTTTGGGCAGCATATACTGGCAAGTAGAGATAGATGACCGCAACAAGGAAAATACCCCCTTTGTTTGTCATGATTTTTAAATTTAGAACAATGCCTTAAGTCTTTGCAATGCCCATGGAACCTTCGAACATTTGATGGAATGAGTATGCTAGACGATGTAATAGTGTTTGGAGCTACTTTTACTGCTGCAATGAATAATCTCCGCGAAATTCTCAACAGTTTTGCCACTGCCAATTTGAAACTAAAAACAAGAAAGTGTCATCTGATCTGCGAAGAAGTGGAATTCCTTGGTCATGATGGTTTCCCTCCTCATCCCCCCATACCCACCCACCCCACTCTCCCTCCCTACATCCAAACCACATGGTGTAGCACATATCACTCAGTCATGTACACACCAGCCCAGTTTGTCCGGGTACTGGATACTCCAGCCCCACCATAAAAATGCCTAACGTGCATGCGCATCAATAGGAGATAGCGCAGCTGTGAGGGTATGGGGCTATGAGTGGCCAGGTGCATACAAAATGAGCACAAGAGAATACAGCGAGTGAGTTGGTGCTTTGAAAATCACAGTCGTCTCCTAAGACAGCTCTTTTCTGTAAAAGAAACGAGCATTTTGTATATATTGTTTTGCAATACATGGCCCCCACCTTGTGATATAAATCTTCAGTCTAAAACTCCATTAAAAATTGACAGAAGCTGAAACTCAAGCTTGATTTGTAACCTCTTATAACATATTGGAGCATCTCGAAAAAACGTCCGGAAAACTGATATTTTTCGTGTTTCATAAGTCAGAAAAGGGGGGGGGGGGTGGGGGTGTGTGTGTAATTCTGTGAAACGCGAACCTGATCTGTAACTATTAATACTAAAGCAATGTACCAAGTTTCAGTTGAATATGTTGAAGCATCTCAATGTGACAAACAGGGAGGGCGATGGTTTGCAATCAATGATTGCTCTTGTTCTGGGACTATGTAAGTGTCATTTATGTGGAAGTGTCCTTTATATAGAGGTGTCATTAAGAGAACGTTTGACTGTAACTATGTAATTATTTCAAAGGTACTATTATTGAATCTGGTGTGTATACTTAAAATAAGTAAGCCCACAAGTCATATCGATTCTAACTGTTGCTATAGTTAGCAGTAAGTGTGCACATAGTCTCCTCAACAAACTATTAAGATGTAAGACACTGGCTATTATTGTTCACCAAAGCACCAGTAACTTGAATAGCTAGAGGGTGGAATTCAATAAGGCGATTTAGCTAGACGTGGTTTATGGAGATAAACCTGGTCTAGCTATTACTAGGTTTAAACATGCATTAACACCCAGGTCAAATATCGCTTTTAAGATTTTAAAAAATTGTTTAACGTACACGTAAGTAATATAATTATAAATGCCTACAAACCTAAATCTATTTGATGTGACCTATAGCTATCCTTTAAAAGGTTTACACATTTTTAACCGAGTACCAAAATAGGTAATAAATCTGCTAACAAGCTAAACCGATTGGCGTAAGGTGATTTAAAAGGTTAAACGGGTAATACACATTGCGAAAATTTAAACTACGTAGGGGCTAGGGTCTAGTTTATGACTCGGGTTTAAATCACATCGCTGAGACAAATGATGGAAGCATTGAGAGATGTTCGTAATTTACATGTTGCTAGATGGGCGATTCGGCGAGAGTAAATTTTGTGAGTTACACTCTCCCCATAGATGGATCTAGGTGCAAGTAAGGGTGGGTGGTATTGGAAAAACTGATAGCGGCTATGATATGAATTTCCATGCCGGTATAACCGTCATACCAGTATTAGGTCAGTGGTGGGTGGAGTATATCTGCGTGGACATTTTTACAGCTAATGTATCTTTCAGAAATACCTCTTTAGCAACAAAGTTAAATGAATGTTGTTACTGTTCGGATAACGTCATGATGAATGAAATATCAATTGAAAAATGTTAACATTTACATAATTCTTGGTGAATAATAGAGACAGACAATAGACTACGTTCAGACCTTGAAAAAATGTTGAAAGTTTTTGAAAATCATATATTTCTCATGGTGGAGGATGGATGTAATGATGGTATAGAAGCATCCTGTGAAGTTTCATTGTGATTAGATAACCCTTTGATGAATTAAATATCACTTGAAAAACTTAACATTTTGGGGGTTGGTCACGGAGGGAAACGGAACGGAGGAACGGACTAACAAATGCTCGTGTACACCCGCTCGCTTATCGCGGTCGCGGCTAATAATAATTGCAAAAGATGAAAACGTTTTTTAAAATGAATTCTTTATTTATATTTATTTGATCACTAGCACTCGGAGACAGCACTAAACAGGTTTAACCCTTTGACCCACATATTTCTCCGAGAAGATTTCAGTTTCTCATGAAATGTCCCTTTATGCACCAGGAGAAACATATTCCTGAAAAATTATCACGGGGGTGACTCACTCAGTTATCGAGACAGTCATTCCCATGGTAAAGTCTACAAGTAGGCAATTAATAAGACCACTCCGCATTGGTCAACAGGGCGTGTTAAGCGGCTATGAATCATTTTATTTCAACAATAATATCAGCGTAAATTTTAACCCTTAAACAAATGCAACTCATTTAATTAACTCTTTAACACGACAGTCAAAAACGGCTTCTGTATTGGTATTGAGAAATGTCCATTTGCAGATCAAGAGGGCTATTTTTGAAAATCTACAACTGGAATGACTGGCGTGATTATGTAGCCAGTCATTCTAGTGGCAAAATTTAAAAATAATCTCATGCTCTGCAAATGGGCATTTTCTAAGAGAAACAGTTTACAAGCAAATATCTCCAATTCTCTTTACAATTATTTCAGAGCAAATTTTGGTAGATTAGCTGCCAGGAACGACAGCGTATTAACATTGTCCGGCTTTAGAGTGGCTCGTTTGGGTGAAACAATTTGCCCTGACTTAGTAAAGAGTCTCTCAGCTGGACAGCTGGTAGTGGCAACACAAAGATATTTCCTGGCAAACTTAGCCAACGCAGGGAATGTCTTATAGTGTAAGTGCCATCAGTCTTCGAATCTTCATCGGGTTGGACAGATGACAAATATGTCTCTAGTTCTACCTCGATGTCTGATGTTACTATTAAGTTAAGCTGATCATCGTTAGTTACCTTGTTAGGAGTTCGGGAGAACAGACTACCAAGAGTTCATTTCTTAGGAGTGCTTGAACTAGCTGTATCGATCGATTCAGCTTGTTTATACACATGCATTGATTTCTGGCCAAGGATATAAGATTTAACGTCATCAGTCTCAGTATCTGTCAGGTAGTTACACTTAAACTTGGGATCTAAAAATGAACTACGCATTAAGAGTTCACGTATATAAACGTGCTGGTAACGTCCTTTAAGAGTCGCGTTAACAGTGTCTTTCATACGCGAGGTTAATGGCTTGGTATCATTGCCCGTGTTCAATAACCGTGCAAGTCGAAAATGGCGAGGGGTTCTCCTCTCTGATGCTCATGTTTATGTATGAAATTGGTATGCACCCATAAAATTTGGCATTTTTCTCTTTTTCTCTCCCACCCCATCCCACCACACTCCACCACCACCCACCCACCCCATATACCGGCTCTCCGCTACTTCACTACTCTCTGAGGTCTCTCCTCTCTCTTTCTCTCTCTCTCTCTCCCTCCCCCCCCCCCCCCCCCCCCCCGCTTTCAGCTCCCCTCCGTGCACATTCCCCACCCACTTCTGCCTCTCTCCGTCCCTCTATATCTCCCCTCCCCTCACCTGACTGTCTCTCTCCCTCTATCACCTCCATCCACCCTCCTCCGTTCGTCTATATCTCCCGCCTCCCCCTCTCTTCCTCTGCCACTTCCCCTTCGCTCCCCTCTCTCCATCTCCCTCTTCCCCTCTCTCCCCTCCTCTCTTGATGACCATATCTCACTCTCACCCTCACTCCATCCTCCCGCTCCCTCTCTCCCCTCCCTCCCTCTCTCCCTCCCCCCCTCCCTCCCTCCCTCCCTCTCTCTCTCTCTCTCTCTCTCTCTCTTTCTCTCCCACACACACTTCTTTCTCGCTCCCTCCATCCCCCACCTCTCTCTAGCGTACTCCCTCCATATGTCCTTTCTCCATTGCTCCCTCCAATGTATTTTATTCATTTGTAACCGATCTGAGCTTTGATTATATCAGCGAAGAAGGTGTTGTGATCGAGTGCGTGGGTGAGTGTGCGTGCGGCGTACGAGCGGTCGGTCGGGCGGGCAGGGTATATAATTGCCCGTATTCCCCAAATTGTTAATACGAAGCCGATTTCATTCATCCTGGGATGAGTCTAAAACAGGATTCTTTCAGAATCACGAATCCATTTACCAAATTAAAATTGGACTAGAAAGGACTGAGATATCAATTAATTAAACTCTTTGTCAAAATTGGCGCACATAATATTCTGGGTGGCACTACGCATGCTCCATGAAAGCTGGAGGGTGAAGGTTGCGTGAGGTAATAACCACGTGCTTTCTGCCTGCCATTGCTTTAACATGGGCAAGCGCTGATTGGTATAGCCATGAACGGAGACCGTTGATTGGTTGCAGGACCGTATATAAGGACCCATTTCAGGCGGTTTACTTCAGTCGAGTCGAGGCGGTGGTCCGATACGGTAATATTACCTGAAAACCAATACTAAAAGGTACTGCGCAAAGCAGCTGTTTTGGCAATCTACACCAGCGTAATGTCCAGTGGTTCCTGTGTCTATGATCTGGCACCGGCCTCGTCTAACCACGCCTACTAAATTGTGTGTTCCCCATACGGGGATTATAATGCTAAAGTGAATGTAAAGGCTCTCCCCACCATTCTTTCGGCTTAAATGGCGCACCAGAACATATTGGTGGCATCATAGTGATACACTTGTGAGAGGCCTTAGCTAAAGGCGCATCTAAAATTCAACTGTGGGCGTTCAGGCCATAACAAAAATCTCGGCAATTCTAGTCCGAACAAGCGCCATCAGCTAAGAGGCGTTCTAGAAACGTTATCTCTAGCTGTAAGATACGTGTTTAATTAATAACTTAATTAGTGTAACCGCCGATGACTAAAAGGTGACCAATTATTATGTATTATATTCAGCGCTGATTACAAGTAGGCGCAGTAGCTTTACCGACTCCTGGAACCGGGTACTCGGCTCCCAACTGCCGAGTACCCGTTTGCCATGAAGCCCATTCTTGTTTGCATAGCAACAATACATGCTTTTTTGTGCAGCTGGAGTCTTAAGTCTTTTTCTGTGTATTGTGATAGCTTTGTGCGCTCTCTAATGATTATTTTGGATTACCATGGATGGAGCCGATGAAAACCAGGTTGTATAATTCCATGTTATTCCATAGTTAAAAGACTTAGGTCTTCAAAATTGTGTCTGTGTCGCATGTTCCAATTTCTGACCCCGAATCTGGGACGTGTGTTAACAACGAAATATGCCAGATTGATCGCCTTCCTTTAACCCCAACAGGCGATCGGCAGATATGAAATAAGGTGATGGTTTTACGGTGTTTTAACACGAAAATCGGCTGACGTCGTTCTCCGTAAGATCCGAGCGGGGTGACGTCACACCCGTGTTGTCTCAGATTTTTATGTGAAGAAAATGTTTCATTAATTCGTGCATCTGATTCTTGGTGCTGCGTACTTTATTGGTACCAGAAAAACTTTGGAATTTTTTGCGTGTTATCACGATCTGTTTACAATGATCGATGGTTTCAAAATTCTTGATTTAGATGTGTGGTCTGCGGTTTTACCGTGTGCTACAGCAGTTTGTTTACATTTTCTTGTTTCTTCACATATCGTTTTGGCCTTCGTTAGGAGTATAATTTATATTGATTAGTAAATATACCCCGAATGCTATGCGATATGATTCCTGGTTCCGTTATGCATCCTTGATGATCAGTTTATGGGTGTATTATTGCCCGCTTCGTGTGGTGCGGGAGGGTTAACACTTAATTTATGATCAAATTATTTGCAAATTAATTGCCTGCCTTCCATTCCTGTTTCGTTCCGCTTGCTTATTGTAGGTTTGTGCTTATTTATAGGCCAAGCCTGCCCCACCATCATGTGACGAGTGCCATAAATTCATGAGTGTTCTATTCAAGGACCATGTCTATTTCCGTTGTACCAAATGTAATCTTGACAGTAGGTGTAACGATATGATTCCTGGTTCCGTTATACATCCTTGAGGATCAGTTTATGGGTGTATTATTTCCCACTTCGTTCTTGTCATCATAATCAATGCGATCTTTGCTGTAACGTTGCGGGGTGGGGTGCGGGAGGGTTACATTTAATTTATGATCAAATTATTTGAAAATTAATTGTCTGCCTTAAATTCCTGTTTCGTTCTGCTTGCTTATTGTAGGTTTGTGCTTATTTATAGGCCAAGCCAGCCCTGCCATCATGTGACGAGTGCCATAAATTCGTGAGGATTCTATTCAAGGACCATGTCTGTTTCCGTTGTACCAAATGTAATCTTGACAGTAGGTGTAACGTTTGTGCAGTGTGGTCGTCCGACATGATGGTCAAGTTCCTTGCCCAGAAGTACTTGGCAGGGTCTGACACGGGGTCAGGCGGACTGAAAGCAAATCATGGAGCGTCTGTTTCGGCCCTTGGGGTCGGTCTATGTCTGCAACCGGAGGTTGCTGAGATGGCACCGCCGGCGTGGTTTGGTACTGCTATGCAAGGCTTCTTGAATAGCGTTCTGCCTACGCTGGTGTCGTCCCTGCTTCCAAAAGTTGTAGGGCAGTCTCTTCCCGTGCTTGGTTCGGACCCTGGCCTTGGACAGGGTTCTGGACTGGCCACCGAGGGAGCCGTCTCGTATGGCTCCCTGGCAGTCCCGTCGGGCTCCGGCCTGATGGGCTCTGTCTCTCTGCGGCCACCCCCAGGTGGTCCAGTAGCGGTGGCCGGTCTGTCAGGCATGGGAGCCATCTGCCAGGATGGCTCCACGGTTTCCTCATCTAGTGACGACTCTTCAGGGTCTGAAGACGAGGAGGCCTGAGATGCCGTGGGTGGAGAGCATGGAGGCCGATTCCGTCCTCCATCTGTCTGGCTTGGCGCAAGCCAGGGCAGCAGCTCCGCCCATGGTTGAGGCCACTCCGGTACCGGGCACCAGTCCTGTGATGGTTGGTTTGCCGCCAACCGACATGGTGACGGGTGTGGCTGGGCAGGCGTGGTACTCATCTATCTCACTTGGTCCGGCAGTCAGGCATGGGGTGCCATTTGCGCCCGTGTTTGGCCACGGTTCTTTACCATTACGGGTCCGCACGGTTTTCCGTGTGGGCCTACTCCATGGACTGGTGTTTTTCATGGGATGGCGGCGGAATCGTACAGTACTGGAGTTCCTGGCATATCAGTAATGGCTCCTAGCCGGGAGGCTGTTGCTGGTAGGGCCGTGAACACATCAACGGGTGACGTGTTCATGGGAGTGTCCTCCTCGGAGACTGGTCAGAGGCTCTGGCCTGGCTAGCCAGGGTAGACCCGTCTGTGGTTTCGACCACGGTCGAGGAGGATGCACCCCATCCATTGGTGGCATCGAATAGGACGGGGATCTTGCCTGCAGCCTGGATCCAGTCTATTGGACTGGATCTAAGGTTTATGGAGTTATTGGATGCTATTTATAGCAAACAACTCCTGACCAAGGGCCAGCTTCCTGCGGCCTCCAGGGAGGTGCGGGCGAGGTGTCGTATCCCACAAGGGGAATATGGCAGATATGGTGTTGTCCCAACGGTCACCGAAGATGACCGCTTGGTGGTGGGTGTCCAGAGTGTTGGAGCAGGTGGCCCCACCTTGGCGCTGGTGGACAAGTCTCAGGTACATCATGACGAAGTCCTGTCCCTATGCGATGAAGGGGTAGGGCAGCAATGAGTGCTGTCAATCATTCTTATCGCCTTCTTCAGTCAGTGTGGGCTGAAGCAGGGGCAGGCCACCATGTGCCACCCGTGGCACTTTCATGTGTCAATGACGGCCTGGTGCTGTCTATGGACGCATTGGCCAGGTTGCAAGCGCGAGTGATGAAGTCTAGGAGGCAGATGGTCCTTGACCATATGCATCAAGCTACTGCCTTTGGTGGCCAAGCAGGGGCCATCTTAGAAGACACTGCCAACATCGCGCAGAATCGTTTGGCGGTTAATCTACAGCTGGGGGTAGTGCGTCAGGCACACACACTAAGGGCTGTAGCCAAGCCGCTAACCGGGCAACCTTCTAAGAAGAAGAAGAAGCACAAAAGCAAGGCGAAAGCTAAGCCTAGTGTTGCTTCTGCTTCTACTGGGTCTTTTCAGCCGCATCCGGCGAAGAAGGCCAAGAAGGTTGTGGAGGCTCCTACCCTCCCCAATGTTGCTCCTGATTGCCCGAGAGGGGGGAAGGGGAAGTCCTCTAAGGCCGGAAAGAAGGGAGCGGATCGTACATGAGGGTACAAGGGCTCCATTCGTATCTGCCTGGATTGCACCTGTGGGACAGGAACAGCGGTGCCAGTTAGACCGGTCAAGCCAAGACCAAAATGGTTCTCACTCTCTCTCGTCAAGAGAGGGGGGAGCGGATCGCGAGCCAGACACCCGCATTAGGCGTCGATGCATCTATAGTGGGTGGAAGGCTTATGTGTTTTGTCGAGGCTTGGCGAGGTGTGACGTCAGACAGTCTGGCCCTGGGATGGTTATCCCACGTGTACATGCCGGAGTGGTGGGATTTTCCACCACAGAATCTGTCTTTGGCACCTGTCTGGACACCCGTACCAAGGGAACCAGACAAGTTAGAAGCCATTCAAAATGAAGTGGCAGGTTAGCTTCTGAAGGGAGCAATAAAACCAGCAAACCGGAACACTCCAAGCTTCTATTCAAACATGTTCCTTGTCCCCAAGAGCACAGGGGGGATGGAGACCCGTACTCAATCTCAGGCCATTAAATTTGTTTATCCATACGCCTCGGTTTCAGATGGAAACTCCGAGATCGACAATGGCAGGACTGAGGAAGGGAATGTGGTGTGTATCAATCGATCTAAAAGATACATATTTCCATATTCCAATGAACAGAAGTTGTCACAGGTTTCTGAGATTTGCGTTTCAGAATCAAGTGTTTGTCGTCCTCCCATTTGGCCTGTCAACAGCTCCACGGGATTTCACCAAAGTGGTCCTTGCCGTGACAGCGTTTCTCAGAAAAGAGAATGTGGCGCTTCACACCTACATAGATGATTGGCTGATCAAAGCAGACACATCAGCCAGGTTAGAGGTGGATACTGCTCTGACTCTGAAGTTACTTTCAGATCTAGGCTGGATAGTCAACAAGGAGAAATCCGAGTTGACACCCACTCAACAGTTCGTTTATTTAGGGATGCGATTCGATTTTGAGGAGGGCAGGGTTTACCCGTCAGAGCCCAGAGTGGTGTCTCTGTTAGCCATCCTCAAGAGTTTTCGATTGGGAAACCACATTCACGCGAAGCTGTTTCTTCAGATGCTGGGCATGATGGTCTCCATGGAGCAGGTAATCCAGTACGCTGCTCTGATGCGAAGACCTATCCAGTTGTATCTGATGTCTCTGTGGAAGCAGAGAACAGAACCCCTGTCAAAGCTGGTGCCAGTTTTGGAGCCAATAATGTCACTTCTTGTATGGTGGAAAAAGCGTCAGAATCTCCTAGTAGGGGTTTCGCTGCACCTACCCCACCCCCAGCTGTCCGTGTACACGGATGCATCGCTGGAGGGATGGGGCCTGCCTGGGAGAACACCAGTTCTCCTTCGATCAATACTCACCATTCTGTTACTTCTGATATACAGCTGGCCTTGACAGCGGCTCTAGGATTATAGACTTAGAAAGCTTTACCGACTCCTGGGAACCGGGTACTCGGCTCCCGACTGCCGAGTACCCGTTTACCATAGAGCTCATTCTTGTTTGCATAGCAACAAGAGCAATACATGCTTTTTGCATTAGGGATTTTAGTGTTTTAAATAATCTAAGTCTTTAATCGGTGATAGTTTGTGTGTTCTGAAAGGATTAACTAAGGACTATGGAGAATACCGCCCAAGACAACCAGGTTGTATTGTTCTTTATTATCCATAGTTAAAAGACTTAGGTCTCTAAATTTCGTTGTGTCGCATGTTCCAATTTCTGACCCCATAGAATCTGGGACGTGTGCTAACAACGATATATGCCAGACGATCGCCTTCTTTAACCCCCAACAGGCGATCGGCAGATATGAAAATAGGTGTTTGCTACGGTATTTCTAACACGAATATCGGCTGACGTCGTTCTCCGTAGAATCCGAGCGGGTGACGTCACACCCGGTCGCTCGGATGTTTATGTGAAGAAAATTTTTTTCATTAATTCGCGCATCTTATTCTGGGTGCTGCGTACTAAAAATGGTACCGGAAACTTTAGAATGATCAAGTTTACGTGCGATCACGATCGGGTTGCAATGATCGGTGGTTTCAAAATTCTTGAGTAGATGTGTGGTCTGCGGTTTTACCGTGTGAGACAGCAGTTTGTTATACATTTTGTTGTTTTCTTCACATATCGTGCTGCTTTCGTTAGGAGTATAATTTATATTGATTAGTAAATATACCCTGAATGCTATGCGATATGATTCCTGGAGCCGTTACACATCCTGGAGGATCTATTATGGGTGTGTTTGTGCCCGCCGCGTACTTGTCGTCATAATCAATGCGATCGTTGTTGTAACGTGGCGGGGTGGGGTGCGGGAAGGTTACGGTTAATTTATGAGTCAAAATATTTGAAAATTAATTGTCTGCCTTCCATCCGGGTCTCGTTCCGCTTGTTTATTGTAGGTTTGTGCTTATTTTATAGGCCAAGCCAGCCCCGCCATCATGTGACGACTGCCATAAGTTTGTCCGTGTAATGTTCAAGGACCATGTCTGTTTTAGGTGTTCCCTGTGTAATATAGATCATAGGTGTAATGTTTGTGCCGTGTGGTCCGTCGAAATGCTGGTTAAGTTCCTTGCCCAGAAGGACTTGGCTGGGTCTGACGTGGGGTCAGGCGGTCCGAGAGGAAATCGTGGAGCGCCCGGTTCGGCCGGTGGGGGTGCTCCACGTCCCCAGCTGGAGGTGGCGGAGATGGCACCGCCGGCGTGGTTTGGTCCGGCTATGCAGGGTTTTCTGCATAGCGTTCTACCCACGCTGGTGTCGTCCCTGCTACCAAAAGTTGGGGGGCAGTTTCTCCCCATGCCTGGTATGGATCCTGTCCTCGGACAGGATTCTGGACTGGTTACCGAGGGGGCCGTCTCGTACGGCCCCCTGGCGGTCCCGTCTGGCTTCGGCCAGACGGGTTCTGTCTCTCTGCGGCCACCTCCGGGTGGTCCAGTAGCGGTGGCCTGTCCGTCAGGTGTGGGAGCCGTCCGCCAGGACGGCTCCACGGTTGACTCGTCTAGTGACGACTCTTCGGAGTCTGAAGACGAGGAGGCCGAGGAGGAGAGGTTGCTGCGGCCCGTGAAGCCGCAGGTGGAGAATATGGAGGTTGATTCCGTCCTGGACGGAACCGGCCTCGATTTGTCTGGTTTGGCGCAAGCCAGGTCAGCGGCTCCGCCTGTGGCTGAGGCCAATCCGTTACCTTTCACCGGTTCCACGCGGCTTGGTTTGTCACCAGCCGTCAGGGGAACGGGTGTGCCGGGCCAGGCGTGGTACTCACCTATCTCGCCTGGTCCGGCAGCCGGACGTGGGGTGCCATTGACGCCCGTGTCCGGCTATGGTTCCGTGACTGTTACGGGTCCGTACGGTTTTCCGTGCGGAGTATTTCATGGGGTGGCGGCGGAACCGTGTGGTAGCGGAGTGCCTGGCGTGTCAGCCGTGGCTCCTTGCCGGGAGGCCGTGGCTGGCAGACCCATGAGCACGTCAACGGGTGACGTGTTTGCGGGGGTGTCTTCATCGGAGGTAGATTGGTCAGATGCTCTGGCGTGGCTAGCCAGGGTTGACCCGTCTGTGGTTTCGGCCACGGCCGATGAAGATGCGCCCCATCCGTCGGTTGCGTCGATTAGGACGGGGATTTTGCCCGCGGCCCGGATCCAGTCAGTGGGACTGGATCCACGGTTCATAGATTTGTTGGATGCTATTTATAGCAAACAACTAATGACCAAAGGTCAGCTCCCTGCGGCCTCCAGGGAGGTGCGGGCAAGATGTCATATTCCGCGGGGTGAATACGACAGGTATGGTGTAGTCCCATCGGTCACGGAGGATGACTGATGGGTACTGGGAGTCCAGAGTGCCGGGTCGGGTCGCCCCGGTCCGGCACTTGTGGATAAGTCCCAGGTACACCAGGAAGAAGTCCTGGCCCTATGCGATGAGGGTGTGAGGGCAGCGATGAGCGCTGTCAATCTCTCTTATCGTCTCCTTCAGTCGGTGTGGGCTGAAGCGGGGGCAGGCCACCCTGTGCCACCTGTGGCGCTCTCGTGTGTTAATGACGGCTTGGTGCTGTCAAATGACGCATTGGCAAGGGTGCAAGCGCGAGTGACGAAGTCCAGGAGGCAAATGGTCATTGACCATATGCGTCCGGCTATGGCAGTCAGGGAGCGTCTTCTTGGGACGCCCCTGACAGGGCCTAGCATCTTTGGTGGCCAAGCGCGGGCCATCTTAGAGGACACCGCCAGTATCGCGCAGAATCGGTTAGCGGTAAATCTACAGCTAGAGCTAGTGCGGCAAGCGCACGCACTAGGGGCTGTGGGCAAACCGCTAACGGGACAGCCTTCAAAGAAGCAGAAGAAGCATAAGAGCAAGGCGAAAGCCAGGCCTGTTGCGACTTCTGTTTCGGCTGGGTTCTCGGAGCCGCCGCCGGCGAAGAAACCCAGGAAGGTTGTAGAGGCGCCTACCCTCCCCAATGTTGCTCCTGACCGCCCTAGAGGCGGGAAGGGGAAGGGTAAGGCCTCAAAGGGCGGACAGAAGGGACCGAAGCATACCTGAGGGTACGCAAGCTCCCTTCATATCCGCCTGGACCGCGCCTGTGCGACAGGAACAGCGGTTCCAGTTATACCCGTCGTGCCTAGAACGAAATGGTTCTCACTCTCTCTCGTTAAGAAAGAGGGGGGGGGGGGGGCGGACTGCGAGCCGGACAACCCCGTTAGACGTCGAGGCGTCTATGGTGGGTGGAAGGCTCATGCGTTTCGTCGAGGCCTGGCGAGGTGTGACGTCAGACAGTCTGGTCCTGGGATGGTTATCCCAGGGTTACATGCTGGAGTGGTGGGACTTTCCGCCACAAAATCTGTCTTTGGCACCTGTCTGGACACCCGTACCAAGGGAGCCAGACAAGTTAGAAGCCGTTCAAAAGGAAGTGTCAGGTTTGCTTCTGAAGGGAGCAATAAAACCAGCAAACCGGAACACTCCAGGCTTCTATTCAAACATGTTCCTTGTCCCCAAGAGCACAGGGGATGGCGACCCATACTCAATCTTAGGCCATTAAATTGGTTTATCCATACGCCTCGGTTCCAGATGGAAACGCCGAGGTCGGTAATGGCGGGATTGAGGAAAGGAATGTGGTGTGTATCGATCGATCTGAAAGATGCATATTTCCACATTCCGATGAATCGGAGTTGGCACAGGTTTCTGAGATTTGCGTTTCAGAATCAAGTATGGGAGTTTACAGTTCTCCCGTTTGGCCTGTCGACAGCTCCGAGGGTTTTCACAAGAGTGGTCCTTGCGGTGACAGCGTTTCTCAGAAAAGAGAACGTGGCGCTACACACCTACATAGATGACTGGCTGCTCAAGGCAGACTCGGCAGCCAGGTTGAACGTGGATACTGCTCTGACTCTGAAGTTACTTTCAGATCTAGGCTGGATAGTCAACGAGGAGAAATCCGAGTTAACGCCCACTCAACATTTCGTTTATTTGGGGATGCGATTCGACCTCGAGGAGGGCAGGGTTTACCCGTCAGAGCCCAGAGTGGTGTCTCTGTTAGCCATCCTCAGGAGTTTTCGAGTGGGAAACCACATTCAGGCGAGGCGGTTCCTTCAGATGCTGGGCATGATGGTCTCCATGGAGCAGGTTATCCCGTACGCTGCTCTAATGCGAAGACCTATCCAGTTGTATCTGATGTCTCTGTGGAAACAGAGAACAGAACCCCTGTCAAAACTGGTGCCAGTTTTGGAGCCGATAATATCGCATCTTCTATGGTGGAAACAGCGTCAGAATCTCCTAATAGGAGTTTCGCTGCACCTACCCCACCCCCAGCTGTCCGTTTACACGGATGCATCGCTGGAGGGGTGGGGTGCCTGCCTGGGAGAACACCAGGTCTCGGGCACATGGACTCTCCCGGAGAGTCAGCTGCATATCAATCTGTTGGAAATGATGGCAGTGGAACTGGCATTGGAAACGTTTCTTCCAAAAGTCAGGGGCAAGGCGATATTGATATGGTCGGACAACTCGACAGTATTATCATACATAAATCGCCAAGGCGGGACCAAGTCAACCACACTATGTATGAAAGTGTGGCACTTGATTCAATGGTGCAGGAATTACTCGGTTGTTTTGAAAGCAGCTCACATTCCTGGGCGATTGAACATTCTGGCGGATGCTTTGTCTCAGTGACAGATAATTCTGCCAACAGAATGGTCTCTCAACACTCCAGTTCTTCACAGGATCTTCGAGCATTGGGGCAAACCCAACGTGGACTTGTTCGCCACGAAGGAAAATGCTCAAATCATGACTTATGTCTCGCCGATTCCAGATCCAAATGCCATCGATACAGACACTCTGGCGATAAGCTGGGGACGGATGCATGCTTACGCGTACCCACCCACCATTCTTCTGCCGAAGATATTGGTGAAGATCAGGGAGGAACTATGTCTGGTCCTGCTAATAGCGGCATTTTGGTCCAGCAGGGTGTGGTTCACGGATCTTCTAGATCTGCTGGTGGACAATCCAGTGCAGTTACCCGAGACTCTGAACATAATCTCCCAGGCCAAGGGATGCTTCCTACATGAGCGTCCCGAAATGTTTAAATTGACTGCATGGATGTTATCAAACAACGTTCCATGTCGGAAGACTTTTCTCGACAAGCTGCGAATTTCATAGCAGCTGCGAGAAGGAGGTCAACCTTCAAGTCATATAACAACAAGGTTAACAGATTTGCAGACTGGTGTGAAGGAAAGGGTATTGATACCTTTCAATCCACTATTCAGCAAATAACAGACTTTCTCTGTGAGCAGTTCTTTTCAGGACTAGCTCCTGTCACAATTGCTGGATACAAGTCAGCTTTGGCATCACTTATCCCTTGTCTAGCCAACAGGGATAGTCCAGAGGTGGTCCTTTTGAATGTGATGGTGAAGGGAATGAACAATCTCCGACCAAGACAACAGGTAGTCATTCCAGCCTGGAGTCTATCTTTAGTGCTTTCAAACCATTGCGTTCGGCTAGTCTAAAGCATTTGACTCTAAAGGCGGCTTTTCTATTGGCAGCTTCCTCAGATAGAAGGCGCAGTAAGATCCATGTACTTTCAGCAGAGAGGGACCGAGTTATTGTCTCCAGAGAGAGAGTCTGTGTCTACTGCCAAAGAGCAGAGTTTATGTCAAAGAATCAATCTTTGAGATATCCCAGCAAACCGATCATTATACCGAAACTAACTAGGTTTGATCGTGATGCTAGTGTCTGGTGCCCAGTCCGTGCTTTGACTAAGTACAGAAAACGGACAGACTCGTTACGGTCGAATGATAGACATCTGTGGATCTGCCATAAGAAGCCATATGGTGCCGCATCCATGGATTCTATCTCTCATTGGGTAGTCGAATGCATTCAGACTACCCATGAGATTGTGACTGGGCACCAGGTGCAATGGACAAGGGCACACAATGTTAGAGGAATAGCCGCCTCGACCGCCCTTTACAATGGTGTTCCATTAGAGGACATCATGGCTGTTGCACAATGGCACTGTGAGTCCTCTCTCATGGATTACTATATGAGGGATGTGTCAGACTCTGCCAATCCACTCGCTTTTGAAACGATAGTTATATGACCACATTGCTCTTCTCCCTTTCTTGGCATTTGTAAGAAAGAATTAAGAAGCAGACATGGTCGAGCGAGAGGATGTCAACCAGATTGTGTCACTGATGGCCGGACGAGTGAATGGTTGGAGACTCCACGTCTGAAATCCAAATATCATGAGGTAATTCAAGATTGAGAGTTTTTTGTATTATGTCTATGTATCATGTTCATTCATCTTATATATTCATGCTCATTCCCAGGCTAATATATGCAAAGAGCAGTTAACCCTCTTGGCATATTTGTGTTTCAGGCGAGATGAATGTTCGTGAGTTCTCTTCCTTTTCTTAGGAGAAAGGGGTGGGGGGGGTGGGGGGCAGTGATGCGAATGTGGTTCGGTTCCGTTAACTTGATGGTCCTTTTAGTTCTCCATTAATCAGGTTTAAGTCTAGCTCTTTCTCCAAGGGGCAAAAGTAGCAATTGATGGCTTGCCCCTTCCCACCAGATTACTGTCTAAATCTGGTATATATCAGAAGTAATGGAATAGTGAGTATTGATCGAAGGAGAATGAAGGAAATTTCAATTTCCCTTTCTCCGAGATCTAACAATACTCACCATTCTATTACGGACCCAGCCTCCCAGCACCACGGAGGCAAGCCATGGGTATCTCTTGTTTGGTGGCTATGAAAACAATATCAGCTTCATGGCAAACGGGTACTCGGTAGTTGTGAGCCGAGTACCCGGTTCCAGGAGTCGGTAAAGCTTACTAAGTCTATAGTCATAGGGCCAGCTATCCACGATAGCTTGTATCAGAAGTAATAGAATGGTGAGTAGTGTTGGATCTCGGAGAAAGGGAAATTGAAATTTCCTTCAACCTGTTGTAAATTCACTGTATAAATTGTACTACGCCGAGTGCCGTACTTAGACTATGCTTTCGGTTATGTTTAGTTAGAAGTTAGTCTCATAAAAACCATACACTTGTTTATATTATACTACAGACTTTCAAGTAGCGCATCTCACCTAAACTGTGTACTTGAACGGCTCCATATATTCACTAGGACCGTTTCTCGTGCCTGCATCAATAGACACGATAAACGGCATAAAATCCCTAACCTAAAGTATTAGCTCAGATATTTCAGCTAGGCCATTGAGCATCAGAGGAAGTTGCTATAAAGGCGTGCTGTTTATTGCAAAGCGCATTTTTACGGCGCCACTCCAATAACTGTGGACCACTGTCAAAAAGCCTTAGCACGCCGGTTAATTACTGTTATTCACAACTATCTCGGTCTGCGCCAATACTCCGGCCATTCTGGCCATTTAATTGTCTGGTAACTCCCTCCATCGGCTGGGTTAGAGCCGACCCTTTCTTGGTGGCTAGAATCTAAACGGCAATGCCTCACTCACCCGCTCTGTACCTTCACTTGTACCTCTAGCCAAAGAAGGAATTCACAACGAAAATATAATTTGCCGAGATAACCATTATAGACGCTACAACGTCACTATAAAACTTAATAAGGCACGCCACCATTGATGATGGGCCTGGAAACTGAGAGGATGCCCATACTTACTGACGTTTCTGAGTGATGAAAGTTCTACGGATTTCAAGCATCATTTACTGTGTTGAATCCTATGGTGCATGATGCACGTACAGTTCTCATCCAAACGGCCATGCCAGTATATAGGGACGGTACAGAACCTATGTACAACATGAGAGGATGACTGCCTACATTACGTATTGCGCTAATGTGCGACAACCACAATTCCAGCCTAAATGTTATAAAATTAAATAAGTGTAAATCTCGATTACGAATATCCCCTACGCTTTTATACTTGACACGAAGTAATCCATTTCTAAAGTTGATAAGAAAACGGGCAAGATTGGATGTTAAACTGTCTATTTATATTGTAACGGATTTGGAGTCCAAATGTGTTGCAGGTGGCATAAGCTAACAGGTGTGTATAGAAATAGTATTGCTACGTATGATCGCGCGATCATATGATAGCAATAGTCGTAACAAGTATCTAATAGAAGTTAAATAACTCTAAATTAAGTTTTCTTAGTAAATTATAGGTATTTTAGGCCAAACAGTTTGACATTGACCTTTACCTCGTCATCTTGACATATAGATAATGAAGAAAACCTCTCCGATCTATGGAACGTACTAAAGATTATCATAATACATACCAGATTCACCAGAATCGGCCTATTATTAGCTAATATATGGCCATATTAGGTTTTCACCCATATCAGCAGCGGCCATTTTGAATTTACCCTAATTAGGGGATGTTGAGAAATTCCAAAAATTTGCCCATATCAGGATGTGATTATTACCTATCAAAGATCATCCGTGCAAAATTTGGTGATTTCTTCCAAAAGTGAACATTGCAGCTGTTAGGACAGCGGATCATTTGTCTCTCGTTGATACTTGTGTTCGATTGTAATCCCAACAGTGACCACTATATATGATGTGCAAGTTGCGACACATTTTCACCAATATGGAAATGAACGCACAGAACCTACTAGTCAAATAAACGTCAAGCGCTTCGACTGTTTTATCATACATTGACTATGCATATGTCATTAAATGTTGGCCCACACACGGGTTGTTCCTTTATTTGGGTGCTCAATTGATGAATCCAGTTTCTCAGTCAATCATATGACCTCATAATCAACTACGTCACATGTTGGCTGACGTCATAATCAATCACGTTACAAATAACGCGACTTATCCATCAAAACACATACTAGTCTGTAAAGTTGTACGAATTGTATGTCTTTATTATTTATTAAATATTCTGTTTAATATTTTGAAACTATTTTGACTTGGCGCTGTTGCTCAAAATATTCAACAGCTTACCTGTATAGGTTTCTGGGACTTAAGATTCACAGATGTTTAAATTGAATGAGCCCAACACAGGCAACGCGTGGGTGGAGCTTAGCTAGAGATAGGCGGGGCAAGGCTAAAACTGTATACCTCCATTGCTCCGTCAAGTTGTGAATCTTTTGACAGTACGCTGGAATAGAGGGATCCATTTCTAGCTAAGCTCCTCCCACGTTGTGCCCTTGTTTCAAACTAATTTAACAAGTTGAATTATGAGGTATCAGAATCCTAAATTTCACTGTAACTATACATTTAATCTGATGAATATTTTACAAATTAGTTTTTAAAAATTCAACAGAATGTTTATTAAATTGTAAATTCACAATAGACACACAATTCAGCCTGTCGTGATAGACTTTTCTACATTTGCGACAGACTTACATAATTTTAATTGTGATGCCAGCTAAATAAGTGATCATTTGATCATGACGTGAGGAACTTGAGTGACAGACAGATCAGATCCTTCCATTATGGGGTTATCTGTCTTTTGTGATCACAATATTATGCTCTCTAAGATGGATATTATTTTGACACCAAACTGGCCCAGTCTCAGACCGTAAGCTCACGGGTATGTGTTTGTTTAGTTCCAGTAGAATGTATGGAAATGTACGTGTTTGGAGAAACAGAGAGAGATATATTGTTGCCTTTCGTGGAACAACGCGGCTTCCCGGCTGATCTGATGACATCCTATATATATGGAGCTTGTGTGATGGAATATAATGAATATGATGATCATCGGGCTTTTGCTATGCTTCATCACCTTGTCCAGTTTGGCTGTGGAATAGACAGGTATCATTTTTTGTATATGAAAATGTGTGTCTATAATAGTTATTTGTTCAACAGGCTTTTGTCTTCTGTCTTTATTCTGTCCAATTGAAAACCATTGTACACAAATTTGGAAACTCGTGCCAGCAAGTCATGTTCATTCGATATTTCATTTGAAAACCTGATCGTAGGAAGCATGGTCATCAGAAACAAATCAAAGCATTATATTTGTTACCATGCGGAAAGTTTTATAGGAACAATTTTGATGAAAATTGTTGTTTTATATAGATGTTTTGTATGTCGATATTGATATGTGGATGTACATTTCAATGTTCCAGACAACTAAATGAGCCCGCCTGGATTGCTGTATTTCCCATAAATACTAGAGATAATGATATAATTTAAATTTTTAATTTAATTCATTTTAATTGGCAATCTTATATTTTTCGCTGTGGGTAGCAGCTCAATAAACCATCAGTCAGTCGGTCAGGTGGTTTGGTCGGTCAGTCAGTCACAAAAGCTTATTCTGGGCTGTTGTTTCAAGAGTCTTCGGTATACAATGATTAAACTTGGAAGACAGGTTGCGCGTGGAGTTTTGAAGATCTGTGATAAATGTAGGCTCAAAACGTCAAAGGTCAAGTCAGCCGACCAGATTAAACATCATTATTTTACAAAATAATTTAGTGAAGCTAATTGTGCTCGAGATGTCTTGAACAAACTGTGATGGAAGTTTACCGCTGAGGTCACGATTTGTGGTCAAAATCTCAAAGGTCAAGGTGATAAGATTAATTAAAATATCATTCTTTTGAAAAGCAATTTGTCAATAACGTGTGTTCTATTAAAGCGATATTTACCGGCTTGGGTGGAAGATTGCCTGGTACGGTCCGAAGAAGTGTGAGCAATTTGGGGTCATGAGATCAAATAGCAATGTCACAGTGACATAGTTAAAAAATATTCCAAACGTGAATGACGTGAGTATTGTTTACATACGTAGATTGGTAGCTGGACGCATTAGACAGGTGTTCGACTGGTCATGCATATAGTATCTCATTAAATAGCGAATGACATAATTATTGCAGTGTTCTCTAACTATAGTTGTATTTACTATTATGGCAAATGAGCTTTTGGCTCTGGGGTGGGTTGGGGACTAGGGATGAAGCTACAGGTCGGGAGATAATGATCAACAGACCGATGAATATAATTGAAGTCTATTACTGATGATTGACAGATTAACTGACAATCTTATCAATGACAGGTCCGTTCACTGGCTGGCTGACTGACTGGCTGGCTGGCTGGCTAACTAGCTGGCGGGCTGCCTGACTGACTGAGTCACTGACTGGCGGACGGACTGGGAAGTTGTTGGTAAGCTTCAAGTCAGGAAAGTGATGACCCAGGCGAGAGTATAAAAGGAGCCGACTTTCAGAGCTCAGATCATTCAGACTTTTGGTCTCGCAACGATAACAAGCGTCAGGCACTCATAGAGTTAGTCAAAGTTTTAGACTAAGTCGTTAGTACACCTGCCTGCTTGTCTGCCTGCCTGCCTGGACTCCTGGCTGGCTGACTGACTGACTGACTGCCTGCCTGGACTCCTGGCTGGCTGGCTGACTGCCTGCCTGCCTGAACTCCTGGCTGGCTGACTGACTGACTGACTGCCTGCCTGCCTGGACTCCCGGCTGGCTGACTGACTGACTGACTGACTGCCTGCCTGCCTGCCTGCCTGCCTGCCTGCCTGCCTGCCTGGACTCCTGGCTGGCTAACTGACTGACTGACTGACTGCCTGCCTGCCTGGACTCCTGGCTGGCTGACTGCCTGGACTCCTGGCTGGCTGGCTGGCTGGTTGGTTGGCTAGCTAGCTGGCTGGCTGGTTGGCTGGCTGTCTGTCTGGCTGATCCTTTACTTTTAACTCTTAACAACACAACAAAATAAGCTTTACTGTAAACCATAAAAAATTAACAGGGCTATACAGACACTACCCTTGTGGGAATCCCCCACCAAAGATATTTGCCTATCCTATACAATACTAACCTTTTATATATTTTCTGACAATGGCTAAGTATGTAGATTAAAATATAGTTATCTTGGCAGCATGTGACATTAACATCGCATTACACTACACTATAAAATATGTCAGTGAACAGATAAACAATTACTGGCGAACCAAATGACAAACAGACGGTAACATTTAAAATCAATAAAGTGGATTACTGAACAACTCTAAGTTAAAGGGCTGCCATCTATGCCAACATATCCATGAACATCTTAGATTGTAATCTATTAAATTATTTCAGCATACGTCATTTAGATATAATGTATTTTTAAATATCTGATTCGTGAAAACTTGATTGATTTGTTTTCTTCACAGGAAAGATGAGTTGGACAGATTTCTACCAATATTGTTTCGTATGAACAACCTTTATGTGCTGCTTTATCTGATGTCAGCAGGACTGTTTCCGACAATGTCTGTATATAGAATGGAAGCAGAACGCTTACAGGATTTTCAAATAAGAATGCAAACCAGATGTGAGAAGCAGGAGAAACCTAATAACGGCAAATCATTTCTAGACGTTCTCATGGATAAATTCACCAAACCTCAGTCCTTGAAACTTCTGTGTCGTGATAACATCAGGCAGACATTATACCGAGCAGCGAATGGAACAGAAATTGTCTCAGTAATTGGTGATATGTCAGAGATACCAACAGTGATGAAGTCCTTCCTGTGCCTAGAAGGGCTTAACTCGATGCTAAGTCAATCTGCTGTTGATGATTATGATCAATATTTTACCTGTGGCTATCGCGATTACCATGCAGACAATGATGACCATAATGACTCTTTTGAGTATACTTATGCTTATACCCATGTAGACTCTGATGATTCTAGCTATGCTGTTTCTGACTACGGCTATGATGACTATAGTGAGTATACTGATGATGGCATCTTCAGTCTTTTCGATAGAAATTATTATAATTTTGATGGAGATAATACTAATTATTATGATAGACATGATTCTGATTCTTCTGCTGGTTTTTAGCTCATCTGGCCTGCGGCTATCCATCGTCTGTCATCCGTCGTCTGTCCGTCCATCAAATCGCGTTTTCTCCTTAACGTTTTGACAGATTTCAACCAAATTTGGATAGAATGATTCTAAGCTGGTACCCAGCAGACGTTTTTTTCAGAATTTTGATTGATGAATTTTTTGGGTGAAATGGTCAAAATGCTACTCCTCCTTAGCTACTTGACATATTTCAACCAAATTTGACTTGACGTATTCTATGGTGGTAGGCTCTAGAACATCTTTTCAGAATTTTGATTTATCAATTTTTTGAGTGAAAATCTGAGATTTTGTGAAAAATCTACCGGATATGGTCAAAATGATACTTCACCTTAGCTACTTGACATATTTCAACCAAATTTGACTAGATGCATTCTATGGTGGTAGGCTCTAGAACATCTTTTCAGAATTTTGATTTATCAATTTTTTGGGTGAAAATCTGAGATTTTATGAAAAATCTACCGGAAATGGTTAAAATGCTACTCCCCCTTAGCTGCTTGACATATTTCAACAAAATTTGACTTGATCGATTTATGGTGGTATGGTCTATATCGGCTTTTCAGAATTTTGATTTATCAAGTTTTTGGGTGAAAATCTTAGATTTTATGAAAAACTAACCGGAATTGGTCAAAATGTTACTTTTCCTTGGCTGCTTGACATATTTCAACCAAATTTGATTAGATACAGTCTATGTTGGTAGGCTCTAGATCTTCTTTTTTTTTTTTTGATTGATCAATTTTTGTGTGTGAAAATCTTAGATTTTATGAAAACTTTACCAGAAATTGTCAAAACGCATGCCATCCTTAACCGCTTCATGCATTTCCACCAAATTTGTTTGGAATAACTATAATGGTAGGCTCCAGAGCTTCCGTTCAGAATTTTGATTGGTCAATTTTTTCAGTCGCCACCATGTTTAATGTAAAGAAACGTGTATCTTTAAATGCAAATGTTTCAAATGCTAATGGTTCAGGCCCTTTGGCCTCTTGCTTGTTTTTATTCTGATGAATCACTATAGCTGGAGTAAGTGATTGTCATTTATCAAGGTAATACCACTATCATTATACCAATCCATATACTATGTACCGCTAAATATAAATATATATAGGTTAATTTTAGTAATTGTTTCCCCGTCTCATACATTATTATTGGTTTTCAATCAGATTCGTCAGTAAATGGATATGTTTTGATTAGTAGTAGCTCTCGAAAAGAAGCACTCACAATTTCCTGCTACTGCATACGAACAGTCATTGTTTACATACGTCATAGAGACAGTGTGTTAATGTTCGTTGGCATTACTACATCGTTGAGACAGTGAGGTAATGCTCGTTGACATTACTACATCATAGAGCCAGTGTGCTAATGCTCGTTGACATTACTACATCATAGAGACAGTGAGCTAATGCTCGTTGACATTACTACATCGTAGAGACAGTTTGCTAATGCTCGTTAACATTACTACGTCATAGAGACAGTGTGCTAATGCTCGTTGACATTACTACATCGTAGAGACAGTGTGCTAATGCTCGTTGACATTACTACATCGTAGAGACACTGAGCTCATGCTCGTTGACATTACTACATCGTAGAGACAGTGTGCTAATGCTCGTTGACATTACTACATCGTAGAGACAGCGAGCTAATGCTCGTTAACATTACTACGTCATAGAGACAGTGTGCTAATGCTCGTTGACATTACTACACCATAGAGATAGTGTGCTAATGCTCGTTGACATTACTACGTCATAGAGACAGTGTGCTAATGCTCCTTGACATTACTATATCATAGAGACAGTGTGCTAATGCTCGTTGACATTACTACATCGTAGAGACAGTGTGCTAATGCTCGTTGACATTACTACATCGTAGAGACAGTGTGCTAATGCTCGTTGACATTACTACACCATAGAGACAGTGTGTTAATGCTCGTTGACATTACTACATCGTAGAGACAGTGTGCTAATGCTCGTTGACATTACTACACCATAGAGACAGTGAGATAATGCTCGTTGACATTACTACATCGTAAAGACAGTGTGTTAATGCTCGTTGACATTACTACGTCATACAAAACAGTGTGTTAATGAGTGTTGTCATTACTACATCATCGAGACAGCATGTTAATGATTGTTGACATTACCATGTTATACAAACAATGTGTTAATATGCAAACCCAATCGTTTTAGATTCAATTTTAAATGTTTCTTTTAATGATCTTAATTTTTAAACTGAACTTTAAATTGTATTTTAAAGAATTCTCAATGTTTTTAATAACAGAATATTTTATAGGGAATATAGATTGTATGATTTTTATCTTTATATATAAAGACAAATATGTACATTATTATTATTATTATTATTATTATTATTATTATTATTATTATTATTATTATTATTCAAGAGAAGACTATTTTTTGAAAATGTACCACTGGAATGACTGGCTCGGTTACCGAGCCAGTCTTTCTAGTGGTAAAGTTTCAAAAATAGTCTTCTCCTGGCTTGTCAATGGACATTCCTCAAGGCCACTGGTCGGTTTTGACTTGCCCGGCTTCGTCATGAAAGGGTTAATATTGGCTATCTAATCTATATGATTGAGAACTGTTCCAATCAAATAAGATTCAAAATCTACAACAAACGGCTTCATGTGAGAGGTTAGTTAACATAATATACACGATTACAACATTACACGATTAATATGTTTATTGTTCTTTTTTCTGTATTCGGATTTAGGGACCATTTACAGCTATTCCTTTCCCATTTCCTTTCTCATTTCAAAAAACTCCAACCACTTTGTTGCATGTGTTTGATTTAATTGCAAAGTCCGAACCCTGAACCTAAGTTTAAAGGTATCTATTCTGGTAAGATTTTGAAGATTGTAATACTAATTCGCCTGGGGTAGGGAGTTGTTTCTGCCTATGGCATCAACAGCTAAACTAATGTATATTTTAGTTGTATTTGGAGATGCTTGTTTTAAAAGTAGCAACAGTTCTTTCAAATGAGAAAGCACAATCTTTTCGTGTATTACGCACGAATCTCGCGCTTGACCTATCTTGATCAAAGGGTTTGCTTGTAAATATAGGCCGACTATCTATTATTATTTGATCCCATCTTTCCCTGAATGCCTTTATTATTGCTTAGGACGGTTAGTAATGCATGCCAGGCATGATGCATGTGTACTCTCATGCGACGACTAATTAAGGTGAAAACTAAATAATTGTCCTTTAATTAACCTAAAGATCAGATCTCCATCTGTAATATCAAATCACCCTCGTCCCACATTGTAATTTCGTCATTTTCGACAATTTGGAAATGGGGTTGGGGTGGGGGGGGGGGGTAGGGGTTCACTAATGGCAAGCCCCGTGACTACACAGCTCGGGCAACCAATATAGTATGCATTCAAATATTTGCTATCCATATGTCAATTTATGATCAAAATGCATATTTGGTAATCGATGAATATAATCGCAATTCCATCATGCACTTTCAATTTTCGGCAGTGAGGAATTCGAAATTTTTATTCTATTTTAAATACACTTTTTTCAGATCAAAATAGTCCCGCTTGATGTAACTATTAACGAGAATACTATTATAAAATATTAAAACTGGCCACTCTGTATGTTTGGCACCTCAATGGCACGTATCTCAGGCAAAGTAGTATACAGTTATCAACACAGTGAGAAGAAACCGCCCACCCGCATGCAACCTTTTGCGATACGCTTGCTAATACTCGGCCATTATTAAGCTAGTGCCTGTGGCAGTGTCTACGTTACACATCTTATTCCTACCATCGAGCTCTATGTCTTGGTATATTCTAAATACTGAGAAGCCTTGACGTGGCAGACATTCTCCTGGATCATCAATGAGCATCCTGACTTGTCCTATTCGGGATTCTCTTGTTGAGGATTGTCGCTCTTTTTGTATGCTGCGCGCAAGATGAAGAAAGCGACGATTCTCGGTGGGAGAATCGTGGATGGCATGGGTCAGGGGGACTCCCTAAGGCATAAACCAGGGTCATATTCACGCTAAATACACATCATGAGAATAGCATATACGTTTTTCAGAGCACGGGACGACGATTGGGTCTTTTAACAATCTGATTTGTAGATTCAGTGTTTTGTAATCCATTAGAAAGCTGTCCGCCTTAGGAAGGTTATTTCTATGTACAGTCATATTCATCTAATGTAATTTTTATTTAATCTTATTTTATTTTATTTTTTCCTTTTGGCTTTGTAGTCTTCCATATATGAGAACCTTCCCAGCGGGCACGGAGGTTGTTTCGGCATTCAATCAATGTTGAAATTACGGCATGGCGTAATTTCTGCATTGGTTCAACGTCCATGCAATGGCAAGTGCCCGCTGGCTTATATACCACCCATATGCAACCATAGGTCAAGCAGCCGTGGATAAACACGACAGCACAACTGACATCAATGAAAGCACCTGATATTTTTAATGTCTAACTACATATTGTCATACATTTTATTGTTTTTCAGCTTTGTAAATTTTTATGTACATACATATTTTTCATTTCTTTTTACTATATATCTTCCATTCTGTACTTGCTATTCTTTTCTAACTCTTCTTCTCCCTATCTGTATCTCTACCTTTGTGCTTTACTCGCCCTCTGTTCCTCGAGAGAGATGTTTATATATATATATATATATATATATATATATATATATATATATATATATATATATATATATCATATATTATATATTATATATTACATAGACAGGCAAATTGCAAAAACTGTATTTTCTAATATAGCCATGGCGACCCCATATAATTGTTCTAGCTGTCATACACATAATGGGTGTAACCTTCAGCAATACAGCGCCGCCATAGGTTCATTTTATAGACTGTCATGCCCATGTCGTGTATACACGAGTCAAAGGCATACTCGCTTTAAAACGCTTTGTTCTTTGATAGAACTTATTTTACTTACTTCAGATATTTATTCAATATATAATCCTAGAAACATATAAAAATAAAAGCATTTCCCGGAAGATTAATGCCAATTATCGTCTGTTTGAAATTCTAGTCTTATTCAATTTACAAGTTTACATACTATCCCTCTTCAGGACCGATAAGATTCCTTATCGAATTAATTTGTTATTATATGGAGATGTTGAATCCAATCCCGGTCCGCAAAGTGTGGCTGCTATAAGTGTATTTCACTTAAACATAGATGGCCGAATTCATATGCGACTACGACATTGTCTGTTTTACGGAAACCAATCTAAACAATTCAGTATCTGATCAAGATCTGAAAATAGAAAATTACCACAAACCAATTAGAAAGGCTAATGGTAGGGTGTCGTAATCTATGTCTCGAACATTTAAAATTACAAAATGTGTGCAGACCTGGAAACCGAAAATATTGAGCATATATTTGTCGAAATTAACTATGGTCACTTTTGTTTTCTAGTAGGGGTCTTCTATCGACCACCGAGTTCTCCGCAAATTTCTTGGTCTAACTTATCAAATGCATTTGGAAATGCGCTTGATACACCGCTTCCCTTAATAATAACAGGTGACTTAAATGATGACTTGCTGAATCCAAACTATCACAAACTTAAAAGATGTAATTACACTATATGATCTCAAACTGGTAATAAAGGAGCCAACACGCATAACACACCGGACTGCAACACTTCTTGATCCAATACTAACTTACGGAAATATCGAGATAGTGTATTCCGGTGTGTTGCACGAGTATATGGAATATAGTGATCATGCAGCGACATATGCAGCTATTAAACTAAACTCAAAGATTAAAAGAACTTTCAAGAGGAAAGTTTGGAATTACAAAAATGCAAATTTTGAGAAATTGAATAAAGAAATCTGTGATGCACTTTGGCAGCTCCTTTTCCACGTGCGATGATGTTAATGAAATGTGTAAATTGTTTAACACCCTATTTTTAGATATGGCAACCGAATGTATACCTAACAGAATAGTCACTATCAGGCCAAATGACAAAGCATGGTTTGCCAGTTTTCTAAGGCGGGAACTACACCTACGGAAAAAGTCACGACGGACTCAGAACCAAGGTGACTGGTGTAAATATAAGACACAAAGGAACAAAGTAAACACTATAAAAAAGAGAGCAAAACAAGAGTTTATTGAATCTGCTGACATCTTACTAGATGAACTATCAAATCATAACCTACGCCCATACTGGAAACTAGTAAAGAAACTAATACAAGGAGACTCAGTAACAACTACTCCACCTTTGATATACAATGAATACGGAACTCCAAATTTCGCCACCACAGATCTCGAAAAAGCAACATGCTTAAATAACTACTTTTCGTCAGTTTCGAATGTAGATGACCAAGGGGCACAACTACCAATGCTTGAAATGAAAACAAATTATACATTATCCGATGTTTCAATTCAGGAATCGGAAATAGTAGACGTTATAAAAACACTAAAGCTAAACAACGCCTCGGGAAATGACGAAATAAGTCACAAAATGTTAAAAGGAACTGTGGATTCAATTGCTTTTCCACTATATCTGCTTTTTAATAAATCTGAATCTGCTGTATTTCCGAATACATGGATAACCGCTACTATCTTTGCCCTGTTCAAATGAGGAGACCGTGAACGACCTGAAAATTATAGACCAATTTCCCTGTTAAGCACTGTTGCTAAAGTCATGGAAAGGATCATATTTAAACATGTCTACATCCACCTTATAGGACAAAATTTTCAGGATAAATTGCCTCTGAGACAGACTGGTGCTGGGTTTCTCCAGGGTTCGGTGCTCGGCCCTCTTCTATTCCTAATCTATATAAATGATATTTCGAAACATGTTGAAAGCATCCTAAGATCTTATGCCGACGATACTGCCTTATGCTTAGAGAGACGATTAAACGCAGACCTGGCTGTCATCTCTGCGTGGGCAAGGCAATGGCTGGTGCTAGTCAATGCTACTAAGACTGTAAATCTTACAGTCTCGAACGTAAATAATTTTCAACCATCAAATCTCTTTCTGAATCCCAGCAGTAAATACCTTGGAATAACCTTTTCAAATGATCTAAAATGCTCCTCCCATATAGAAACCAAAAAGGCTGGGAAAATATTATCTATGCGCCGATTGAAATACATTTTAAGCAGACGCACACTATCCAAAGTTTATACTGCATATCTGCGCCCTGTTTTAGAATAAGGCAGTGAAGTTTGGGATGGCTGTTAGGACCGGGATGCTGATAAGCTTGAAATTATCCAAAATGAGGCAATAAGAATAATTACAGGCCTGCCAAAATACACACTATTGAGAAAACTTTATGAGGAAACTGGCCAAATTTCACTACGCGAAAAGCGCAAACAAAAAAACCTTATCACATTTTACAAAATTGTTAATGGAAACTGTCCAGATTATTTAATAGATATTATGCCAAAACGATTGGGAGATGTAGCTGCCTATGATATCAGAAATCCAGAGAATTTCGTCATTCACAGGCAGAGGCTTGAGATATTAAAAAAATCCTTTATCCCGAGCACTATTCAACTGTGGAATAACTTAGACACCACAATTAAAACATCTCCAACTCTGACTATCTTTAAGAAAAAGCTTATCAGCTCATATCAGACATCTCCACAGCAAATTCCAGTCTACTTTTCGCTTGGTAAAAGAGAAGATAACATTATTGTGTGTAAGCTTAGAAACAAATGCAGCCATTTAAATGCTGATTTACACAGATAGCATCTTATAGACCAACCCGATTACATTCATTGCCAAGACTTCATTTCTTCCTAATATGTCAAAAATGGGCTGATGAAAGACAAATTCTGGTGGACTTCCTACTTCAATTTGGCCCATTTAGTTTACTGGAAGTGATTTTAAATGGCAGCGACAATCTTTCGGCCGAGGTATACAATGATATAGCGACTATGGCATCGTTTTAAAGCAGACTGGCAGATTTTGACATATGTCTGTCTGTCTTATGGAGAGATGTACTTTTTGTAAGCATATTTCCAAGACTCCATCGATATTGGAAGAAGTGATGCGAATGAACTGGTAATCTATTTTTCATTTATTTATTTGTATTATCATTGTTTGTATCATGCTCTTGTTATTGTTGAGAATATCAACATCATATTTACTATTGTCAAGATGATTGCCTTTACTAAATTTGTGTTATTGAACAATAATGTTATTGTAATTAGTATAACATAAAGCATCTCTCTAAATCCTCTCTCTCTCTCTCTATCTCTCTCTCTCTCGTGTATATATGTTTTAGTTTGAGTATCTTGGCGTGTTATTGATTATGTAGGGAGAGGGCCTAGATAAGTTGCTAGAACTTGTGCCAAATCCTGTTGTATTATTAGTACAATAAAATATGTTTAAAACAAATTCAGTGGTGGAGGGGGGTGCAGAGCTGAAAAAATTAATGTCTTAGACTAAGGAGTAATACTATATAGTTGTAACAATTAAATTTAAATTCTTTTCCAAAAAATGTTAATTTTCTAGCTTGACCAGTTAAAATATATTAGTCAATTTCTAAACAACCAAAATCGATTTCTGAAATCATGATCGATCGGTTGGTTGAACATGAAAACCAATCAATCATCGATCAAATCGATTAATCGGAACAACACTACACTGTAAGGTGTTTTTTTGGTCAGTTTGACCATTAAAGGGTTAAGTTGACACAAGAGGGGGTAAGTAATTCACACCTGAATGGTCATTGAGGCGTATCACCGATAGCGGGTTTTCATATGTAAAGTCAGCTTACATTTTCCTGTAATATTAGCCCACATAAATGTGGAACTCCCAAATTTCTGCTTGGGACCCCCATATTCACTGGCAGATTTTGACATATGTCTGTCTGTCTTATGGAGCGATGTACTTTTCGTAAGCATATTTCCAAGACTCCATCCCTATCGGTAGAAGTGATGCGAATTAACTAGTAATTTATTTTTCTTTTATTTATTTTTATTATCATTGTTTGTATCATGCTCTTGTTATTGTTGAGAATATCAACATCATATTTACTATTGTCAAGATGATTGCCTTTACTAAATTTGTGTTATTGAACAATACTGTTATTGTAATTAGTATAACATAAAACATCTCTCTAAATCCGCCTCCCCTCTACCACTCTAATTTCTCTTTCCCTCCATCCCTCTCTCTCCCTCCTCTCTCTCTCTCTCTCCCTACCTCCTTCCCTCCCTCCCTCACTCGCTCTCTCCCTCCTCTCTCTCTCTCTCTCTCTCTCTCTCTCTCGCTCTCTCTCTTTAGTGTATATATGTTTTAGTTTGAGTATCTTGCCATGTTATTGATTATGTAGGGAGAGGGCCTAGATAAGTTGCTAGAACTTGTGCCCAATCCTGTTGTATTATTAGTACAATAAAATATGTTTTAAAAAACCAGTTCCTAATCAAATTAGTTTCAAAATATTCAATAAACTGTAATTTAAATTGTAAATCAACCAAAGGCATACAATTCGTACGTTTCAGGTTTTATGACGGAAAGCTCTACATCATTCAAATTGTGAATTGTTTATGACGGCATATACTTGTGTGCCAGATCAGCTTCCTATATTGCCATGCTTGCATTATGCTTCTATTCCCAGCCTGATATAATTATGGTTAGTATCCTAACATTTATTGTATCAGTTTGTCAGAGGGATTTTGTTTTATTTAATATAATGTAGTGAAAGCGGTAATATGAAATAATAATCATTGTAATAAACATTGCAATGTTATTTAGTTTGTTCGTGTGATTATGCAAACTGTCATTAATTATGGAATATGTAAAACAAACACTGATTTGCTCTCTCATCCACCAGTCTGCCGTGTTCCCCCCCCCCCCCCCCTCGCGACTAGATCATCAGTGAAATGCGAACATAGGAAATAATAGGATATAATCAGGATGTAGAGACATGTTCAATCAGAAGGACGCATGGTAGAGACCTTGGGATCTGTGGATTAGAACCTAGGCTACTAGGTTTCCGAATTTGTATATAGAAATTTGATTGGACAAACATTTCCGATGGCTGTCTAACATTTTACAATACTAGTGTACTACTATATGATTGGATGAAAGCAGCTCTGTGACTAATTGTATATGGAGCATTCTGTTCATTTATCAATTGATGTGAAGAGTATAAATGGTCGTAATGGGAGGTAACTCTCGTCATGAGTTAATAGGTTAAGCATACACGTAAACTAGTCCTTCTTGTGTTATGCCATTGCAGCTCTGATGGAGATATGCGTTGATATCATCTTTAAATTTACATATATATCCTAGCCATAATGCAAAGCCATAAGTAAGGTCATGAAATGTGAAAAGCCAACACTTACTTAAACACCTAGTGTAGCCAGGAATAATAGGCAAAGAAAGTCCTATGTTGATGATCCACTTGTTACAAAGCTGTCTGAACAACAGAAAACTGCGACTACGCATATAACAAAGCAGGCGAAATGAACATCAAACTTAACTAAGACAGAATCGCAATAAGACCCCGCACTAGCTCGCAGATCTATTGAAAGAACTTGCCATCAAAAGAGCACATGACCTGGTAAACGAGACCACAGCCACCGATGATTGTCGAGAACATGTTCAGAGCATTAAAAGCAGTACTCCACAACAATCACTTGCTGTAACATAACTATCGTGGTCACTGCATCGTCTCAAACAAGGGAAAGTCTGCCATAATCAAGGAATGCCACATAAAACGAGCCTTTACATAGGTTTGAAGGCCAGCCACGGCCCCAACAAAAGCAAACAAGAGGCACAAAGGCCTGCATCGCTCACACGGAACGTAGGCATTTCAACTAGAAACGTCATCGTCTATTAGTAGACCCCTAAGGTTTGACCAGAACTGTAACAAGAATAATCTGTTCTACCAAATCTGCGGAAAATCTGTCAAGTAATTTTCGAGAAGATATTTTAAATCTCATGTTAGTTTAGTATAGGAAAGTTTTACGAGAAAATGTTCCAAAATGGCCGCCAAAAGATTTATCAGAAAGTTTTGAAAGTGACAAATGTAAATCGGCATATCCAAATATCCTACATAAAACAAATTTTGACTTCAAAGTTCATAGATTTTTTATTGGACAATGGTGCCTATGTTTTTGACGTATCAACTTCCCTTGAGCAAACATTAATGGCCCTTAGTGCATAATAATATCCCCAAATTTTACCTAGATCCGTAGTTCTGAAAGAAGGCTTTTGCAAAAATAGTTTATTCAAGATGGCCACCGAAGCATATGGACAATCTAGTTCCCTTGAACAAACTTGGTTCAGCTGTTTCCCTAGATGATTATTCATGAATTCTTAATCGATCCCCAAGCGGTTTCGGAGAAGATTTTTAAAGATGTTTCTAAATGGTTGACAAAATCCAAAATGGCCCTCGATTGGTCAATGGCGGCCATGTTTTTTACTTATCAATTCCCCTAGATCAAACTTTAATAACCATAAGTGCATACTATATCTCCCAAATTTCATATCGATCCGTTCAACGGTTCTGGAGAAAAATTCATTTTCACAAAAATATGTCCTCCAGTATGGCCATAGCCTTTAGCCAATCTAGTTCGCTTGAACAAACTTGGTTCAGCTATTTCCTTAGTTGATCTTTCATGAGCTTTGAATCGATTCCCAAATGGTTTTGGAGAAGACAATTTCTTTAGACGTTTCTAAAACTTGACTAAAATCCAAGATTACTGCCCACCAAACGAGGCGATTGGCTTCCTACAAAATATAATTGGCATCGACCAAGTTGTTCTTGAGAAGACGTCGTTTTAAGGAAAGGTTCATGGGAGATGAATGGATGATAGAAGGATGGACGATGGACCGAAGGACGATGGATGTTTACCATGGCATAAGCCCACTTGGCCTTTCAGGTCAGGTGGACTAATAGGAGAAGCAGAAGTTAGAAGAGCTTTAACATCTCTAACGAATGGCTGTGCATACGGGCCTGACTGAATTAATAATGAACTCCTTAAATATGCAGATAATACCATCTCCACACAAATCGCACATATTATCAACTCTGCCTTTGAACAGCACGTGCCTACCAATAGAAAGACGATGGGATGGGCGGCTTTCCTGATTGGTCGAAGCAGTGATGACATTATCTCATTTGCATATTATGCCATCAGCACATGACCCTATATGGGCATTGGGTGTGACCTAGTTTTAAATGGGCACACCCCATGCCCATATATGGTCACGTGGGTGTGGGTTAATATGCGAATGAGATGACGTCATCACTCTCTCAACAAATCAGGAAAGCCACCCTTCTGGTCGCCAGCATTTTCTGGTGCCCATACCATCGCCATTGTGTTTGACATACATAATTAGTGGTGAAGGTGTTATGGGCGTGGGCAGGTCACATGATCCCCGTGGCCAATCAGAACAGCCGCCCCAAGGGTCGCCAGCAAAAGGCATCCATATCGTCATCAACATTTTGTGACAGCATATGTTTGAAGAGTGGGGAGGGTTACGTGAACCCTCATGGCCAATCAGGTCAACCGCATATGCCGTCGCCAAAGCCGTACATATCGCTGCCAACAAAAGGCATCCATATCATCGCAAAGTTTTTGGGCAGCAGATGGTTTGTCAGGTGTAATGAGTAATGACGGCAGTATAGGGGTGGGGCCAACAGGAAGGTCACGTGACCCCTCGTGGCCAACCAACAAAGCTGCCCATACCATCGCCAAAGCTTCCATATCGTTGCCTACTTTTTGTGACAGCAGGTGTTAGCGGTGGGGTGGGTCATGTAGCCCCTCATAGCCAATTGCAAAAGCCACCCAAGGGTTGCCATTGTGTTTAATGGTTGACATGCATAATGAGTTGTAAACGTGCTAGGGGTGGGAGAGGGTCGCCTGACCCATCAGGGCCAATCAGCAAAGCCGCCCATATAATCGCCAACTTTTGTGGCAGCAGATGGTTTTCAATGTGTAATGAGTCGCGGAAGCGTTAAAGGGACGTGGCCAAATATGCAAACGATCTAACGTCATCAGCAAAGCCATCCATATCGTCGCCAACCTTTTAGTTGTATATCTATTGACAGCATCTATGCAGAGCCTACTTAAAGTGCAGATTTGGACAGTATATTGTATATAAGTATACTTATATATAACAGTATATATGCAGATATATGCAGAGCATTGCATATGTATCCATGACCCTGAAGGGGCACACAGGCATTTAGCTCGAAATGCAGACTTAGAGACAACACTTAAAACGCACACTCTGGCAGACAATTGTATATGTATATATAACAATAAATGGACATTTAGGCAGACAACTGTATATAATACATAACAAAACTAAATTCACAATCAGGAAGACAATGCTTAAAATACTGATTGGGGGGGCAGGACATACTGTGTATAAATATAGCACTAAATGCAAACTTTGCAAGAGAATGGTATATGTATTCACAACCCTAAATGGCCACGTGGTCAGACAATGCTTAAAATGGGCACTTAGACAGACAATTCTTAAACTTGGGACATATCCAGACAATTTTGTATAGATGTATATAGTGTACATATGTAACCATAGCACTAAATACAAACTTTACAAGAGAATTATATACATATCCAATAGATGACTTAGATCAATGTTTAGGTCTATCGCATTGATACTTAGCATCAGTCCATCATCTTCGCCCCATAGATGAAAATAAACCCGATAATTGAGCTCTGGATGGCCACCTAGAAATTATCATACACGTTAGGTAAACCACATATATCAGTTGATATATCGTTCAGTGGGAGGTGGGGGGCGGGGTGGGGGGTATGAACACACAGTTTAGATAACATTGCTGAATAACACAGGGACAGGGACGGACAGGGAGACAGACAGGGAGATGGAAGAAGGAGACGGACAGGGAGACATACAGACAGGCAGCATATTCATTTCGGTAGATTATCCGTGACTCACTGGGGATAGTATTATTTTCCTGGGTCATTTGTGACCCTCTAGGTCAAATAAGGAACACTGCTAGATTATCTTGGAGCATCTGGGCCAAATATGCAACATGATAGCATTGTTCATATTATTGACATCTGGACCAAATAGGTAGCTTCAGCAACGATAAGGTCAGTGGCGGCAGCAGTGGTTGTCTGTCTGTCTGTATGTATGTCTGTCTGTCTCCTTCCATCTCCATGTCCGTCTCCCTGTCCGTCTGTCTTCCTGTCTGTCTCCCTGTCTGTCTCTATGTATGTTTGAATGTCTGTCTGTAGGCGGACTCGGAAACTACTAACCCGATTTGTTAACAATTTTAACTTCAACAAGATTCTTACAATAAACTAGGAATCCCAAACTTTGGCAATTATCTGAAAGATTAAAGAGGCATTGCCATAACTGAGGACTTGCAAAGATTCGGACATCATCCGGATGCAATTCCCGGATACGGATTTGAATTAAATTATTGACGTATGGATTTTTAGAAAGTACTAAAACCATATGGCTCAAATTTTAAAACCAGAGAGGTAATTACCATGCAGATGCAAAATTCAAATTTTGGTCATGATCTGGATTCTGTTCCCCCGGATCAAAATATGGATCTACAATGGATATCTCAGAAACCACCGATTTTCCTGCTCTTAATCGAAATCTTGGATCTGGTTTCTCATCAACTTCAGACAAAGTTGACAGGGTTAGGGTATGTAATCTACGATTGCTCTAACATTCCTCCCAATGAATGCCTTGCCCCCACCCCACCCACCCCATCCTTGTCACTCTCACCATCGCCACCAACCCATATCACACACACGCACGCACACACACACCTTTGTAATGAAAAGCGACAATGCTCGTAGTTCTATACTCTGCTTATTGCTATCACACCGTGCACATGAGTATGCATGTCTCTCTTCCCATCTGCGTGTGCATTTTAAATGTCGATACAGTCAAAACTGCTATTAAACCTATATTTATTAAGTGACCATCTGTCTTAAGAGGCCGAACATATCATGAAGATGGTCAGTTTGTACAAGAAGTCTTTCAAGGTTAATAGCTTTTGTGACCAAAAGATGATGAATCATTAAGTCTTAAATCATCCGTTTTAAAGAATCGCCAACCTTTGGCTCCAAAAGCATGTGGTCGTTATAGACATGTTTGACTGTATTGGCTATTAGCAGCAATTGCAGTTGTTATAAAAGTGGTTGAGGTGAGATCTCTTCTTCAGGAATTACTATCAATTCGGCTACTGGCAGATTCTGCTAGCTATGGTGGTGATGATGATGATACGCAATCAATAGGACCGATCCACACAGCTTCGTGTGAAGAGTCCAGAGGAAGGGATTACATTGCCAACTGCTCCAAGTGATAGGTATGCAAAATATATATATATATATATATATATATATATATATATATATATATATATATATATATATATATATATATACACCTGTGCAAAAGTTAAGCACCACCCTATTTTTACGCACATGCGAGGGTATATTCATGTGCTATGAAGAAAGCAATAGCATAAACATTTATGTACCCATCCATCTTAGTGCAAGAGGTAATAATGCAACTAGAGGAATGCTGATTATGATGGTGGGGAAACACTGTATGTTTTTGTTTGAACTTGAAAACGAGGCCTGAATATGGTTACGTTGACACAACTGACAACTATTGCCCTACAGTTGACACACGTGGCTAGATTGTCATGAATGGTGTCTGAAAACGAAGTTTAACATCTGTGCACGGGTTTGAGACTGTCAGTATTAATACCGGGTATATCCACCTTGTGCCTGGATGACGGCCTGGACACGACGTCTCATGCTGGTCATCAACCGACTGATACGCCATTGTGGTATTCGTTGCCATTCAAGATGGAGTGCGTCTGTTAATTCCTGTAGGTTCTGCACAGGAGGATCCCTCCTTCTCACCATGTTTCCCAGAATGTCCCAGATATGCTCAATAGGGTTCATGTCAGGGCTCCTTGCTGGCCATGGTAGGGTTTCGATGGCATTCTGGCGGAGGTATTCATGCACAGCTCTAGCACGATGTGGTCGGGCGTTGTCATCCATGAATATAGGGTGGGTTCCAGGTGCATGATTTACAAAATGAGGGACCACAACTCTATCCAGTATGGAATCTTGATATCTTTGTCCATTTAGTGTTCCAGGTACAGTCAACAGATCCAGCTTACAATCAAATGAGATGCACCCCCATATCATAACGGAACCTCCACCAAATGGAACTTCTTCCATGATGTTACGTTGGTCGTACGCCGTGCGTCTGGACCTCCATACACGAGTTCGACCATCTGTGGCATGAAGCAGGAACCGACTTTCATCGGACCAGTGTACCCGTCTCCAGGATCTCATGTTCCAGTTCTTTCGTTGCACCACCTCAGACGCTCCTCTTTGTGGTGTGCAGTGAGGAGAGGACGTCTGTCAGGTCTCCTAGCTTTCATGCCAGCAGCATACAGTCTCCTTTTGACGGTAGACATTGACACTCTATTGCGCGTTTCCCATTGCTGGCTGAGCACTCTGCTGTTGGTGAATGGAGATCTCCTAACAAGGCGTACTAGGGCTCGATCATCACGGGCAGTAGTCTTCTTCGGTCTTCCAGATCTAGGCCTGTCCTTCACCTCGTTAGTTTGCCCATGTTTTGTAATCAAACGACTGATTACAGTATGGTTAATGTTAAGCTGTCTGCCAATCTCTCTGCATGACATACCAGTGGTATGCATGCCTATGATTTGCCATTTCACACGATCACTTAACCTTTGTCTTGCCATAGCGGTTCACAATCAAGAGCTAATTCTCTCTGTACAAATAAACCACGGTCATGAACACAAAATTCCTAATCTTGTCGCCTAAATCTGTATGTAATGTTCTACACCTAAAACTGGACTTTTACATAACTGAAGACGTGTGCTGTTTCCCGCCACGCACGGACATCAAGCGGCGTGAAGTCATGCATGCATGTGCATTTCGTACTTGGAATTATGTCAGCTAACGCAGGGACAAAAAGTATGGCAGCCTAGTTGTACCATCATGTTTCTACGTTCTATTGTTTTTGCTGGTGCTTAACTTTTGCACAGGTGTATATATATATAAAGTGACTCACACAGGTAGCCCTCATCCACGACCGCACCAGTCCTACCCGCACTATTGTATACACAAATTCACAGCATACTGAAACAGTGTCAACAACACCACCACTGCTACCCCCCCCCCAGCTCCGCCATTGCCTAAGGAATCACTGCAACAGCGATGACGAGTTGGCCCTTTCCTCACTCAGCCACCAACAGCACTCACGGAAGCTATTCGGAAGCAGGCTGACTACATACAGGATGACACTACACCAAAAACAATTCCGCAGGTGGTATCATTGGAAACTCTTCCACAGGCATACCGCAAAGTAATTTATAAGTGTGCTTGCCTGTTTAGTGGCGTTTCCATTAATGCCCCCGTAGACACTGGAGCTTCCATCACCGCTTTCAACAACAGCTTGTATGAGAGCATCCCACCTCATAAGAAGCCAGCCCTTTTTACAAACAGATACCAGAGCCGATGTTCCTGTGGATGGTATAGTTAACCTCGTGATACAGATAGAGGAAATGCAATTCATACGGCGAGTTGTCATCGCCTCTATTCAAAACGATGCCCTGCTTGGTTCTGACTTCCTCAGTGCCAGCGAAGCCGTCATACACTGCAGACAACACGAACTAGATATACACAGCTGACGCATACCACTGGGACCGGAATTATCACTATACAATACCTGTGCAGTAATTTTGGCATCAACCACCACAGTTGAGCCGGGACAGGAGAAAATTGTATTGGCCACCCCACCACAGTTAGAAAACAACACACACACATAGCTATGCTGGAACCCGACCCTGATTACATGATCGCCTCACAATGCGCCAGTCCCCGAATGGTCGTGGACACCACCAATAAGGATCACATACCCTTCTTGGTATTCAATGGAACAGCGCACCCAATAACACTAGTACCAGGGGTTTGTTGTGGCCATCTGGTGGATGTGATATCACTGGAGACACCCCCTGCCGCACCTACACCAGTAACACCTGATGATTTACCGGAGAATCTGCATGACATATATTTGCATGCCACAGTTGGATTGGTGCAATCTCATAAACATGACGTGCGACAACTTCTATATAAATATCGTGACAGTTTCTCGGCTGGAGACATGGACCTGGGAGAAACTCATCTCATGCGACACTCCATCGATACTGGAAACAACCGACCCATTCAACAACCCGTTCGACATCTTCCCATTTACAAGGAGGCGGAGGCACATCAACAAGTGAACAACATGTTGCAGACAGGCATTATAGTACTAGCAGCCAAAAAGGACAGATCTTTGCAGTTTTGTATAGACTACCGCCGCCTTAATGATCTTAGCGTCAAGGATGCTTATCTGCTTCCATGGATAGATCAGGCTTTAGATTCCTTCTCCGGAGCCAAGTGGTTTTGTACCCTTGACTTGGTTAGTGGGTACAGGCAGGTAGCCATGGATGAAGCTGACAGGGAGAAGACCATGTTTGTGTGTAGAGATGGCCTTTTCCAGTTCCGCAAGATGCCCTATGGATTGTGCAACCTTCGTGGAATGTTCGAGCGTCTCATTGAACAGGTATTAACTACCCTGCAATGGGAGATCTGTCTCTGTTACATCGACGACGTAATCCTCTTTGGCTCCTCGTTTGAGCAGACTCTGTCAAACTTAGACAAAGTCTTATTGCGGTTTCATACCGCTAATCTCACGCTCAAACCTAAGAAATGTCATCTCTTTAGACAGAATGTCGAGTTCCTGGGATACATCATATCCGGCGATGGAGTGGCTACTCAAACTTCAAAGACAAAAGCAGTAGCTGAGTGGCAAACCCCCACCATGTGCTCGGATACCCGGAGTTTCCTCGGTCTCTGCCAGTAATATTGTTGTTACATCGGTCACCTTAGTGAGATTGCATCACCACTATATAGGATCACCGAAAATGGTCGACCATTCTAGTGGACGAGTGAGTGTGAAGATTCCTTCAGGGCACTGAAGGAACATTTGACGACTGCCCCAATTCTTGCTCATCCTAACCCTAACCTCGATTTCATCTTAGACACTGATGCATCTGCTTATGCAATAGGTGCAGTTCTATCTCAGGTCACAGAAGATGGAACGGAGCAGGTACTGGGTTATGGTTCGCATACTCTGAACAAAACAGAGAGCCATTACGTGATCACTAAGAGGGAATTGTTAGTTGCAGTACATTTCGTCAAGTATTCCAAACACTTTCTGTATGGGCCCCCATTTACCTTGCGTACTGATCACACCTCCCTATGCTGGCTCAGAAACCTAAAAAAATCCAGAGGGCCAGGTGGCGAGGTGGCAGGAATCCCTGCAGCCCTTTCACTTCAACGTTGTTGATAGACCCAGCAAACTGCATGGAAATGCTGATGCCTTGAGCAGAATCGGGCTCGTGGATGAACAGGAAGTGGCCACAACCGTGACACATACTACACAGCCATCTCCTGTGTTCCCCGAATTGTGATGCGCAGAGTGGGACATGGGGACAGTCACTCACGAACAAGCAACAGATGCGCAAACATGAAATATATACGTGTGGATCCAGGAGGGGGTGTGTCCTCCTAAGGAATCTGTTACACCACTTTCTGCGGCGGCAAAATGCTACTATCAGAGGTTTGGAGAGTGTCATATTCAAGGTGGCATTCTCTACATTAATAACTGGATAGTGATTCCTGAGTGTTATCGTGAAATCATTCTACAACAACTGCACGATAATGCTGGACACTTGGCCTTCGAATGGACAATAAGCAGAATTAAACAGAGATTCCACTGGATCGGGATATGCGATAGTGTGAAGGCATGGGTCGCCAATGCGTCTCATGCCAAAGATGTGCTGTTGGCCAGCAGCATTCTGCACCCCTACAAGTTAGAATGGTTGGTGCACCGTGGGAGCGAGTGGTTATTGATGTGCTCAGCCCCTTGAATACGATGGATGAAGGAAACAAGTACATCCTCGTATTACAAGATTATTTTGCGAAGTGGGTAGAAGCATTTGCTTTGCCAGACCAAGAGGCATCCACAGTAGCGGAGGTCCTGACTATCATTGTGTTTTGCCGCTTTGGTATGCCCTATGAATTGCACTCTGACCAAGGAAGTAATTTTGAGAGCCGGCTGATCTCCGAGCTCTGCAAATTGTTCCATATCGTCAAAACAACTCCGTATCACCCCCAAAGTGATGGAATGGGGGAGAGGTTCAACCGAGCCCTCATGGAGATGCTCACCAAAGAAACATGCCTTGATCTACTGTGATCTGCATCTCCAATATGAGCTCATGGCATACCGCACTTCGATACATTCAAGCACGGTGTATACCCCTGCTCGGTTAATGTTAGGCCATGAATTAGACTTGCCCATGGATCTGGCTATGCCCAGAATTCCAGCAGAGAAAAATTCGCCTTCTCTCTATGTAGAGCTCATGCGGCGAAGGATAGAAAAGTCCCATGAGCTAGTGAGAGCAACATTATGCACTGCACACCGGCATCAGAGTGCATGGAGACCCATATGAGGCAGGAAAAATGTGCCAGCTGGACCCTTCTCCTACCAAGCCAGGAGTCCGGTGAACATATGACTAATGCTGAGGACGATGACGAGATACGTACTCACCCTCTAACTCCTCCGAGTGGGTCTACACGATCTGGGAAGTCATATCTGAAGACTCTCGTTTGTGCTGTCCAAGGGGAAGGACGGAAAAGTTGTTCCGCTGACCGCTTCCCACTCCGACCCACTTCATATTATTACCCCAATTATAGAGTTACCACAAGCGGAAGCTGAGGCTGCCCCAGGCCATGATTCCTGTGGGGTGGAACATGTAAAAAGAGCATGGAAGTGAAGAGGCTTGATGAGGCCTTGGCTTGTTTTAAAGAACAGCAAAACCGCACAACATGGTGTACACCTTCAACTCATAAAATCTTCGGAACTAGGAGGGATAGGCTCCTCGAAGGGTTCCAGTGAACAGGCGGCAGTTGGCTCACAAGAGTCCGGGGGGCACGTTAAAAATATTTTATAGTGCATAGGAGATACTGAAGGCCTCCGTGTCTAACGAAGGATGAATTAACATCCTACTGTGGTACCGTCTAGTCGGTGCATTGTTCGGGCTGCTGAACTTGGTAATAGTAAGTGGACACGCATGGTAGGTGGATGACAGGCCACACCCAGGGCACTACAAGGCTCGGCAAACTCGTGAGAGACCGGTTTTTCAGAGATGCCCTGCAGGCAAGGCCAGGGAAAACGGTCAAAGTTCGTATACAGTTGGCAGATAGATGTGGATCAGACCGTCGGTTGCCCCTGCGCGTGAGCTCAGATGGTCATCACTATCGACTGGGTCACCAGCCAGTCGTCTTGATCATGTCAGTTCATCAACCCATTACTGATTATGAGTGGTCAAGGTGGCTCAATGTACAGTCAGTCCATGGCAAGCATTCGTATTGTGAGTCATGTCTCCTGTGATCAAAGGTCATGAAAAGTGATTCTTTGGGAAGCAGGCGGGTATGTGCCTGAGATGGTGTAACCTGTCACTTGCTGGATGGGTGGAGCAGTCATTGATCCCAAGTATCCGCAGGATGAATGACCTGGCTAGTATGATCTGTGCGGGCCTCTTGCTAAAATGACATCCAAGAACGATCTACGCAGAGCCCTTAGCTAAAATGACATCTAGCAGGCATCACCTCCATGGTATGGCTCAGCCGGGCTGTGGCCCTCGCTAAGACGACTGCTTAATTAGCATCCAGTACTGTGTCCACTCGGGTCAGGAGTCAGCAGGGTGCGCCTTGACTGTGTCCCGGATTATGTTCCCCTAACTTGGACAGGTCTTTATCTCAGGCATATACGGAGAGGTACCAAGCCTAGGCTGCATCCTGTGTGGAGAACTGGGCGGCCGTCCAGCGTGGTGGGGACAGGGAACCACACTGGGAAGGCCAAACGGTACAAGTGACCACCAACACTCCAATTTGCGCCCCATCCATTAGCAACACCACCCCACTCCAATTGGCGTCTCTTGTCTATGCACCAAGTTTGGACATTTCACACGCCACTCGTCGTCTGTTGACTGTCAATCTTCAGATATGAGAGAGTCAGCTGTTATAGAAAATGTGGCATTCCGCACCACAGCAAACCCCCCACACCCGCAACCTGCTGGTGGTGGGTAGGGAAGCAGCCTGTTCATCAGACTCTCAGCTGGAATATTCGCTTGAATATCTGCCAGCATAGGGGGCAGTATATCACCCTCACAACATTTGGGTTCTAAACTTTTGTTCAAACCAAGCAATCTAGGCATTATCCTTCTCTTCCAAATACAGACCCACGACCCGGCATTACAAAGGTGTGTAAGCTATGCTCTATCACAAGGTATAAAACAGACCAACCAAAATGCTGCATTTGGCATTCACGTTGCACTTTTGTGTACATAAGTAAGTTTTTGTGAACAGGCTCCTAGTAGTTAAGTCTCTATGTGCTCGCGAATGCAAAGGTTTGGTGGACAATCCCTTCTTAGGCTGAGCTTTTTTTTTACATCACCACACCATGCATTTAATATGGAGAAAGGAAGCATTATCATTTGTCATGGGATTCGTCTTTTACATTCTGCAGGGGCCATCCTCTAATTAAAGAAAGAGATCATTTGAGATGTTCCCTGACTCACAAACGGACTTAAAAGCGAAATACATCACCCATCAAATAGGATACTATGCCACATTTTTGTGTGTTTCCAAAAATCCCCCCCCCAAGCACACCAACCCCGCCCACCTGATGGAGCTGCTGTTGATGATGAAACATGCCCAAATACAATTTGCACTTGCCCTGGTGGAGCTGCTACTGGTGGATATAACACCTGTCCTGATGGAGCTGTTACTGGTGGATATAACACATGTCCTGATGGAGCTGCTACTGATGAATTTGGTGCTTGCTCTTGCAGGGCTACTACTGGTGAATATGGTTCCCTGATGGAACGGCTGGTGGTGGGTATAATTGCAGAGCTGCGACTGGTGGATACAGACATTGCCCTGATGGAGCCGCTGCTGATGAATACAACACTTGCCCTGGTGCAGCTGTTGCTGGTGGATACGATGTTTACCCCGGTGGAGCTGCTGCTTACGCGTATGGAACATGTCCTTGAGGAACTGGTCACTGTCCTGGTGCTGCTGACTGGTATGAAACATGATGGGACAAAACTGGCTCTGGACGATCTGACATCTGCCTTGGTGGAGCTCTTGCTGATGGATATAAAACATTACCTGACAAATCTGGCACTGGAGGATCTGGTACCTGCCCTGATGGAGGTGCTAATGATGAGTTCGGTGCTTGCGCTTGCAGAGCTGCTACTGGTAGATATGCTACTTACCCTGCTGGAATGGCTGTTGGTAGACGTGGGACTTGCTGAATACATTTGCCCTGGTGGAGCTGCTGTAGGTGGCTATTGCACATGACGTGATGGAACTGGTACTGATATATAATCAAATTTCCCTGATGGAATGGATGCTGGTGGATATGTCGATTACACTTGTGGAGCTGCTACTGTCAAACATGGAGCTTGCCCCAATTTGATTACTGTTGCTGTATATGGCATTTGCCCATACAGAAGGGTGGTTGCTGCACACGGTACTTGCCCATGGGGCCTGTATATATTAATTAGTGTTTCTAGGTTAATACTGTTCTGCTCTAGCTGTGAATGCCTTGTGTATTCTGCAGCTGTAGTATCTTTGTTCCATTATGTCAAATTTCTCCTCAAAGATGTGATGCTGTTAACTATGTGGCTGCGGCTTGCTCTGCACATTAATTTGCGGTGAGTCAAGATGGGGAGTGCCTTCCAGTGTTACGATCCTCATTATTAGCAGCTGATTACTACTTTCTAAGTCTTTTATTCTGTTCTCTAGTGTCAGAATATATAAGTGCTACTGTCCGTGACATATCTATTTGATTTTCGTTATGCATGGCTTCTCTCTTCTTTAGTTCATCTTAGCACTTTCTGAGCCATTTTTCCTCCTCGTGGAGCAAAACAGAGGGATTGAGTCAAAAGCATACCCTAAAGCATTTTTTCCCGCTATGCCCACAGCAAACTAAAAAACTAAAGACCGTGTGTGATCTTAGAAATGCTAATGGATCAGTTACGTTTTCTGATGGTGAGAAGACCGAAATCTTAAATAATTTCATCACATCAGTATTCACACATGAAGACAAATCACACATGCACAGCTTCAGCCACATACATTACAAACCATTTTTACAAATTGATTAAAACACGGAATCTTGCCATCTGCATGGAAAATAGCTCATGTCAAAGTGCATGGTACTAGGGGCTGTGCAGGAGATTTTGCTGGATGGTCTTGAGTTTAATATTCGAAACAGATCTATAGCAATGTTTTCCCCTTTTTCGTATCCAAATTCTTGCATGCATACTGGCTAATATGTACAAATGCACATTTATTTACAACAGATGATAAACTGATAGGGCAACCTACAGAGCCCACGACCATTTCTGGTGGGGTAAACAACCGAATCCAAGTGGAAAATATATACAATTTTGCTCATCAGTTTATAGGATGACTCCCCAGTAGTTATGTCTGTACAGGCCTTTCATGCATTTTTTATCTTTTTCTCTATTGATTGCGTGTGAAATGGCTGGTTGCTGTTGCATATATGTAAGTATTGTTATTTACAATGATTTGATTTAGTGGTGGCAAGCCCCACCGAGGCTCATGATCAATGCTGGTAGGGTACTGCGCTAACCCACCGATTTGTTATTTACAATAATTTGATTTAGTGGTAGCAAGATGCACCGAGGCTCAGGGGAAGTGCTGGTAGGGTACTGTGGTAGCCCACCAATTTACAGTGCCCACCAAATTAGAGTTGCATGATTTCTTGATTTAATCGTGAAGTTCAATTTATTTTTAAAATCGCGATTTTTACAATGTAATTGAGGAAAATCAGAAAATCGTCAAAAACTTCATCTTTGTTTAAAATCTGAAGTGTGCACATTTCCGTCGCATTTAGCAGTACATGAGTATAATTATAATCGATTCACTCCTGGGTTCATTGTGTTTTATATTTCGCAGTGCCCTGCAGCCCAATAAATACTAATTACAAAACAAAGCGCTATGATAAACAAGCTAACAATAGTGATATACTAGCTTTATCATTGAGAAAACCAGCTAGTTACTCTGTCTAATCGCCATATAATTTTCTTTCTTTTGCTGCAGTCCCCGATTGAGTCTGTCATGAAATACCAGGTATATACTTAATTGCAGAGTGTTAGCCATATAATTAGTGAACAAAATTCTTTTTAATTCTAGAGTTAGCAGTTTTAAATTAATAACAGGGTCAGGTGGTGTAATAGGTTTTCTTTTTTGATTCGGTTGTCATGACTAATTAAAGAAAATAAAGCAACAACATTCCAGATTGTTGTATGTTGATTTCTGCATTCTCTTGATTTTTCCTACATGTAAATCTTACATTCTAAAAGCAACAATAAACTGTGCATGCTCATACAATAATTATTTACATACCTCTCGGTACAGGTTCGATCTGCTAAATGTAGTGACCAATAGTCGAGTATTTGTCAGTTGATCCATTTTTGGTTTAGGTAATTGTAGGTGTGTTTGAGAGGCAGATAGTCATTAGTCAATTATAGTAAACTACAGTTCGCGAGTTGAACGTCGCTTTATTCCGTCATTACCATCTTTACCAAATCTATCATCCAGTAGCACAAATGTCATAATTTTACCCATCCAAACAGCAACGTAGATATGAATGTGTATTAGCAATTGGTGTTAGCCCTTATTTAATCAATATAGTATGTGCGTATTGTGTACCAAACCCGACAGACGGTGGCCGTTACATCATCTTCGACAATTCCTAGTCCCAGGTTTCATGACTTGCCACATTACTCGGGTTTATACTTTTGAGAATTAGGACCTACAATTTAATCGAAAATAACAATTTTTTACAAAATCGATCACAATGTTTCAAAGAAAAAAATTGTGCAAGCCTACACACAACCTCCTTTAGTCTTTGGCCTTTGATGCAAACCAGTTCATCACATGCACGGTATTGAGTGGGATTTTACTGGTAGCTTGTTTGCAATATATATTTGTGTCGTCTGCAAATGTTTTGCACCACCAGGTCGGACTGTCTGGTAGGTCATTTATGTATATCAGAAAAAGTATAGGGCTCGGGACACTTCATTGCGCCATGCCACTTATCACCTATATCCAGTCTGGTGTCTCATCTTATAACAGATTCTCGGACCTTACACAAGGTAGAGGTAAGAGTGGTTGGTCTGTAGTTGCTTGGGTAGTTTTTGGAGCCTTTCTTGTGTCTTCAGCACACATTTGCCTTCTTTCAGATGTCAGCTAGTACGCCTTCTCCTAGAGACTTGTTAAAAATTATGCATAGCGGTGCACTAATTCCTTCAGTAGCTTCCTTTAATATTCTCACTGGTATTTCATCTGGCCATTGCTTTTATTGGAGTTGAGTGCTTTCACTTTATTTTCAATGGCAATGGGTGTTATTAGTATGTCCTTTAATATAATACCATTACTTTTGGGGCTAATGGTGGTGTAGAATGAAGATTTTCTGAAGTGAACATACTTGAGAAAAGGTTGTTAAGAATATTAGCTTTTTCTTTATCATCTGTAGTCATAGTTCCATTAGGTGGCTTGCGTAGCTTGCTAATTGATTCCCTTAGGACAGTTTTACTCTTGACATAGTTTCAAAAGGTTTTAGGATTTCCATTGCATTCGCTTGCCACCTTACATTCAAATGTCTGTTTTGCTTTTCGGATGCTCTCTGTCGCTTTGTTTCTAGCAATTTTATAAGGTGTGTAATCTGTGCTTTTCTTTGTTTCATTATATCTTTTGTATGCCTGATTTTTACATGTGAGTGGATGTGTTGCAGTACGGTCAAGCCAGAGGTGTTTCCTCTTGACACGTTGTTTCATTGTAGGAATGTAATTCTCCTTCATTGTGATCAATTTTGTGTGTATGAAGTTCCAAGCTTCTGATGCATTAAGTTCACTGGGATGATTCTAATCAATTTTTTCTCATTTCGGTATAGCATCCTTTGTTCAACAGTAACTTTGGCTTAGCTGCTTAATCATCATCATCATCATCACCATCATCATCATCATCATCATCATCATCATCATCATCATCATCATCGTCATCATCATCATTATCATAGGACTTAAGCCTAAGGCTTTTGTTAGTCCCGGCTCTTACTATAAAACAAATACTTTGCGATGCTTTAAGCGAGAGCAAGTGGTTTTTGCTTTTCGAATTGAATATATAAATTTCAGAGTTGCAGACAGATGCAATTCTGCACCAAATACAACAGCTCTCATTTATGTCAATGATGTTTCCATTGCAAATTTTGCGTGTAGACATTCTGGATTTGGTATATTTACAAAGTATGTATTTGAGATTTGTGGACTTGTGCGGTTCCACACCTATTCTAGTAGTCTCTGTGCTGTTTGCATGTTATGTACAAAATTTGGCATCGAGGACATTAAGCAGATCGTTGATGCATTGCTTATACAAGTCTGTGGAGATAATCCCGCCTTGTCTGACCCCTCCCCCCCCCCCACCTGAAGAAATGGCACTGAACTAGAATATACACTGGACCATTTGACTCTTGTGGTAGCATTCATATGAAGGTCTGTAATGAGTGTCCACAAGGCACCATCGATTCCAGCAAAGTATAGCTTGCGTGCTAGGCTAGCATGGTTAATGACATCAAAAGCTGTTTTTGCATCTAGGAGGGTTATGTTTGAATTTAGTTTCCTAGATCTGGATTCGATACATACCTCTTCAAGTAGCAGAGCACTACACATTGGTGAAATCTTGGATGTGAAGCCAAACTGGAGTGGGTGCTGGACATCGAGTACTTGTAGCTCGCCGGGTGGTGTCGGGCCATTCCGATGTCTCATGTCGACTCACCGTGCCGTAAGTGCATGACGAGTGACGACGCTGGTAAGCATCTGGTCTCGGGGTGATGGACCATGAACGAGACTGCCCTGCGGGAAACTAAAACCGGCTCCTAAGGCCGGTGGAACTCAATCGTTCCGGTGGGGCCGTGCAACCATTGCCGCGAACATTAAACACAACAGTCTCATCCCAAGAGTTTGTGTCACCAGTATGCCTGTCCATAGCAATTTCGTGATCTATGGACTTACAAGATTCGATTTGGTGACCTAAAAATATACGTCTATACAATGTGTTTACCTAAAATATGCTAGATAAAACTACAATAAGAGCATACGAAAATACAAGACATAGAGGCAGGTAGATGAACTCTTAAACATGGGGCTCCCGGAGGTACCACACAGACTCGTAGGTCCGCAGAGGTATCCCCGCAAGGGAGGCTCTCGTACACGAGACATAGTTAATTAACTTAATATAAGTTATTATACCTCTAAGCTGAAAGGAAGAAGAATATCTCAGACGAAAAGTGATGTGCCTCACGCGGGCACTACTTCTAGTGCAAGTTAGGGTGAGGAGTATTATCCTGGCATGGACCGTCGTCGCTGAATCCTTGCGAGAGGCAAGTGCCTCGCGCGGGCCTCCGTCTCGGGAAGGTGCTGCCATGGCTTAAAGCGGGAGAAGAGTAGCAGGCAAAAATGGGCCCACTCTAATATTCCAAACAAAAATGCTGTAGTACGAAAAGACCATACCTATTGAGATTATGACTATCGGGGTGCGTGCTGTTTTATGTGAAGACGGGATGGAAGATTCCCAAATGGATTCCTTCGTCACCATCTTATGTGATTCCTAATATACTGAGTTAGTAGTTGCCGCTTTATTTCTGCAGGCCTTCTGCTCTGCTTAATCATTTGTTTAGTTGTTTTCAGAACAAGAATTATTTTAGGCCGCAACTGGCTGATAACTACCTAGCTATTAGACACGGCTGTCACTGAGAACAGATGCCCGAGGACATCAGTACTGCAGACAGCGCCCATACATGTTACCTAGCGGGATCTCCGAACTGGGTGAGAATCCAGACATTCCGCCTTGCAACCACATGGAACATTACAGGACATGGTTTACATTTCACGGAAGCATTGTTATGCCATATCTCATATCGTTATTGTGGGGCGGGGGGGGGGGGGTAAGAAAGATGGATGCACACCGTGAATGTCCTTCCCATAAGGGCTTGGCAGATCTAAATATCATGCCCAGACATTTAAACAGAAATCGGTGAGCATACGTATCTCGCCCATCACCGAGTCCTATGGAACTAAACGTTTAACCTGTCGTTAGGTTTATACACCAGTTGCCAGTTTTGCACTGCGGTGCGGGAGGATTGTCAGTAAATATAATAATAATTAATACATATGTTTTCGCAGTGCTTTCCTACATTGGCTTAAAGTACTATCTACTAAGTATTCGAAGATACACAGGAATGTGTATGTGATACCGCACCATAGCCATCACCGCTCGGAAACCCCAATAGTTTCCCAGAGTCGGATCAGCCCATGGTGCGGATAGGAACGTCCAAACAATTAAGACGCCACAAGGCTAAGAGGAATATGATGAGAGACAAAATCTTTAAGTTATGAGTCTTACCAGAGTGCGGGGCTAGATTATCACACTGCCGGAAGAGAAGAATATATTACAGTGTGTAATGAAGATAGTATCTCTAATCATTTTGAACCTATCCTATCGAGCTGAAGGTTTAGTTGGTAGCATGCCGGGCTAAACAGAGTTATAGCACGGACAGCAACCTCAGTGAAAAATTGTTGGTGGCGGGAGAAAATATATAAATGTTGCTGTATAGTGTTTCCTACGTGCACTGCATTCCTATATTTTATATAACTAAACAAAACGAGTTAACGGATGGCCACTGGCCATATACATACGTAATCTAACCAGAACAAACAATACGGTGGCAATGATTAAGATATATATATATATAGTAATACAGGTTGACGAACCTACTATAGTGCGGTTAGCAACACATTGAGGGAAATGAAATAACTATTTAACAAATACAGAAATTATAACTATTGGTCCTAAGACCGTTATGGTTCATTTTAGTCATCGGAACCATTATTACGGATATGAGATAATTAACAAAAACTTATATAGAGAAATAATTAAACTGTGAAGTATAGTTACTTGAACACTTGGTAGTCATTCCTAAGTAAGGCTACGGCATTACTGAAATTGATACATCAATCCATGGTTGACGTGAGATGATGCGCTCTCTGGAAGCTGGAAAGTTCCTGCGGGCTGGTGTCCGTAAACAAGATTCCCGCAAGAACGTCCATGGGGGGGGGGGGGGGGTCATCGCTCAGCACTATGTCTAACAAGCAGTCAGCAAAAGATACGATAGTACTATGTAGTGAAGAAAGTTCCCACACACGGATGGCACAGATGGAAGGTGTAAACAACCCGTCACAAGCGGGGGTTGTCAGAGGCAAATGAAGATACAAAACAAAGCTTCATGGTGCTGGGTACGTCAACCAGCCCCGAAGACGCACCGGCCAGAGTTTACTTGCTGCGGTCGAAAGTCGAAAGAACTTACACGATTGGTGCGTCGTCGTTTGAAATACACTTTTAGGCATGGCCGGCAGATTCGGCGAGTCATCCCTCAAAGAACATCCTGCCTCTACATCTGTAGACTCACATATTCAGGCCACAAAGGCCTCACCGCAAGTTTGTGTTCCGAATGTAGATGTAGTATTCGTGAACGGTTATCGAAAGTTCCAAATTACTCCTGCAGAAGGGGAGTTACAAAATTGTGTTAGTGCGGTGGGTTGGAAACTGCATGCTACGGGATAAAAACCCGACTCATAGCGAAGAAAGAGACGTGTCGCGCTTGATAATAGTTGGTAGAGCTCTAACCTGTTCGGCCCCTGGCCGAGGATGCTCTCGATCACTGGATCGCTTCTCCTTTTATACTCTCCATGACGTTACAGGCGAAGGCTTCATCCAATCATCGTTCGAGCAACAGCCAATCAGCACACAGCTAATAATAACGTCGTCGAACGTTCTAGAACATTCTAGAAGCTTTATGTCCACGTGGTTATGACGTCAAGGCAATATTTTGAAGATAATCAAAAAGAGTTTTCCTGGATAACTCAGCCATTTCTTAACCGATTTTGAAATGGTTCACAGATTTAGAAAGCCCGTCGAATTCTGGTCTTGATTAATGCCAGATTTAACGGGAACAGACAAGCAATAGGAATTACAGAGTACCAGCTCGGTACACTATAAGCGCCATCCTATCTAGGTCACAACTACGCACTCCATAGAAACAGCGTTCAGCCGCACGCATGCGCATAATGCGTTTTAACGAATTTAGTTGTTTTTCGACATGCTCTCTCTCCCATAGGCCTATATATTCTTATAGCCCTACCCAGAGGGGCGTGTTCAGGAAACGAATCCTAGATGGGCGGCGCGTATCCAGCTTAGCTGGTATGGCCGGTACCCAACCGGTCAATCCGAACTACATACTGACTGCTGGATACATAGCTCAAGGATCGTCTCCAATGATTTGCCGACTGACGATGTAACCATTATGCCCCTGTACGATGTAGCAAAGTTATGGCTTCCCTTCTTTTTGTACCTACTGGTGTCAGTACGCCTGCTCTGAGGATATCCATTATGCTATTAAGTTTTGCAATACCATTGAGGATGGATGTAAGGAGTTGAATAACTGGAGGTCCACCTTCTTTCAGGTGTTCAGCAGCAATTCCATCCAGATCTGGGGCCTTCCCACTGTTAAGACTTTTAACAGCACTTTCTACCTCTGCATAAGTAAATTGTGTAAAACACGGCTTTTGACGACATATGTCCTGGAGGATGATTTCATCCAATTCCACTTCAGCTTTTCTGATATCGTTTATGGTATTAATGGGAGTTCCAAGCTTTTGAAAGTGTGTGTACCGTCCTTCAAAAACCTCATCTTTTGAGAAGACTGTGTAGTAACTTAGCTACATATAAAAGGTTACTCACCCAACAGAGGTCTCGAATCGGCCCGTGGAACCGGCGGCAGGTGCTCGCGTACAAGTTCCAAGGTACGACTGCCGGGCGGGAATCAGCTAGTCCAGCAGCCGCGAAACGCGAACTCCGGGATTGCGGGATACCGCCAGCACCACACTCCTCCCCGTTCTTAAAACGCGGCTTCCTATTTCTAAAAATCTGGAAGCCTCAATTACTCCAAATTAGAAAAAAATTAATTTTTTGACAATGAAAAAATATTAAATAAAAACGAACTTATAATATAATTGTATGGCAACTGACGTTCAACTGCTAACTTTGAAAGAATTAGAATTAACCAGAATTAACAGTTATCTAAGTTAATGTTCTAATTTATGTATCCAAAGAGAGAACAAAAAATTTGGCCATTGTAGATGTCAATCTATCCCGATGGAACGAGACACTAAAACAGATGGATAGACTGATGGCCGCCGGATGAGAAGTCATCATTATAGATTTTAAAACAGCATAGCATCCATAACTAAAATTAAGGACAGTGGTTTTCCCACCACAGCAGAAAAATCGTCGGAATTGCCTAATTCATAAATGGAAGTAATAAAAATAATCTCACATGGACTTAATGAAGTGTTATCTGAGATTAAAATATAATGTGAGATTCAAGGAAAACTTCTGAATGTTGCATAAAGTTGTAATTTAGTAATCATCTTTAACCTTAACATATATAATATAAGATTATATCTCTTATATAATGGAACGATCAGAATTTACAAATTTAGAAAATCCGGAAAACCACTATCCCTATCACAATAAAGATATCTGAATGAAGCTAAAACGGAATGGATAATACAGCAGAAGAAAGTAACATATGAATTTGAGCTATGACTAACGCATCAATTACTTTACACATTATGAAATGGTAAGCGCAAGAAATACATCTGCATGATTTATGCAGTCTTTGCTAAATGCATATTATAAATATGCTGTCATATGCAGGACTTCTGGATTATAGAGTAATGCACATTATAAATATGCATGAGGTATGCATTATAGAGTAATAATGCATCATTGCATCATTTTAACATGTAATTGTTACACGTTTAATAAATGAAATACTTAAGCTTTTTTGCTACAGCTACAAATCCGACAGGATTTCACATACGCCACCACATCACGAGAGTATCCGTGCCAGATATATTTAGCCTTCACTATCTCTCTAATGTCTTCTGCTCACCCATGTGACTGGCAAGCTTGGAATCATGACAATTTTCCAAAACCAGATTCTGGAGGGACTTTCGAACTACCAGTAGATTCCGTGTGGTATTTGCTTCTACCCAAAGATAGTGCAAAATGCTAGTGACAAAAATCAATTGATCACGATGAGCCCACCAAAACTTGACAGCTGGACTAGCTAAATATAGCTCCGCGTCAGAAGGTGTGTGCAGCTGCTCAATCCATGATAAACTGTCTTCAGATCAGGATCCTCCAACTGACGCTCCCTTGGATCTTCCGAAGAGAATGTGTCTAACCAGTTTGACCTCAGATAACCTGGTCTGTTTGGGGGACACCATTCAGCAGTCCATCTGGATCATCGATGTCTGTGTCGCTGTCTGATAGCTCATTATTACTCAGTTGAAGGGCCCTTATGGTTTGAAAAGCCAAAGGAATTACATCATCAACATCTTTGTTCAAATTGAGACCATTGCTGCTGAAGCTTGGTACAATATTTACACGCACCACATGGTAATGAACTAACAGATTGGCCAGCTTTATAACAGTGGCAAGGTGAAGAATCACTTGGAACTCGTGATAAACCATCAGCATTAGAGTGCTGTTTACCGGGCCTGTACTGCATCGCCATATTATATTGGGACAGTTCTTCTAGCCATCTAGCTAGTTGTCCTTCGATGTGCTTGAAACTGAGCAGCCACGTGAGGCTGTAATGGTCAGTCCGCACAATAAATGACCATCCTAGCAAGTACATACGGTACTGCCTAGTAAATGCTACCACAGCTAGCAACTCTTTGCGTGTAACACAATATTTATGCTGAGCCGGTGTCAATGTTCGGCTCGCAAAACCAATAAGCACCTCTTTCCCATTCTGAATTTGGGATAACTCTGCACCAATAGCAGCCTCTGAAGCATCAGTATCCAGTATGAAGGTACCATCCGGTGTCGGATAACCTAACACTGCCGGGTTGGCCATAGCACCCTGAAGTGTTTCGAAAGCTACCTATTGCTCTAGAGTCCATTCATACTCTACTTTGGAACTGGTAAGTGCAGAGAGAGGAGCAGAAATTCCAGCAAAACCATGTATGTGCTCTTGGTGGTAATTCATGAACCCTAGGAAAGATTCCAGCTCTTTCCTGGTCTTAGGAACAGGCCAATTAGCAATGCTTTCCGTATTGTTTGGCTTAACAGCGATTCACTTATCACTTACCAACTTACCGAAGAAACAAAGTTATGTACAGAACAAATTACACTTCTTAGGTTTTAATTTAAGGTTGTGCAACAGTAATCTGGAAAGGACAGCTTTCAAGTTGGTCATATGACTGTCAAAGTCAGTCCCTGTCACTATCACGTCATCTAAATACGCACGACACTTGCACCAGTTAAGACCTTGCAACACCAGCTAAACAACCCTCTGAAAGGTAGCCGGGCGGGTTGCACATACCAAATGGCATCCGAAAAAATTCAAAAAGCCCCTATCCTGTGATAAATGCGAGCTTGTGGCGGTCCTCTGGGTCAACCTCGACCTACTAAGATCCAGCTGCCATATCAAGTGTGCTGATGAATTTAGCCACACCAAGTGCATCCAGACATGTCTCAATGTTTGGTAGGGGGTAAGGTCTTTGCAAGTTAGACTTTTCAGAGCTAAAAATCAACGCAATACCGCACGGAACCGTCTTTCTTCCGAGCTAATACCGGGGTTGACGACCACTCAGATTTTGACGGAACTATGATACCTTTCTCTAACATTTCCACAAGGTGTTTCTCTTCCTCATTCTCAAAACCAAGAGGAGTTCGTCTAAGTTTAGAATGAATAGATTGTGCATTACCTGTGTCAGCCTTATGTCTTATCTCCTTGAACAAACCTAAGTCAAGCTCATCTTTTGCAAATGCATCCTGATATTCGATTAACATGGATTTAACTTGCAAAGACTGCGTCTCCGATAAACCTGATGTCGACCTCTCATACAGATCCTGTAAGAACACAGGAATGTCCACCTCAGTGGTTGTAGAAGTCTGTAAAGCATTCTGGTTTATGGGGTTACCAGCAAGTTGAAATTCTGTTCCATGGTCTAAAACCTCCTCAATTTCTGTGACAATACCAAGGTTGTGGTCTTGTTCCAGAGTAATATATTGGGCCGGCAGGTTCCTTAACAAAATAAGGAATCTGCGAATCTTTGGCAGTGGCCACTGTATGAGGTGTTACCAGACCCTCCAGTTTAGACGAGGGCTTGAGCACAACATCATTCTATACCTCCTGATCCAGAACGCCTGTGGTCTTCATGGCCTCAAAAGGACCAATGACCACTTTCTGCTTCAATGTTACCCGAGCTACTTGGGCTTCCTTCCCATGGGCTCTTAACATTGATGTTTGAACCGGTTCTCCATTAATTGTGAGACACCGTCTAGGCATATCAATGGTGGCCTTGTGTGCCTTCAAGAAATCTAGGCCTAATATAATCGGATCATTAATATTGGCAAGAAGGACTGGCCAGTTGAACATCATGGAGCCTAATGCAATTGTAACTGGCTCAACATTTTCCGCAGGGATAATATTGTCTCTACCTGCACCTTTCACTGAAATAGACTCCAACTTCTTTAAAGGGTAAGGTAATATATTTGCAAAGAAATTGCCAATTACTGTCACTTGTGCCGCAGTGTCCACTACTGCATCAACGGAAACACCATTTACTTTAATGGGAATGACTAGTGTCATAGGGTCACGATTAAACTCATACATGCAAACATCATATGATCGCAAAGGCGAAGATCTCGGTGAAGCAGAAGGTGGTGGCGACCGTGTACGCCTCGGCTCTGGACACTCACGGGGAAAATGGCCCTCTAAATTGCAATTAAAGCACTTTCCCGATCTGAGAGGAGGAGAAGGGGAACGCGATGGAATGACCTTCCCTCTTGGAGGAGAACGACCTCGACTGAATTGACCAGATATAAGATTCAAAATCTTAGCAACATCTACCTTCATCTCCACCATATCCTTCCTATGTCCTTCGACATCTTTCTCTAATTTATCTATCCTGCTTGGAGCCGTTATGCCTCTCAACTGCTCACGATTATCTGCCTCCATCAAATCAGAAGCATGGTCCAGAAAACGGACCTTTTGAACCTCAGGTCTTCTGGAACCCATGATCAATCTTTGATTATGGATAGCTGCATTGACTTCTTCTTCTTCTTCTTCTTCTTCTTCTTCTTCTTCTTCTTTTCGTTCGCTGATCATACCGCCAGTCCTGTAAGTGACTATCGATATGATCATAAGCGTTAAGTGCGTGGATCCATGGTTTATTAGAGTGCGCCGTGCGGCCTGGAACCTCCGTCTTCAGCACTCGAGGTTTCTGTCAGGGTTACCTCACCCTTACCTCCTTTAGTCGCCTCTTACGACACGCAGAGGATATGGAAGGTGTATTCTAAGCCCCACCTACAGGGCGGCTGCATTGACTATTTGTACAGCCTCCTCCAGGGTGTTCGGATCTTTATCCATAGCTATCAGAGCGGCTCGTTTAATCTCAATACCCCATCGCCCAAGCTCTCTGAGGCATCAGGGTAGCCATCTAAAGTGAGTTTCTAAATGATATCTGCAAATTCTTCTAAAGAGTTACTCTTTTGTCGAATGTCTTGCATTTTTTCCCTGATGATGTGGGGCAGATCTTTCTTCCCAAATCCCAACCTTAATTTGTCGCATAAACTGACATAATCATTCTGGACTTACACAGAACAAATGCAGTAAAACTTTAAGCCCTTGTTCCTTAAAGCTGAGATGAGCATGTCTAATTTATATTATCAGACCAACGGTACCTTGAAGCAGTATGCTCAAACTGTATGAAAAATGGTTTCCACTCACATTTTCCATCAAAGGTTGACATTTTAGGTGGGGGAGGACCATCACAGTAGCTTCTACGACCTGGTGACGACATTCTAGAGTCATTATACATGGAGCAATCATTCAAGGACTGTATCAGGATCTGCCTTAATGTCGGCCAGAGATATGGAACCTCCTCTGGACTCACGGAAACTTACTATGCCAGCAGCTCGAATTTTACCAATATTATGGAGTGCACTAAGTTCCTCCACGGTTGCAGTGTTAATACACAAAGGTTTTGACACTTGTTGATTTATACCAGGGAAGCAAAATTAATATTTGCTAAAAAAGTAATATCGCTTAGTGAAATAAATTATGAGCGTATGCTTA
>CM067374.1:139342648-139400898 GCA_034401795.1 Chaetoderma sp. LZ-2023a
TGTACAGGATTTGGAAACTATCCCTGATAATGCTGCGGATCACAGGCCTACCAAGATTCGTCACAATTGTCCAATCACAGGCGCAGGAGAATCTCGGAAATGTGGAAAGAAAAGGTGTAAATTAGACCTACTTCTTCCAAATCAAAAAACTTTTATGAGCTGTCAGAACAAAAACAAATTTCAAATTCAATCCAATTTAGATTGCGATTCCGAAAACGTGATTTATGTAATATCTTGTAAATTGTGCCAAAAGCAATATGTCGGTGAAACCAAATGCCCTTTAAGATGGCGAGCTACTAGGCACCTTTGCGATATTAGACATGAAAAAGACACGCATGTCACTGAACACTTTAACCTTCCTGGCCATTCAGTCGCTCGGGACTTCGAAATTATACCCATTGAACAACCACCTCTCTTTAATTCCACTGACGAAACTGATAAACAAAGGAAACGTAGAGAATCATTTTGGATTAAGCAATTAGAAACAGAATGGCCGAGGGGCATAAATGTGGACCCCGGTCTTGCTGATCAGCGTGAAATAATTCCATTCACTCTGACATATAATCGAAAAAATGTAGAAATTTCCGAAATTTTGAAAGATGAATATCATAAATTACAGAATAATTTAAGACAGCCTCTCAATTTGCGTCCAGTAATAGCATTTAGGAAAAATCCGAATCTACGTGACATATTGGTAAAATCCAAATTAACTGGACAAACATCATCATCTTAAAGTTGTCCAATATTTGTAAGGCCATCTCGCCTCTATAAAACAAAAATAACAAATCTCAGGCAATAAAATAAATAAAAAATATTTTCAATTTTTTGAAAATTCTGAGCCAGCGCCTTAACCATATCACTACCTACCTACCTACCTACCTACCTACCTACCTATCTATCTATCTATCTACCACCTACCCACAAATCCAACCAACCAACCAACCAACCGTCCAACCACCCAGACACCCACCGATCCATCCACCCACTGCCTATCCATCCATCCATCCATCCATCCATCCATCCATCATCTGTCCATCCATCCATCCAGCCATCCACCCACCCACCCACCCACCCACCAGTGACCCACCAACACACCAAGCCAACCTTCCACTCACCCACCCATCCATCCATCCATGCACCTATCTATCTACTTATGTATCTATCTGTATATCCGTCCATCTGCCTAACTGTTTGTCTGTCTGAAGCTCGCGTGCGTATGTATTGCAGACTATACTGGCTAGAGTTCATACTGTCCAGTGGAACTCCCCATGGAGTATGCTATATCAATCACCTCTGTGTAGATGAGAGGTTTCGGGGCCGGGGAATAGGCAGTACCCTCATGAATCAGGCTGCCGATGATGCGATAAAGAACCACTGTAAGGTAAGGAGTAAATGCCTATATTTTCTAATCATAACGCAATTGATAGATTGTAAACTCGTTCAGCTGTAGGCTACATCTTCCCCCCGTGGAATTCTGGGACATCAATGGACCGTGACTTCCAGCTTTTGTTATTCCCCGCCCATTTCTAGCTAAGCTCCACCCACACTTCGCCCATGTTGAAATCGATCAACCCCTGAACTTATTGACTATCAATTTCAAGAAAATTATACAGGTAAGGTGTTGGATATTTTAAAATTAATTTGACTGGACGCAAACAGCGCCTAGTCAAATTAGTTTCAAAATATTCAACAGAATGTTTATTAAATAATAAAAACATAAAATTCGTACAACAACGCTTAGTCCTCATCAATTAAGCGTTCGTGACGAACTTATCTACCTCATTCACCCCACCATTGATTATGACGTCATCATACACGTAACGTAGTTGATTATAACGTCATGTGATTGATGGATAAACAGGAAAGGTCCATTTCAATGGAACCATACATCTGAGCCGTTGTCCAGCAATCATATAGAAGTATATGTTGTAGTGTATAGCTATCTGCTTGGGTTTATCACAGTTGATATTAAGTTCTGGCTACTGGCAGTAATTACTTTGGCATGTACACTGGAAGCATGCCACTTGTATCAAGATTTTTCAGGAGCAAATGTTGTGGCCAGTAGGGAGGATTCCCTAAAATGTTTCTTTTCAGAAATGAATTTTAATTGCGGTTAGGGGGGGGGGGGGGGGGGCTAAAAATTTCACATTTGACTTGCTACCTTTTAGACTCAGCCTAACATATAATGATATGGGTTATTATTATATAGTTGTATATTAGCCTAAGCCTATACACTCTACTTTGCTGATTGCTACAACATAGGTTGACAGCAAAATACACCTTTTTCTCTATTAATATATTGCTATATGCAGACGATACAGTAGTTATGGCGGACTCTCCTATACGAATATGGAAAATGCGTTAAATAGTTTTAATAATTATTGCAACATGTGGAAGTTAACTGTAAATCTGCATGAATCAAAACTAATAATCTTCAGTAAAAATAAGCGACCTAGAGCATTAGCAATTTATCTTGGATGAGAAGAAATTGAAACAGTTGATGAATATTTATCTTGGATGAGGACAATTTGAAACAGTTGATGAATATTTATCTTGGGTGAGAACAAATTGAAACAGTTGATGAATATTTATCTTGGATGAGGACAATTTGAAACAGTTGATGAATATTTATCTTGGGTGAGAACAAATTGAAACAGTTGATGAATATTTATCTTGGGTGAGAACAAATTGAAACAGTTGATGAATATTTATCTTTGGATGAGAAGAAATTGAAACAGTTGATGAATATTTATCTTGGATGAGGACAATTTGAAACAGTTGATGAATATTTATCTTGGGTGAGAACAAATTGAAACAGTTGATGAATATTTATCTTGGATGAGAACAAATTGAAACAGTTGATGAATATTTATCTTGGATGAGAACAAATTGAAACAGTTGATGAATATTTATCTTGGATGAGGACAAATTGAAACAGTTGATGAATATTTATCTTGGATGAGGACAAATTGAAACAGTTGATGAATATTTATCTTGGATGAGGACAAATTGAAACAGTTGATGAATATTTATCTTGGATGAGAACAAATTGAAACAGTTGATGAATATTTATCTTGGATGAGAACAAATTGAAACAGTTGATGAATATTTATCTTGGATGAGGACAAATTGAAACAGTTGATGAATATTTATCTTGGATGAGGACAAATTGAAACAGTTGATGAATATTTATCTTGGGTGAGAACAAATTGAAACAGTTGATGAATATTTATCTTGGATGAGGACAAATTGAAACAGTTGATGAATATTTATCTTGGGTGAGAACAAATTGAAACAGTTGATGAATATTTATTTTTAGGAAAGTACTTTAAAAGCAATGATAGTTTTTTCTCCCGCAGATGTCGAAATAGAGTGCAGGGCAATAAAGCAATGTTCCAATTACTAAAGAAAATAAAAGAAAATGATATTCCTTTTGATCTTCAATGTTTGATGGTAGGATAGCGTCTGTCCTCATGTACGGCTCTGACATATGGGGGTTTGTAAATTTGGATGTTCTTGAAGCTCGCCACATACACTTTCTAAAATATTCATTACATGCAATCATGTATGGTGAAACTGGCCACTTTCCATTAAAATCTATGTAAATACAAATATTATTAATTTTACTCAGATATGGAAAATGCAGGCTATAGAAAACTATCCTCTGTACTTTACTAAATCAGATTAGAACTTGAAACTTAAATACTTCGAGAAATAGGTCAAGATGACCTTATTAATGCTGACAATATCAATGAAAGCGAGATAGTAAAATTAACAAAAGAAACAATACAGAAACAGTATATCGCTTAGAATTTTATAATGAAATTAAAGACAACTTTCAATATCTCACAGTATTACCATTCAAACATGCTGTTATGTTATTCCGTTTTAGGACCGTAGACCATAAACTGGCGATCGAGACTGGACGATTAACAAAAACTGACAAACAACACAGACTGTTTACATTGTGTAACGAACTTGATAACGAACATCACCTTTTGTATAACTGTCATCAATATGATGATTTAAGAACACAATTTATCCCGGACCACTATACTAGAAGCAGAAACACATGTAAGACAAAAAAGAGTTGTTACGAATATGCAATGAACCTGTACCCAGAAATCTATGTAATTATTTAACCTTTACCAACAAACCAAAAGAATAAGTGTAATATTGTGTAAATAGCCAGGATGATGATGACGATGATGATGATGATGATGATGATGATGATGATGGTAACAATAATAATAATAATAATAATAATAATAATAATAATAATAATAATAATAATTCATTCTAAAAATCTACCGCCAAAACAACAATTGTATACTAGAAGACACTTACTGAAGTAACTGTAAATCTGTGATGTATGGCCATTAAGAAATAGTGTAAAGCCGCTTCTTATATAAATATTGAACATGTCTGGTGCTGACCCGATAAAGACTCTAGGTGTAGTTGAGTCATTCCTGGCAAATTGTAACTTTAGAATTAATGAACACAACTAAAATAATTGAACTGAATATGATTTTATTGGTAACCATTTATAAGCCGAATAACAACAGAGTTAACAAATACAAAAATTAGAGCTGAATCATTAGGCCGATTGGATTTTTTTCATAATTTGACATGAAGTACTGAATTGTTTGGTCATTGGTGTTACTGGACAAACAGACTCTACCCTCTGATATAAGAATAACTGATGTGAAATGTACTATCAATTAATTGGGAGGGCTAGTTGTCCCACTATGTAAAAAAATCCAAAGTATGCAATATCAATTGTTACCAGACTGTTTTTTCATTGTGCTGAAGGTGTGGGCAGCACAGTCATGCCCTCAATCACCATAATCAATTCCAATTGGTGGAAATTAGCAGCATTTTTTTGGGGAATGTTTGTCCTATCAAAATTGTGAGGCTGATTGCTATCGGCATGACCTATGACATTTTAACTTTTGAACATACGGAAACCGGAATCATAGTCATAGTGGTCACACCAATGACAGCGTTGTAACACCAATGACGCCAAGTAACACCAATGACTGGAAATCTAAACTTTTGACAAAAATGTCTGATAAACCGATCAGATGATTGCTAAACACTAAAAAACCAACTAATTATACATTATTTGTATGTTTGAAATAAATTTTAAAAACAAAGTCAAATACAAATGCGCAAAGTCAAATTGATACAACCGTATCGAATATAACACAGATGTGATACATGTTCGTCTGATAGGCCTTCAGGAACTTTCTATAAACTATAGTGTATAGTTGCAATAAAAAGATTAAAACAGCAGTCATTAATACTATTAATTTGGTCCGCAACTAAAAAAGCCAGCACAATAGAGACAATGGCAGTGAATACAGCTACCTCAATCACTGTATAAGACAAACCCAGCCATTTCCATCAGCAGGAGTCGTGCTCATAAATGAAGAGAATAGAACGTGTTACTTCTTACCATATAGAGCTTCAATTGTGTTCCAGAGGCCATCGTCAATCGAAGTATACCTTTTGGAAGTTATAGGGGGTTCGGGGATGAGGCAGAGGATATCTTCCTCTGGGTATTCATTTACATCTGCCCTGCCACCCCTCCAATAGAATTTGTTTCTCCCCATAACATTCATACACTTGACTTGTATCATTTTTTCATCGCCATCTGAGACAATATCCCTAATCTCACCGGGATACAAGTTTTCTTCGTACAACACAATGCAGTATTTCCCAACATGATCATGTGTTATTTGGTCAGGCCTATTCAACTGGCATTGTGTTGGGGTTGACTCTATTTGTGGTGTCTGAGATGAAGGCCCCCCTTCATTCCCTGCATCTAATGTCTCCACATCATCTATACGTTCAGAAACATCAAATTCAAATGCTGCAATCTGATAGCAATGACAGTCAAAAATCCCTTCTGTGTATAATTTGCAAACACAGCTAATGTCCCTGTATTTTATCTTTTGGGGGTTAACAGAAATAATCTGATGCAGTTTCATTGTTCCCTTGACTGTGGGCAAGACACCAAGGCTTTTAACATAAACTGTATAACTGGTCACCTCGCTACAGGGGATATATATGAGCTTCACTGAAGTATGCCGTAACAGCAGGTTGTAGAGGGCCATTGTGTCTGGAATATCGTTCCCAAGTCTGACTAACCGATCTGCAGTGCGTTTTAAGGCCCCACCAATGCCATCGGGGGACCCCTTTCCATGAGAGGCCTAAAAAATGCCAAACAACAGCCTTGAAACCCATTTTGTATGGTTCAGTGCAAAGAAGATAGAAGTTACCCCTTTGTTTGTACTGAGTCGTGGGCCCATCACTAAAAACATGTAGGGTGGTCACCTGTGGATTCTTCTCCCTGGTCATCTCTAGTATTGGCTTTAGGTGGGCCCATATGGCTGGTGGGTCATGTTGCCTGCATTTTGAGATAGTGCAAAAAGGAATGGTGTCTTTACCCACATAGAGAACTCCAGTATGGAGAGATGCTTGTTCATGGGAACCACCAAAGTGCAAACTTTGCATTTCATTTGAGTACTTACACGTGTAATTCTCGCTGAAATCGACATGCAACATACACTTATCTGGACGCACAGTTTTGTACACCCCATATTGCCTCCTAATGTTGTAGGCATGTCGCTTGAATTCTTTAAGGCTGGTCATGAAATCCGCAATGAGATATTTCATGGTGGATTCCACGTCCTCCTTCTTGGTGACTGTGATTAGGTCCTGTTCGTTTTTGGCATTTTCATCATCAGTTGTTACCCTGGGTACCTTTTTCAGCTTCCATTGACTGTATGTTATGGGCCTACTTACCACTGCATCATCTGGAGGATTGAAGTTGCATTTCTTGTTTTTGCATGCAATGCACTCACCGTACGCACATGCCTTACTGTCATCATCACAAACCATCTCAGTCACCAATTGTTCGAGGTTGTTTGTGTTGAGGACGTTGAGGCTAAACAATTTGTCAGCCATAAACTGTGTGTTCTCATGAACCTTACACTGACATGTTTCTCGATCTAATTCTGTGGGTTCCACCACCCAAAATGGCCTAAGGGCACAGAAATATGAATAGCTTACCTTCTGGGTATGCTCCGACAAAAACTTCTTGTGAAGATTTTGCAAAGTGTCAGTCAGGAGCCTTCGCTGCATTTTCAATTTTGTCCGAGTAATGGTGTTTTTCTTACCTGTTGTCATGCGGCTGACGTTATCCCTGCAATAGAAATCTTTTACAACTGAAATAACTGGGTTTGTCTTAGACTTGCGATTGTAGCCATTTTCAAACGGATCTAACTGCCATCGACGATGTGAAAGAGGTAGCTGACCCTCTGCCCATTTTTGCAATTTATACTTTCTCATCAGCTTGACACCCGTCATATAGCTACAAATCACCCTCCTCTCTTTCTGACTCTTAGCACGTCGATACCTCTCTTTAATGCTATGAAGCAAAGTTTAATGAAAGTTCAACGTTCTTGCCACTGGATTGTTTTTCTTTTTCAAGTCTTTTTCTCCAAAACATCGTAGAAGTTTCTTCGTCTTTGAGCACGGACTCAACATTCCCTTGTTGGTGCTTGTTGCTTTGGTACTTTGATGTAACCTTTCATATCTCTTTCTGAATTTCTCAGCTCTTTTTCTCTCTGATTCAAGATTGGCTTGCAAGCGCTTGTTGTCTCTGTAGCATTTGGCCCTGTCCTTTGCAATTTTTTTTTCGGCCTCTTGACTTTTGGCTGAAATGGATACAAGATGAATTAAGCAAAATCGTATAAATATTTTCCAGTATCATAATACCATCACAAAAATTTTTGTTATGTGACGTGTAACATATCAATCATTGTGACGTCACGACAACAATCCTATGCCGTCATCTTTCACACTGCGATTATGCTGTTTCAGTGTTAGTTTTCTTTGATTTTTAGAAAATATCACAAAAAACACAGTATATTTTGAGTCATATGATAAAAAGAACATCAAACTCGTTTCCATTATATGTAAAACAATGTTAACTCGTTTCATAAATCCTGTATGTAATGGAAACTTGTTTGATATCCTCTAATTATGTTACTGAAACACCACAGATACAATTTAATTATTATTATTATTATTACTTGATGCTTTAGTTACGATCAACATCTAAGGTCATTTATGGAACAGCAAGCAGGAAAAAGGAGTTGAGTTGAACCAGGTTTTACTTCCGATCAACATCTAACGTCATTTACGGAAGGGTAAAGCAGGAAAAAGGAGAAACATAGAAAAAGGAGAAACATAGACTAGACAAAGTGACAGAACAGAACAGAAATGAATCCAAGGGCGGGACACTTAGACCGAAACACTACCCACTTAAGAAACAAGGAGAAACGCAGCAAAAAGGAAAAGAAAAGAAAGAGAAAGGACCGAAACTGGTTTTGGGATCATGGGGATTTACCTCCACCCAACCATTATGGAGGAATACATGTACAGAGGTGGGTCTATAAAATAGGTGTGTTAGCCTCTGTATACCAAACTCCCATGAAGGAATGCACAGCGTTGCAAACCTAGCAATTGCGTCCCGGCCGAAGGACGGCGCTGCTTGGTCTGACCTCGACCTTTCAACTCGTCTGGCTTAGGTGACCCTACCGGGAACATAAAGCCCCGCTATCATAGCTATCCCGGTCATTGAGGTACTCAATCCCCCACCACGAAAAGGTGCAACACAGGGACACTGCAGAGCAAATCATACACATCTTCTTTAAATGCACTTTGGGCAAACGCATGCGGAAACAAGAGTACTGCGAACAGTATAATAGGCCCGCCGACATCATTGTGGGAGTCAGATTGATGATATGGCTTACATATACTATAGACAACCTCATTCGATTATGGTGAAAGCCATTGCATAATTATTTGAAGTTTCATCAGATTTGGTTAAAATCTGTAGTCAGAAATCTGCAGACAAGCCAAATGTATAGATTCTGTGAATATGACATTGACCGTGAGCATATGACCTTGACCTTTTAACTTGTTTCAAGAGATTGATGGCAGAAATAATTGTGTAAAAAGTCTCATCAAATTTGGTTGAGAACTTTAGTCAGAAACTTGCCAAATGTTGACAGACGGACGAACGAACGGGGACAGGATACACAAATTATGCCCCGCCTTATGGCTGGCGTATACAAAAAAAGGAATGCTTATTATTGTATTATAAATCGACCTATGCTCACCTTGATTGCGGAGGCTGGTCCTCCGGTGATCGAGGCGGCGTCATTTGGCCGGCAGGGGGAGCCGTTTTAGGTTTTCTAGAATTTCTTTTATTTGTTTTCCATTGTTTGCGTTGCTGGCGGAGCTGTCTCTGCGAAAGGTCCTTTGCGGCTAGACGTTTCCCCTTTTGAAGATCCTCTCGGTATTTTGTTTTCTTTCCTTCTATGTAGGCCTGTCGTCGTTCCGGGTCCAAGTCACGCCTGGCTCGGTAGTTAGCCTGCTTCTGTGCATTTGTTAGTTTTTGTTTAGGAGGCATTTTCTGAAATAAAACAAAGTAAAACCGAGGCTACCAGATGACATTACCGAACCAATATATGAAATTATTACCCCTCACTATTGTCACATGATTAAATGCTGTTATGTGATTGGTTAAGATTAACGAGATATGATCTCGTATCCCCCTCACGCGCGGGCAATATCACACGATATCTCACGCGCGGGCAATATGTTTTAGTTGTAATGCGCAGCTTAATTATGACGTAACAACAGTCAATGACGAAGGTCATGACGTCATAAGTGTTGTTCTATTCTGAAAATGACGTCATAAGTGTTGATGTATTCTAAAAATGGGCAACATTTATGTAAAATAAACTCTCTCTCTCTCTCTCTCTCTCTCTCTCTCGTGAGGGGTAATAAATTCGTTACACCAGTGTTTTGCGGTGGGTACAGGCTGTTCGGGAAATATAAAATGTATCCCCCTCGCTTCGCTCGGGAGATACAGCGTTTGCACGTGTGGTAACAGCCTGTACCCACCGCAAAACACTGGTGTAACTAATAACATGACGTGACGTGACCTTGCAATGTTAAATGATCGATAATTGCCGACAAAAGTTCAAAATGAAGTTTACAAAATCTTTAAGCTTTTGAATACTGAAACTTTGATCCCTAACTTAAAAAATTCTTATTCTTGGCTTTAATAAACATGCATGTACAGCAACTGCTCAAATTATCAAATTAAAAGCAGGAAATTACAGTGTCCAGTCATTGGTGTAACCATCCGTCAATGGTGTAACGAAAACACAGTAACACCAATGACAGGTAACACCAATGACAAATTCATACAAATGCAATGGATGCTCCCTAGATAAGCATGACCTTGAGACAAAGTGTGCTGATATATGATTTGATTACCTTTGCTTACAGCACTATACAACCAGTTTAACTGTTACTTCACCTTCCTGACATAAACAGGGTCAACACCAATGACAAAGAATAAACCTACCTTTCAGAAAATTGGTAAATTCAACGAATCTAGCTGCAGTGGTTTCCATCAATCCACATGGCAACAACATGGCATATCAGTAGTGACATCTGGTGTTAAAACCAGTCAGCAAGGAATGATAATTATTTTCCTGTCCACAAGTTGAAGTATGGGTAACACCAATGACACTAATTCCAGGACAATCATCTAACTCGGCAGATCGTGAAGAACAATGCCTGCAGCAACCTCTTTAGACATTAGAATAGTTCTTTGATATTATAACAGTTGAATAAAAGTGCAATTGAAACGTGTTTAGTGCCTAAATTGTATTTATTTTCCAATCATTTTCAAAGGGTAAGGTTTCGGACAAGTAACACCAATGACATTTTAAAGGTTTTTTTGCGTAAAATGATGTCCCCCCCCCCTCTCCCTTTAGGCACAATTACATATCACTTTTGTCTCTAAAATAAGAAAAAATCAGGGTGGACAAAAAAGTAACAAAATCTCAGGAATGACTCAGTTGCAGTTCAAAGATCCATCCTGAAAATCACCATTCATTCCCTAGGGGGGGGTGGGGGGGGGGTGGGGGAATTTTCCATGCATTGGAAGTCAAAGGTTAAATGTCAAGGTTACCTTTTAGGTGGGTAGACATATTCACGACCACAAGGGTAATATCCTACCCAGGTATGGTAGTGATCCGATCAAAACTGTAGACGTAGGCGCACTTCAATGATCAAAACTGAAAATCTCCATACATTTCCTATGGGACATTTTTGCCCACTCAAAGGTTGGTAGCTCGAAAGCTATTGGAGAAATCCAACTTCTGTTCAATATCACACTTCTCTTCCATGGGTACTAGAAGGTCACCAAGTTTGGGGTTGATCGGTAGGAAGAAACGCATTTTACCTGGGAATAAGAAAGAAAGGAGTAGAGGAGGGGGAGAAGAAGAAAGATCCTGAGTGGATTAATTATTATATCATATGCTTTGTAAAAGGCCTGAGTGTAAATAAAGTGAGCTTGAACTTGAATTTTACACTTATGCACACGCTGATGCACGTGCGAACTTACGCACATACGTACGCACGCACGCACGCACGCACGCACGCACGCACGCACGCACGCACGCACGCACGCACGCACGCACGCACGCACGCACGCACGCACGCACGCACGCACGCACGCACGCACGCACGCACGCACGCACGCACGCACGCACGCACGCACGCACGCACGCACGCACGCACGCACGCACGCACGCACGCACGCACGCACGCACGCACGCACACACACACACACACGTACACACACTCTAGAGTAGCATGGGCAAGGAGTCCAATGCCATTCGTCGAGAGCTCAAAACTCTTAAAGTTCTCGTGTCCCATTAAATTTATACCATTCTGCACGAGATATGAGATGCCTGCCGATTTCTGTTCAATTTACCCAACATGCTATGCTACCCAGCATGCAACGCTACCCAGCATGTAATTTCCTGACTCTATATAATCGTTGTAACTATTGGACACCATATTCGTTTAGTCTATTGTCTGTATAGGCCAGGATTTCTCAAACAAAACCAACCCGCCTGCCCGTGCAAATAGTCATTTGTTATCCAGCTGTGGAAGCGTAAGCATGCACGTAGGACATACTTGTGTAGCGCGGACCGACCAGATGGGTACCGACCATCCCAGCGGTACGGAATGGCCACTCCGGATTTGCTTCAAGCACGCCCCCTGTGTAGGATAGTGCGTGTACATAAGCCCTACGAGAGAGGTTTCTCGTAAAAAAAGTCCGACAAAACGCGTGGTGCACATGCGCGCGCGTCAGAGCTTCCCTGACAACACGTCTCGGAATTGGAAGCGAGTGCATGCCTATAGTGTACCGAGTAGGTACTCGTATATGTTTATAATTCATCTGTTCTCGTTGTTCTTGGTACGGATTAGGACCAGAATTAAACGAACTTTTCAAAACTGTAAACCATTTTAAAATCGGCGCAGATATGGCCGAGATATCGGCGAAGCTCCCCGCTAAATTATATGTAGAATATTGCTATAACGTCGTAATCATGTGTATATATTCAACTAAATACAGAGTGATTTGTACACGTGGTCGATGCGGCACTAGTATACCAGCACGCTGATTGGTTGGCGCTCAGCCGATGATTGGTTGAGGCGCCCAGCTCTGACGTCACAGCGAGTATAAAAGGGGTGAAAAATCGAGAATCAGGAGCATCGCCGGCATGGAAGCTGGACCCGCGTAGGACGACTGGACCACCAGGATGATGGATGTAACCTGCTGACCTACCAGTGATTCTCACTTCTACCGGTGTCTTACGGAACCCAGCACATCCGCGGTCGTAGGGCGTCCTCGGCTTCTATGCAATTTTGGATGGCCAGTCGGGAGTAATAAACTAATTTAAAGTTAGACCTTCCGCATCCGGACTTGCCTAATGCAACTGCTGCGGGATGGGCCGTGCGGGCCCGGAATGTAATCCTACACGATGTAGAGCTACGTTGATTCTTGGTTGAAAACTCGCTGGATCTACCAACCACTCTGAAAAGTGGACACTAAATTCTGCAGTGCATGTCGTGTGTGTTTTAATTAAATTTTGGACCACAACCTGATGGACATTGCTAAATGCACCGCAAGAGCTATGCGATGCGTCCCACACCATGTGCCAAGTTATGTAACTGCTTAACATTATATACCGCCCTCTCCGTTAATGGGCAAGCTTCAACTTTACTACTTCCGCCGCCGGACAGAAAACTTTCTCACTCCCGCATAAATTGTGATTTAGTTACAGACTATCTAATAGATGTCACTTCACTGAGCTGCTTCACTGTCCTGAGTGTGTACCGTATCTACCCTACCTGGAGGAATCAGATTGTGGAGCCAACCTCCAGAGACCAGCTGCGGAAATCGCCTGCGGAAATCTCTCCAGCTCCAGAGAACGTGTCAACTCGTGCTATGAATATGTTAGCACCTCAATTTCAGCAACATAGTAGCCTGTTTTGTACCGATGACTATTAGGTACTCAAGTAACTATACTATTGTACATCTAATTATTATTTCCGTATCTGGCACCAATGACTAATAGGTGCTTTCCCGGTCTTAGGACCACAATTTATAATTTCCTTATTACTGTTCATATTATCCTCATTTACTGTAGGTGCTTTAACTAACCACATCATTTAGGTTTTTCAACCCGATACTTGCTACCTCATTAATTCTTATATAAATTGTCATTGTTCATTGCATTGGTTAGTTATATATGGCAGGTAGCCATTCTGTTGATATGTTTGTTTAATTATAGAAAACTTAGACCGCAGTATGCTAGGAAATACTAAACAGCAACATTTATATCCACATCACTTATTCCAACCATCATCAATTTTACACTGAGGCCGCTGACCGTGCGCTAATTGTTTGAGCCTGGCATGTTACCGACTAAACCTTACTATTTACCCCGATAGGATAGGTTAAAGTGGTTATGGACATTCTCTTCGTTAGGAGACAGAGTGTATGCCTCTTTTCCAGTTGTTGCGATAATGTAGCCCCGCACTCTGGCAAGGTTGTGTAAAATTGGCCAAATGCCTATAGGGCCTCGTATATATCAAGTTCTTGTCTCTTTCCACGATCCACCAGCCGTATGGCTTTATCAATGTTTGGACGTCCCATCAGCACGTTGATCTGATCCGACCCTGGGAAACTATCGGAGGTTTCCGAGCGGTGATGGTTAAAGGGCTGATTTATATACCTCTCCCCCGTATCCTCGGATACTTGTTAGCTAGATAGCTCGGCCAATGAAGGAATGCACTGCGAAAACATATAGTTATAAATGTGAGTTTGATAGTTTATTTACCGGCCCGCTGTGCATATCTGGGCACATTGGAACTTAATCCAGGTCAAAAGTTAGATCCATAGGAAGCGGTGACGGATGAGACGCGCATCCCCATCCAACTCGTCAGAGTGTCTGGGAAGGATTTTGGAATCCGCCACGCCCTCACGGGAAGGGCACAATGGATATTCGCCTCTCTATCCCCGCCTTAACGATGTCAGTGATTAAAGCTGGTTAATGTGAAATGTAGCCAATGTCCAGGTGATGTTTTATGTGGTTGCGGAGCAATGTAGCCAGATTTTTTATCAAATTCGGATGCGTTGCGATGTAACATGTATGCATGCTGTCGGTGGAGGTAGATGGTCTTTCAAAGTGACCTACGGGAAGCTAGGCGTCTGCGCCCATTGGACAGCTGTATCTAACGATAGGTAGGAATCCCTGCCACTTGCAGCCAAAGCTAGTTTTCGTTTGTACCAACTAATTGGTAGGTTAGACTGTAGCAGAAGGCCTGCATAAATAAAGTGGCATCTACCAATACAGCATCTTGGAACTACATAAGACGATGACATGGGAATTCTTCAGAAATCGCTCATTCTGCCTTCACATACACCAGTACGCATCACGTTAATTAGCTTCACTAGGATTTTTCAGCACTTAGCATTTTCTGTTGAACAAAAGAGTGGCTCTTTCTGCCAACTCTTTTCCTCCGCTTCGGCGTCGAGGACATTTTCCTGTGACGGAGGCCCATGCGAGGCACTTGCCTCTCGCAACAGTGAGAATTCCTGTGATGGAGGCCCACGTGAGGAACCTTCCCTCACACCATCATGAAACATTCGGTGACGGAGGCCATTGTGAGGCTCTTTCCTCTCGCAGCAACATTGTTCTCTCTGTGTATGTTAGGGGTACTTATATTAAGTTACTCAGTGATCTCTTATGTGGGTGCTTCTCATGCGGGGATACCTTTGCGGATTCAAGGATCTGTGTGGTACCTTCGGCGACACCATGTAGAAAGGACACCAGCTAGCTCTATATTGTGTATTACTGTGCTCATTTTACTGTCAAACGATTCACCTTGTTTGTATAGTATTTATTTATATTTCTAGTGTATTATTCTAATTGTTCCATTCTCTAAATTAGTATGGATAGACACACCGGTGACCCAATTAGTTGGGACGACACTGTGTGGTTCAATCAGTGCTCCACCGGCTCTAGAAGTCGGTTTTTGTACACCGCGGAGAGACGTCATACAGGATCCACAACCCCGAGATCCACAGCTAACCAGCCAACCCGGTTGTCACGCACTTGCAGTGCAATGGGCAGATATCTATCAGCGGACCAGCACGTACCACCCCCCCCCCCCGCGAGCTACACTATTCACAGCAGTACATTCGACAGTCTGCATTTCAATGCTGTTCAGTGCAACTGTGTCAATTTCCTGAAGAAAATTATAGAAAGCTTATATATATATATATATATATATATATATATATATATATATATATATATATATATATATATATATATATATATATGTTGACAATAATTTGCGTGAAAGTTATTACTATCAATGACAGCAATAACATTCAGTAAAATTATTGTCAAAATCATTATTAGGTAATGCGATTACTACCTGGTACAGATTTGAGACTAATTTGAATGAACATTGTTGCTACAACAGCTTTCAGTCTCAATATTCTAAAATAATCATCATAATTTGTAGTCGACTCTCGCTACGGATTTGAATAGCAATTTGACAGCAAGTTGTTGGTTTCCAAGGCAACAACAACGTTGTCGAATTATTATCCACACACGTACAATCAATATATTACTATTTAGGTAAAGTGAGCCTCGGTCTATACGCTTTCTCGCCAAGAATGAATGCTTAGCAAACGGCGTGTATGTTTCGTTGACGCATTTGTGCATTTGTTTGAAATGCATTGGTCGAACAGAAACGTACACGAGGTAGTTAGGCGAAATATTTCCTTCGTGCTGGCAGGACGTATTTTGGCCATATACTCACTCTACTTAGATAGTAATACTTAGCGCCGTGTGATTCTATGGACAACACTTTGATAACGTTGTTGGTGCCTTAGTCAGCAACAACTTAGTCAACTTGCTCTTCAAATCCCTAGAAAGAGCTGACTGAAATTTATGATGATTAGTTTAGAATACAAAGACTGAAAGCTGTTCCAGCAACACTTTTCAATAAAAGATTTTCAAACATATAGCAAGTAGTAATTGCATTACATACCAATTATTTTGACTGAATGTTGGTGCTGCATTGATAGCAACAACTTTCACGCAAATTACTGTCAATGTATATAAAAGCTTTTTCCTATTTTCTCCTGGACATTGACACACTTTTTCTGGACGGTATTGAAATACAGACTGTCGAATGTACTGCCGTGAATACCCTACGTGCATGCTTACGCTTCCAGAGCTGGTGAACAAATGACTATTTGCATGTGCAAGCAGGTTGGTTTGTTTGAGAAATCCTGGCTTGTGCAGACAATAGAATATGGCCTCCAGTAGTTGCAACGATTATGGCGTTAGGGCATTGCATGCTGGGTAGCATTGCACACCGGGTAGCATTGCATGCTGGGTAAATCGAATAGGCATCTCATATCTCGTGCAAAAGTGTCTATATTTAATGGAACACGAGAGATTCAACACATCAGAAATGACGTGCGTCTCCTCAAACATTGTGTTTATAAAGGCAACAAAATGATTGAAACATTACAATCAGTGTGAACTGTGGTATCACTACATCATATGACTAAGCATAATTTTGTGGAATCAGTTAAACTGACTTTTTTAATGTGTTCTGTTACAGCAAATCACGTTACACGTGTCGGGGAGGAATCGAGCCAGACAATTGTACGAACGACTTGGTTACAGACTGCTAATTGAAAAGGAATATGCATGGCTTAATCAATTTGCCACTGGACACAGTGTAAGAAAGCTGATACATGTCACCCAACATGTCCATTATTGTCCAGTCTATCTATAGTCATAGCATTAAGCCTCAGATGTGAGATTCCCTGTCATAATGCACCTGGTGTAGTGAGAGACCCGGTGTGGTGAGATTAGGATACTCCAGCATAATGCATCTGGTGTATTGAGATTAGAATACTCTAGTATAATGCACCTGGTGTAGTGAGAGACCCGGTGTGGTGAGATTAGGATACTCCAGCATAATGCATCTGGTGTATTGAGATTAGAATACTCTAGTATAATGCACCTGGTGTAGTGAGGTGTGAGACACGCTGGCATAATGCACCTGGTTTAGTGAGATGAGGATACTCTAGCATAATGCACCTGGTGTAGTGAGATGAGGATACCCTGGCATAATGCACCTGTTGTAGTGAGATGAGGATACCCTGGCATAATGCACCTGGTTTAGTGAGATGAGGATACTCTAGCATAATGCACCTGGTGTAGTGAGATGAGAATACCCTGGCATAATGCACCTGGTGTAGTGAGATGAGGATACCCTGGCATAATGCACCTGGTGTAGTGAGATGAGGATACCCTGGCATAATGCACCTGGTGTAGTGAGACGAGGATACCTTCGAACTAGTAATCTTGTGAATTGTAAATAACAATCGCATTAGACCATATAATATGTTGGAGCAACAAGCAGATTTTGATTGCGACATTTATGTGGAGTCACATGACTGGTGTAAGAAACGGTCTATTGTAGGCTTGTGCAATTATTGCCTTGAACGATCGCGATAGGTTATTACAATTAATCATGATTACTCGATTAATCAGCTTGAATACAAATTAGCAAGACATAGCAACAAAAGAATATTAATGACGAAAACTGCAGGTGTTTAGAAAGGTCCATTTGCAGGGCAAGAGAAGACTATTTTTGTAAATGTATCACTCGAATGCCTGGCTTGGTTCCCGAGCCAGGCATTCCAGTAATACATTTTCAAACATAGTCTTCTCTTGCCCTGCAAATGGACACACATTCACTAAGCAAAATGCCATTTTTCATGACCGGTCGCATTAAAAAGTAATTGAAAGTTATGTTTTGAAATAGTTTATGCAATATAAAATATTAACGATTTTTCGATTATTTAATTTTTAATCATATAAATAAATTCACGATTTAAAACATAATCGCGATTTTCGCGTAATCGCGCAAGCCTACTCTATTGAACATTTTGAGCATAACTGGATTGGAGGACATTGCTGCTCCCTGTTAAATTGACATTTGTGACAAGAATAGTACGTCACATTTGTATATGCACATGTGAAACAGTGAGAATTGCTGTTCGTATTGCTCTTCTGGTGAATATCTATTACAAATAGGTGATTCTGTAAAGAAATTAATAGCATGGCTCCCTTCTTGTATCATCTTGCTTGGGTCGTTTTAACTGTTTTTCGTGATTTGTGGAATTTTATACATCTATTTATAATGTTTTAGGAACTTCATTCCATACATTTCACTTCCTCCGGATTTTGGCAGTCTTCTAATTGCTTGTCTTCTCATTATAGTTGTTTTAAAACTTTTGTTGATATTTAACAATTCTCTATTTGTCAGTCTGCCAGTCTGTTTGTCTGTTGGTCGATTTACCCATTGATCGGTCTGTATAGTTCACATTTGTTGGAGACACCGATATTGCAACTCTAGCATGTGACACTAGTTCAGGTCTATTACTAGTTTTTCTACAGCAAATTTTACCATTGCAACTCTATTTGATCTCACTACTGCCTGACCTTTCAGGTTTATGGCTGAATGTCATTTCCAAATGTTTGTCTTTCGGGACCGGATTTTACCTCAATATTAAAAAGTATTGGCGACATTCCACATTTCAGTCCTAAAATATAAATTTTCTCAATAGCCAAATCGTCATTGTTTTCCATACCCATTGCCATACCGCAGTATACCATTAGCATGCCAATATACAGGCGACCATTTCTACCCACCCCCACCCGTTTCTACCTATGCCCAGCACATTTCTACCTCTGCCCCACGCATTTCTACCTCTGCCCCACGCATTTCTACCTATGCCCCACACTTTTCTATCTATGCCCCACACATTTTTACCTCTGCCCCGCGCATTTTTACCTCTGCCCTGCACATTTCTACCTCTGCCCCGCGAATTTCTACCTCTGCCCCGCGCATTTCTACTTCTGCCCTGCACATTTCTACCTCTGCCCCATGCATTTCTACCTCTGCCCCGTGCATTTCTACCTATGCCCCACACATTTTTATCTCTGCCCCGCACATTTCTACCTATGCCCCATGCATTTTTACCCCAGTCCCGTGCATTTCTACCTCTGCGCCACGCATTTCTACCTTTGCCCTGCACATTTCTACCTCTGCCCCGTGAATTTCTACCTCTGCCCCGTGAATTTCTACCTCTGCCCCGCGCATTTCTACCTTTGCCCCGCACATTTCTAACTCTGCCCCGCAAATTTCTACCTTTGCCGGGCACATTTCTACCTCTGCCCACGCATTTCTACCTCTGCCCCGTGCATTTCTCCCTCTGCCCCGTGCATTTCTACCTATGCCCTACACATTTTTACCTCTGCCCCGCACATTTCTACCTCTACCATGCACATTTCTACCACTGCCCCATGCATTTCTACCTCTGCCCCACGCATTTCTACCTCTGCGCCGCGCATTTCTACCTCTGCCCCGTGCATTTCCACCTCTGCCCCGCACATTTTTACCTCTTCCCCGCGCATTTCTACTTCTGCCCTGCACATTTCTACCTCTGCCCCACGCATTTCTACTTCTGCCCCTGTATTTCTACCTATGACCCACACATTTTTACCTCTGCCCCGCACATTTCTACCTCTACCCTGCACATTTCTACCTCTGCCCACGCATTTCTACCTCTGCCCTGCGCATTTCTACCTCTGCCCCGCACATTTCTACCCCTGCCCCACGCATTTCTACCTCTGCCCTGCGCATTTCTACCTCCTCCCCGCGCATTTCCACCTATGCCCTGTGCATTTTTACCCCTGCCCCGTGCATTTCTACCTCTGCCCTGCACGTTTTTACCTCTGCCCCACACTTTTCTATCTATGCCCCGCGCATTTCTACCTTTGCCCTGTACATTTCTACCTCTGCCCCGTGAATTTCTACCTCTGCCCCGCGCATTTCTACCTTTGTCCCGCACATTTCTACATCTGCCCCGCAAATTTCTACCTTTGCAGTGCACACTTCTACCTCTGCCCCACACATTTCTACCAATGCCCCGCGCATTTCTACCAATGCCCCGCGCATTTCTACCTATGCCCCGCACATTACTACCTATACCCCGCACATTTCTACCTCTGCCCTGCGCATTTCTACCTCTGCCCCGCGCATTTCTACCTCTGCCCCGCGCATTTCTACCTCTGCCCTGCGCATTTCTACCTCTGCCCTGCGCATTTCTACCTCTGCCCTGCGCATTTCTACCTCTGCCCCGCGCATTTCTACCTCTGCCCTGCGCATTTCTACCTCTGCCCTGCGCATTTCTACCTCTGCCCCGCGCATTTCTACCTCTGCCCCGCGCATTTCTACCTCTGCCCCGCGCATTTCTACCTCTGCCCTGCACATCTCTACCTCTGCTCCACGCATTTCTATCTCACCTCTGCCCCGCACATTTCTACCTCTGCCCCGCGCATTTCTACATGTGCCCGCACATTTTTACCTCTGCCCGCGCATTTCTACCTATGCCCGCACATTTCTACCTATGCCCCGCGCATTTCTACCTCTGCCCTGCGCATTTCTACCTCTGCCCCATGCATTTCTACCTCTGCCCCGTGCATTTCTACCTCTGCCCCGCGCATTTCTACCTCTGCCCTGCGCATTTCTACCTATGCCCCGCGCATTTCTACCTCTGCCCCATGCATTTCTACCTCTGCCCTGCGCATTTCTACCTCTGCCCCGCACATTTCTACCTCTGCCCCATGCATTTCTACCTCTGCCCTGCGCATTTCTACCTCTGCCCCGCGCATTTCTACCTCTGCCCCGCGCATTTCTACCTCTGCCCCGCGCATTTCTACCTCTGCCCCGCGCATTTCTACCTCTGCCCCGCGCATTTCCACCTCTGCCCTGTGCATCTTTACCCCTGCCCGTGCATTTCCACCTCTGCTGTGCACATTTCTACCCCTTCCCCCGTGCATTTCTACCTCTGCCCCACGCATTTCTACCTTTTCCCCCACACATTTCTACATCTGCCCCGCAAATTTCTACCTATGCCGCGCGCATTTCTACCTCTGTCCCACACATTTCTACCTCTGCCCCACGCATTTCTACCTTTACCCCACACATTTCTACCTCTGCCCCGCAAATTTCTACCTATGCCGCGCGCATTTCTACCTCTGCCCCACGCATTTCTACCTTTACCCCACACATTTCTACCTCTGCCCCGCAAATTTCTACCTATGCCGCGCGCATTTCTACCTCTGCCCCACACATTTCTACCTATGCCCCGCGCATTTCTACCTATGCCCCGCACATTACTACCTATGCCCAGCGCATTTATAGCAAAGCTCCGCCCACATTGTGCGTGTGTTGGGATCGATTTATTGACGTTAAGTATGAATTCTCCCAATCCTATTTTCAAGGTAACTATACAGGTAAGCTGTTGCATATTTTGATACTAATTTGACTGGCCGCTATAGCAACAACAGCGCCCAGTCAAATTAGTTTCAAAAAATTCAACAGAATGTCTATTAAATAGCTAGGACATCAAAGACCTACATTCCATACACTTGACGGACTCTCACATGTTCTTGACGTAGCTAGATATGGTATACATTATGCATTTTGTCTGTGACGTCATCCTACATGTTGATTAATCCACATACAGCCTACACAGTGATGACTAATTGATTATGACGCCATATATTTGAGTGTCAGATATGATCTACCCTTTGACTTGGTTTCTGCGTATCAGTGTACATTACTACAGCAATGGAGTGATACAGGAGACAATACATTTGCTATGCATCAATGGATCTTTCCATTTTGAGCTATGCCCCGCCCATCACTAGCTAAGCTCCACCCACACCTCGCCGTGTTGGGATTGATCGATCCCCAAATGTCCTAGCTATCAATTTCCTGAAAACTAAACAGCGAAGCTGTTGAATATTTTGTAACTAATTTGACTGGGTGCTTGGGCCAGTCAAATTAGTTTCAAAATAGTCAACAGAATATTTTTTAAATAGTAAAAGCAAACAATTTGTACAACAACGCATAGACCGTCTTCAAATATGCGTTCGTGATGTACTTATCGACATCATTCATGACGTCATTCATTATGATGTCATTCTACACATCGCGCAGTTCATTATGACGCCATATGATGGGTGGGCACTCTGGAAAGGTGAATTGAGAGGGAATGATGAACATTTGTGGCCGAGTATTGAATATTTGTGACGAAAAAACTGATTTTGTGATCAAACGCAAAACGTTGCCTATGGAATGTGAAACCATATAATGAACAAACTAAGGATAATGAACCCGGATGTGAAATGTTGGCCCTAAGGGCAAACAAATTGCTTCACAAACATACAAAACAACTGAACTTAAGCGTGTACCTAAAACCGAACATATGTCACCTCGACGTTCAAAATGTGTGTCGCATAGCAATCTGGAAGCCAGATTTAGGGCCATAAATGTCCAACATTTTGACCCAAGTGTAAAACAGGTACGAACTACATGGACTTGAGGCTGACATGGTAACATTGAGCTATACCTAAAAGTAAAGCACTAGGGCACACGGCTAAATACTTGAAAATTTGGGAGCGAATAGTGGAAATTTATGTTCGAAATGCGACAATTTGGAAGTAGTACATAATAATTTTTACGTGAAAGCTAAACTTTGTATTCAAAGGGCAATGGTGTGGGTTGTTGTTGTTGTTGTTGTTGTTGTTGTTGTTGTTGTTGTTGTTGTTGTTGTTGTTGTGGAGATTCCACCTAGATATCAGATATTCTCAGATGCAGTTTCCTAAATATAGGCATTGGTTTTTTTGCAAACATTTTAAATCTTTTTCATTTTCTCCTCAGAAATAGCCGACTAAATGTAGAAAATCTATGTGTCAGCAAGCTATGTACACACATTTTTGGGTCAAGTTCATTTTGTATATTTTTCAATCAGCAAAACTTTTTCATGTGTTTTCAAATATGATCTATCCTTCAGCGGCAAACATGGTAGAGTTATGCTTCACAAATTACATTAGTTATAGATTCAGTGCTGTTGGCTCAGTTAACATGCATGCACGTGTAGTGGAATGCTCAGAAACCTTACAACATTTCTGTTGGGCTCAAGGACCGTGAATCGAAACGTACTGATTGGGATCAAAATGGAAAAAATAAAGCAAATATGATGGCGCAAAATTAGAATAATTTGGACCTGGATGCAAGAATTCGTGTCAGCAATATGTAAGACAAGACCGGTCGGAACGGCTGTTGTTCACACCATGCTGTCTGCTAGTAGACATTAACAACTACACATAGCTCGTTATCCCTGTGTCTCGAGCTCTACATGAAATGGGCATGCCTTATAGCGTGCTAGCGTATGTGAGTGTATGCGTGTGTGTACGCCCATGTCCGCGGTCACTGCATGCCACTTACGCTTATCGCCACACGCAGACAACCTGCCCATGATAAATGTATTCCCGGATCACACTCTGCTGAATGAATACATATAGTTCTCATTGGATAATGGCAATGGAGGGATCTGTTCTGTTACTTACCAATCTGATGTAAAAATCAATATTGATCACGTGTCAGCTGACGTCACACTCTAATGACATATCTGCCCTATGTGAAAGTGGCACAAGCCCGACAGCAACAGTCTGATACGAATTTACAATTTAATGAACATTCTCTTAAATATTTTCAAACTAATTTGCCCGGGAGCTATTGCTGTCAGAGATTTCACCAATATTCAACAGCTTACCGTGAAATTAAAATTGTGGAATTCAGAGATCAGTGTGTAAAATTGAAACATGTGTGTACACAGTGGGCGGAGCTTAGCGGGAAATGGGTGGGGCGTAGGTAGAAATGGGCGGGGCGTAGGTAGAAGGGGTTTCTATTACTACAAAGTTGTAAATGTGTCTCATTAGTCACGTAACCAAGACCGAGGTATGCAATACAGCTTATAAACAACTTAATAGGTTTACAAAACAAAAACAGAAACACGTTAGTACAATTTTTGACACAATGTTCTGTTGAATATTTTGAACATAATTGGATTGGAAAACATTACTGCAATGTCTTCAAGATATTCAACAATGCATTTTATTTTGTTTTGGAAACATTGTAAGTTATTCTTGAGCTGCACTGTTTGAGGGCTTTTGTAAGTTTGTACATTCTAATTCATATTCACGTATTATTTGTTCACAGAATTTTCTCAAAATGGGAAAAGATCTTACCGTTGATGACAGTTAAATATCAGCCAGTGTCTGGAGTGGCAGTATGCCGGAATGACGTGATATGAATGACAAGTCACCGGCTTCAGTTTCACGTCATTCATCCATATTATGAACACATAGCGTGCGGGGTGCAATGCATAATCAGGACACGAGCGAGAGATGTTACACTATTTATTAATTACTTGGATTTGGTGACATGGCATTAAGTTCAGAATGTCCGTTATCAAGATGTGAGCACTGGCTACATACAGTAAACCCTATCTTTAATTAATCACCATTAAAGACAGCGGGTGGCCTTGTTATGCTAAATTGCTTTCGGGGCTACTTGATGTCGTCGCTTTAGAGGCTACTTGACGAGTGGTTAGCGAGTCGAGCTCGTGACTCTAATGTCATGGGATCGATTCCCGGCCGGGCTGCGGCGTTGTGTCCTTGAGCAAGACACTTCACTCTGCGTTGTTCCAGTTCACCTGTCTGTAAAATAGGTACCTGTGAGGGCAGTGTCAGCAATGTGGAATGTCAAAGCCTCTGAGCGCCTATAAAACGGCAGCCGGGCTGTATGCTCCCAAAAGGGAGTTGAGATTGTCAAGGAGTGAAATGGGCCCAATGACCAGGGGGTAAAGTTGGAAAGTCGGCTGAGCACGCAAGTGGAAGCAGACTATAAACCTGACCTATACCTATATAATATACTTGATGTCGTCGCTTTAGGGGCTACTTGATGTCGGCGCTTTAGGGGCTACTTGATGTCGGCGCTTTAGGGGCAACTTGATGTCGGCGCTTTAGGGGCTACTTGATGTCGGCGCTTTAGGGGCTACTTGATGTCATCGCATTAGGGGCTACTTGATGTCATCGCTTTAGGGGCTACTTGATGTCATCGCTTTAGGGGCTACTTGATGTCGTCGCTTTAGGGGCTACTTGATGTCGTCGTTTTAGGGGCAACTTGATGTCGGCGCTTTAGGGGCTACTTGATGTCGGCGCTTTAGGGGCTACTTGATGTCATCGCTTTAGGGGCTACTTGATGTCATCGCTTTAGGGGCTACTTGATGTCGTCGCTTTAGGGGCTACTTGATGTCGGCGCTTTAGGGGCTACTTGATGTTGCCGCTTTAGGGGCTACTTGATGTCATCGCTTTAGGGGCTACTTGATGTCGGCGCTTTAGGGGCTACTTGATGTCATCGCTTTAGGGGCTACTTGATGTCATGGCTTTAGGGGCTACTTGATGTCATGGCTTTAGGGGCTACTTGATGTCGTCGCTTTAGGGGCAACTTGATGTCAGCGCTTTAGGGGCTACTTGATGTCGGCGCTTTAGGGGCTACTTGATGTCACCACTTTAGGGGCTATTTGATGTCACCGCTTTACGGGCTACTTGATGTTGCCGCTTTACGGACTACGTGATATCGCCGCTTTAGGGACTACTTGATGTCGCCGCTTTAGGGGCTACTTGATGTCGTCACTTTAGGGGCTACTTGATGTCATCGCTTTATGGCCTACTTGATGTCGGCGCTTTCGGGGCTACTTGATGTCGGCGCTTTAGGGGCTACTTGATGCCCTCGCTTTAGGGGCTACTTGATGCCCTAGCTTTAGGGACTACTTGATGTCACCGCTTTAGGGGCTACTTGATGTCACCGCTTTAGGGACTACTTGATGTCACCGCTTTAGGGGCTACTTGATGTCACCGCTTTAGGGACTACTTGATGTCACCGCTTTAGTGGCTACTTGATGTCACCGCTTTAGGGGCTACTTGATGTCATCGCTTTATATGGCCTACTTGATGTCATCGCTTTATATGGCCTACTTGATGTCACCGCTTTAGGGACTACTTGATGTCACTGCTTTAGGGGCTACTTGATGTCACCGCTTTAGGGGCTACTTGATGTCACCACTTTATGGCCTACTTGATATCGCCACTTTAGGGGCTACTTGATGTCACCGCTTTAGGGGGCTACTTGATGTCACCGCTTTAGGGGCTACTTGATGTCACCGCTTTATGGCCTACTTGATATCGCCACTTTAGGGGCTACTTGATGTCACCGCTTTAGGGGGCTACTTGATGTCGTCGCTTTAGGGGCTACTTGATGTCACCGCTTTAGGGGGCTGCTTGATGTCGTCGCTTTAGGGGCTACTTTATGTCGTCGCTTTAGGCGCTACTTGATGTCACTGCCTTAAAACCTCTTATATCAAACCTTAAATGGTCAACCCGGCCAAATGGCTCTGCAGTGATTTTGAGCAATGCCCAGTTGAAGACCAGAGGAAGATGATTTTTATTTCAATAACCGAGGCAGCCATTCCATTGGTAATCCTTTAAACATAGTCTCCTCGTTGCATGTATAACCGGCATTTTGAGTCAACAGCTACCGGCCGACCCATGTTACCCAGGTTACGCAAAGTCACATGACACTAGACAGTAATCTGTAATGTATCACAAACAATTAATTTAAATGCTAAAGTAAAGACAATGATCAATAATGATCTGCACTAGTTATCTATCTCCTTTGTTATTCCAACTTAACACAAGTGCTTGTCGATTGATACAAAGGCATTAGATCTTCATTATAAGGATGATTAATCAGACAGACTCACGGATGGACATGATATCAAACCATACACCACATTACAGATACAAAGCAGTCTCATTTGACTTAAACATATTATTCATCTGCAACATAGAATTACAATAGTCTTATCACTTTCAACATGAAAGGGCAACACATCCAAATACTTTATGATCTATTAAATATTCTGTTAGGTATTTTCAAACTAAACCGATTGAGAGCTGTTGCTGCCAATGGTAGCAACAGGTTCATGTCAAATCTGTTTCAAAATATCCAATAGCTTTCCTATAGAGTTGCGTTGAACTTGAGATTCCAGGAACTTAGGTTAATAGACACGTTTTAACCCTTTCGTGACGAAACCGGCCAAAACCAGCCTCTTTAGTAGTTATGAGTAATGCCCATTTACAGGCCAGGAGAATACTAATTTTGAAATTCTACCACTGAAATGACTGACTCGGTAACCGAGCCAGTTATTACAGTGGTAAATTTTCAAAGAATATTCTCTTGGCCTGCAAATGGATATTAAATAAGTAAATATTAAAATTTTTCGAAGAAATCTAGTCATTGAAGGGCTAAAGACAAATTTTCACCAGGAGTCCAACTGCTCACTCACACACACACACGCACGCACGCAGGCACGCACTCACGCACGCACACACACGCACGTCCCCCCCCCCTCCCGCACGCACACAGTCGCACGCTCGCACGGACGCACGCATGCACACTCGCTCGCACGCTCGCTCGCTCGCACGCACGCACGCACGCACGCACGCACGCACGCACGCACGCACTCACTCACTCACTCACTCACTCACTCACTCACTCACTCACTCACTCACTCACTCACTCACTCACTCACTCACTCACTCACTCACTCACTCACTCACTCACTCACTCACTCACTCACTCACTCACTCACTCACTCACTCACTCACTCACTCACTCACTCACTCACTCACTCACTCACTCACTCACTCACTCACTCACTCACTCACTCACTCACTCACTCACTCACTCACTCACTCACTCACTCACTCACTCACTCACTCACTCACTCACTCACTCACTCACTCACTCACTCACTCACTCACTCACTCACTCACTCACTCACTCACTCACTCACTCACTCACTCACTCACTCACTCACTCACTCACTCACTCACTCACTCACTCACTCACTCACTCACTCACTCACTCACTCACTCACTCACTCACTCACTCACTCACTCACTCACTCACTCACTCACTCACTCACTCACTCACTCACTCACTCACTCACTCACTCACTCACTCACTCACTCACTCACTCACTCACTCACTCACTCACTCACTCACTCACTCACTCACTCACTCACTCACTCACTCACTCACTCACTCACTCACTCACTCACTCACTCACTCACTCACTCACTCACTCACTCACTCACTCACTCACTCACTCACTCACTCACTCACTCACTCACTCACTCACTCACTCACTCACTCACTCACTCACTCACTCACTCACTCACTCACTCACTCACTCACTCACTCACTCACTCACCCACCCACTCACGCTCGCTCGCTCGAGGATAAAAAGACATAGGATGAAAAGACATAGAATGAAAAGACATATGATGAAGACATATGATAAAAAGACATATGATGAAAAGACATAGGATGAAAAGACATGATGAAGACATAGGATATAGGATGAAAAGATATATGATGAAAAGACATATGATAAAAAGACATATGAAATATGATGAAAAGATAACCCCCTTCGAAACGAAGCGAAATGGAGGAAACTTGATATCATTCATGAATATGTCGTGGGCTTAACTGACAAGTAACAGCGTTTGCCCATCCTTCTGAACGCCCTAGAGCCGAGGCTCTAATATTGCCATGAAAGGCGAGATGCACCTACACAATGTTATCCATGTATCTCAATAATGCTGTAAAACTGGGCAGTTCCAATTGATGAATCCAGTTTCTCAGTCAACCATCTGATGTCATAATCAAACACGCGAGGTGTAGGTTGACGTCAATCAATTACGCCGTGAATGACTTGATGTAGTCCGTCTTAAACGCTTAATAGTCCATCAGAATTGTATGGCTTTGCTATTTTATAAACATTCTGTTGAATAGTTTAAAATCATTTGACTGGGTGCTGTTTCTGCCGAGTTAAATTAGTTTCAAAATATTTAACAGCTTGCCTGTATAGTTTTCCTGAAATTGAGATTCAAAGAGTGCAAGGATCGATCGATCCCAACACGAGTAAAGCGTGGGTGTAGCTTAGCTAGAGATGAGCGGGGCGTGGGTAAAACTGGATTCCTGCATTAAGATCTCTCTTGGACAGGCTTGATGTGTGTCATCTCAAACGTCATCATGAATCACATCTGACCATACAGTCTAGTCTCTTTATGTTATAACCTGTGCAACACAGATCCACAGATACACGCTATTGAGCGTAGCGTAACAACGATGGCCCAGGTTTAGACATAGTTTTCGAATGAATAAGAATACGCCCGCTTAGAATGCATTTGAGTCTGTACTACCAATAAGGAGCAGGCATGCAGGGTGCGCCGGAACTTCAGACATAGAATGTAATCAGGGGCCACTAAAACGAGAAAGGAGTTTAGGATGCTTGCAATACATTTCTTCTCAAACCACGGATTGGTTGGGCATTTTAGGGGTGGGGCGTGTTTCTATGTGCGCGCAATCCGTCATCAGACATCCGGCATGTGTTTGCCTTGCATAATCCGTCATGCGTTTTTCTGTCTCCATGAACGCGTTTATTTTATGATATACACATCTCCTGGACATCTGTTTTGTTAACGAGGTTAGAGTAATTAGAGATAAGATAACATTAGCGTCTTAGTTTTAAATTTCACTGGTTGCTCTTCCAAACGCATCAAGTAATTACACGATAGAAAGCACCCAGGATCCTGTGTTTTATCCTTTAACCCTCGAATTTATTCCAGAAAATGTCAATTTGCAGACCAAGAGAAGACAATTTCTTTGCAAATTTACCACTGGAATGACTGGCTCGGTTATCGAGCCAGTCATTCCAATGGTACATTTCAAAAAGTAGTCTTCTTTTGGTCTGCAAATGGACATTTCTCAAGACCACTGCAGAAGCCGTTTTTGGCTGATATGAGTGTTAAAGGGTTATGTATTTAATGATTAGGGTTTAGCGGTAAGACTACAGTCATTACATCATTACATGTACTTGGTTTTGCTGAAAGGTGTGTCATGCATTAATATTAGATAACAATTTCATGATAATCTGACAACACCTGTTAACCGTGGCCCAGTCTTCCCAAGGTTCTCATGTTTCAAACTAATGTCTTCGGATATCTGCAAACATGAGACATCAGCCAGCAGCCTACGTGGCTCACAACAGACATGCGAACAGACATACATAGAGGAAGAAGACTGCATTCTACTCGACACGGTGGTGTGTAGAATTTATTTAATTAGAAGTGAAGAAACTATAATGTGGATCAAATTTTCCAAAGTTTTTATATAGCCTCTATGAATTATCTTTGAAAAAAATTCAATACATTTAATAAAGCAAGCGCAGCGGTACCAACAGATGATCAGATAGTACTGACCCCTTAAAACATGCTGGCTCTTATTACAAACTGAATGTATAGAGTTGCTGTTCATTGTTATTCACAGCACCGCTCACTATAACTAACATTTTCAGTTTCTCTTAGAATGAGAACATATCACCACAATGGTCAAAACTGAAGAAACCCCAAGAGCTAGAAGAGGACGAAGACATGGCAATTATGTTTGCAGCTAAATATATTCTGAAACAAAAGAAAAGGCATGGCGAAGCATTTCAGAGACATTTCAGAATGAGCAACGAACAGATGAACAGATAAGTGTCTTATGCTCACATTTTGGAACCACATCTGTAGAAAGTTTCTCCCTGTCTATGGTAATTTTTTTATTTAAATAAAAAATAAAACAAGACATCAGTGCCCTTGAGCGCCAAAGTCTGAATACCTTTGTGCTGTTCCTACTTCTTTCTGGTTGATGTAACACAATGTCTATGTTTAGTTCTAATACTTACTTCTTACTGGTTGATGTAACACAATGTCTATGTTTAGTTCTAATACTTACTTCTTACTGGTTGATGTAACACAATGTCTATGTTTAGTTCTAATACGTACTTCTTACTGGTTGATGTAACACAATGTCTATGTTTAGTTCTAATCCTTACTTCTTACTGGTTGATGTAACACAATGTCTATGTTTAGTTCCAATACTTACTTCTTACTGGTTGATGTAACACAATGTCTATGTTTAGTTCTAATACTTCTTTCTGGTTGATGTAACACAATGTCTATGTTTAGTTCTAATACTTACTTCTTACTGGTTGATGTAACACAATGTCTATGTTTAGTTCTAATACTTACTTCTTACTGGTTGATGTAACACAATGTCTATGTTTAGTTATAATACTTACTTCTTACTGGTTGATGTAACACAATGTCTATGTTTAGTTCCAATACTTACTTCTTACTGGTTGATGTAACACAATGTCTATGTTTAGTTCCAATACTTACTTCTTACTGGTTGATGTAACACAATGTCTATGTTTAGTTCCAATACTTACTTCTTACTGGTTGATGTAACACACTGTCTATGTTTAGTTCTAATATTTACTTCTTACTGGTTGATGTAACACAATGTCTATGTTTAGTTCTAATACTTACTTCTTACTGGTTGATGTAACACAATGTCTATGTTTAGTTCTAATACTTACTTCTTACTGGTTGATGTAACACAATGTCTATGTTTAGTTCTAATACTTACTTCTTACTGGTTGATGTAACACAATGTCTATGTTTAGTTCTAATACTTACTTCTTACTGGTTGATGTAACACAATGTCTATGTTTAGTTCCAATACTTACTTCTTACTGGTTGATGTAACACAATGTCTATGTTTAGTTCTAATACTTACTTCTTACTGGTTGATGTAACACAATGTCTATGTTTAGTTCTAATACCTACTTCTTTCTGGTTGATGTAACACAATGTCTATGTTTGGTTCCAACACGTACTTCTTACTGGTTGATGTAACACAATGTCTATGTTTAGTTCTAATACTTACTTCTTACTGGTTGATGTAACACAATGTCTATGTTTAGTTCTAATACTTACTTCTTACTGGTTGATGTAACACAATGTCTATGTTTAGTTCTAATACTTACTTCTTACTGGTTGATGTAACACAATGTCTATGTTTAGTTCTAATACTTACTTCTTACTGGTTGATGTAACACAATGTCTATGTTTAGTTCTAATACTTACTTCTTACTGGTTGATGTAACACAATGTCTATGTTTAGTTCTAATACTTACTTCTTACTGGTTGATGTAACACAATGTCTATGTTTAGTTCTAATACTTACTTCTTACTGGTTGATGTAACACAATGTCTATGTTTAGTTCTAATACTTACTTCTTACTGGTTGATGTAACACAATGTCTATGTTTAGTTCTAATACTTACTTCTTTCTGGTTGATGTAACACAATGTCTATGTTTAGTTCTAATACTTACTTCTTACTGGTTGATGTAACACAATGTCTAAGTTTAGATCTAATACTTACTTCTTACTGGTTGATGTAACACAATGTCTATGTTTTGTTCTAATACTTACTTCTTACTGGTTGATGTAACACAATGTCTATGTTTAGTTCTAATACTTACTTCTTTCTGGTTGAGGTAACACAATGTCTATGTTTGGTTCCAACACGTACTTCTTACTGGTTGATGTAACCCAATGTCTATGTTTAGTTCTAATACTTACTTCTTTCTGGTTGATGTAACACAATGTCTATGTTTAGTTCTAATACTTTCTTCCGACTGGTTGATGTAACACAATGTCTATGTTTAGTTCTAATACTTACTTCTTTCTGGTTGATGTAACACAATGTCTATGTTTAGTTCTAATACTTACTTCTTTCTGGTTGATGTAACACAATGTCTATGTTTAGTTCTAATACTTACTTCTTACTGGTTGATGTAACACAATGTCTATGTTTAGTTCTAATACTTACTTCTTTCTGGTTGATGTAACACAATGTCTATGTTTAGTTCTAATACTTACTTCTTACTGGTTGATGTAACACAATGTCTATGTTTAGTTCTAATACTTACTTCTTACTGGTTGATGTAACACAATGTCTATGTTTAGTTCTAATACTTACTTCTTACTGGTTGATGTAACACAATGTCTATGTTTAGTTCTAATGCTTACTTCTTACTGGTTGATGTAACACAATGTCTATGTTTAGTTCCAATACTTACTTCTTACTGGTTGATGTAACACAATGTCTATGTTTAGTTCTAATGCTTACTTCTTACTGGTTGATGTAACACAATGTCTATGTTTAGTTCCAATACTTACTTCTTACTGGTTGATGTAACACAATGTCTATGTTTAGTTCTAATACTTACTTCTTTCTGGTTGATGTAACACAATGTCTATGTTTAGTTCCAATACTTACTTCTTACTGGTTGATGTAACACAATGTCTATGTTTAGTTCCAATACTTACTTCTTACTGGTTGATGTAACACAATGTCTATGTTTAGTTCTAATACTTACTTCTTACTGGTCGATGTAACACAATGTCTATGTTTAGTTCTAATGCTTACTTCTTACTGGTTGATGTAACACAATGTCTATGTTTAGTTCCAATACTTACTTCTTACTGGTTGATGTAACACAATGTCTATGTTTAGTTCTAATACTTACTTCTTACTGGTTGATGTAACACAATGTCTATGTTTAGTTCCAATACTTACTTCTTACTGGTTGATGTAACACAATGTCTATGTTTAGTTCTAATACTTACTTCTTACTGGTTGATGTAACACAATGTCTATGTTTAGTTCCAATACTTACTTCTTACTGGTTGATGTAACACAATGTCTATGTTTAGTTGTAATGCTTACTTCTTACTGGTTAATGTGACACAATGTCTGTGTTTAGTTCCAATACTTACTTCTTACTGGTTGATGTAACACAATGTCTATGTTTAGTTCTAATACTTACTTCTTACTGGTTGATGTAACACAATGTCTATGTTTAGTTCTAATACTTACTTCTTACTGGTTGATGTAACACAATGTCTAAGTTTAGATCTAATACTTACTTCTTACTGGTTGATGTAACACAATGTCTATGTTTAGTTCTAATACTTACTTCTTACTGGTTGATGTAACACAATGTCTATGTTTAGTTCTAATACTTACTTCTTTCTGGTTGATGTAACACAATGTCTATGTTTGGTTCCAACACGTACTTCTTACTGGTTGATGTAACCCAATGTCTATGTTTAGTTCTAATACTTACTTCTTTCTGGTTGATGTAACACAATGTCTATGTTTAGTTCTAATACTTACTTCTTTCTGGTTGATGTAACACAATGTCTATGTTTAGTTCTAATACTTACTTCTTACTGGTTGATGTAACACAATGTCTAAGTTTAGATCTAATACTTACTTCTTACTGGTTGATGTAACACAATGTCTATGTTTAGTTCTAATACTTACTTCTTACTGGTTGATGTAACACAATGTCTATGTTTAGTTCTAATACTTACTTCTTTCTGGTTGATGTAACACAATGTCTATGTTTAGTTCCAATACTTACTTCTTACTGGTTGATGTAACACAATGTCTATGTTTAGTTCCAATACTTACTTCTTACTGGTTGATGTAACACAATGTCTATGTTTAGTTCTAATACTTACTTCTTTCTGGTTGATGTAACACAATGTCTATGTTTGGTTCCAACACGTACTTCTTACTGGTTGATGTAACCCAATGTCTATGTTTAGTTCTAATACTTACTTCTTTCTGGTTGATGTAACACAATGTCTATGTTTAGTTCTAATACTTTCTTCCGACTGGTTGATGTAACACAATGTCTATGTTTAGTTCTAATACTTACTTCTTTCTGGTTGATGTAACACAATGTCTATGTTTAGTTCTAATACTTACTTCTTACTGGTTGATGTAACACAATGTCTATGTTTAGTTCCAATACTTACTTCTTACTGGTTGATGTAACACAATGTCTATGTTTAGTTCTAATACTTACTTCTTTCTGGTTGATGTAACACAATGTCTATGTTTAGTTCTAATACTTACTTCTTACTGGTTGATGTAACACAATGTCTATGTTTAGTTCTAATACTTACTTCTTTCTGGTTGATGTAACACAATGTCTATGTTTAGTTCCAATACTTACTTCTTACTGGTTGATGTAACACAATGTCTATGTTTAGTTCCAATACTTACTTCTTACTGGTTGATGTAACACAATGTCTATGTTTAGTTCTAATACTTACTTCTTACTGGTTGATGTAACACAATGTCTATGTTTAGTTCTAATGCTTACTTCTTACTGGTTGATGTAACACAATGTCTATGTTTAGTTCTAATGCTTACTTCTTACTGGTTGATGTAACACAATGTCTATGTTTAGTTCCAATACTTACTTCTTACTGGTTGATGTAACACAATGTCTATGTTTAGTTCTAATACTTACTTCTTACTGGTTGATGTAACACAATGTCTATGTTTAGTTCTAATACTTACTTCTTACTGGTTGATGTAACACAATGTCTATGTTTAGTTCTAATACTTACTTCTTACTGGTTGATGTAACACAATGTCTATGTTTAGTTCTAATACTTACTTCTTACTGGTTGATGTAACACAATGTCTATGTTTAGTTCTAATACTTACTTCTTACTGGTTGATGTAACACAATGTCTATGTTTAGTTCTAATACTTACTTCTTACTGGTTGATGTAACACAATGTCTATGTTTAGTTCTAATACTTACTTCTTTCTGGTTGATGTAACACAATGTCTATGTTTAGTTCTAATACTTACTTCTTACTGGTTGATGTAACACAATGTCTAAGTTTAGATCTAATACTTACTTCTTACTGGTTGATGTAACACAATGTCTATGTTTTGTTCTAATACTTACTTCTTACTGGTTGATGTAACACAATGTCTATGTTTAGTTCTAATACTTACTTCTTTCTGGTTGATGTAACACAATGTCTATGTTTGGTTCCAACACGTACTTCTTACTGGTTGATGTAACACAATGTCTATGTTTAGTTCTAATACTTACTTCTTACTGGTTGATGTAACACAATGTCTATGTTTAGTTCTAATACTTACTTCTTTCTGGTTGATGTAACACAATGTCTATGTTTAGTTCTAATACTTACTTCTTACTGGTTGATGTAACACAATGTCTATGTTTAGTTCTAATACTTACTTCTTTCTGGTTGATGTAACACAATGTCTATGTTTAGTTCTAATACTTACTTCTTACTGGTTGATGTAACACAATGTCTATGTTTAGTTCTAATACTTACTTCTTACTGGTTGATGTAACACAATGTCTATGTTTAGTTCTAATACTTACTTCTTTCTGGTTGATGTAACACAATGTCTATGTTTAGTTCTAATACTTACTTCTTACTGGTTGATGTAACACAATGTCTATGTTTAGTTCTAATACTTACTTCTTACTGGTTGATGTAACACAATGTCTATGTTTAGTTCTAATACTTACTTCTTACTGGTTGATGTAACACAATGTCTATGTTTAGTTCTAATACTTACTTCTTTCTGGTTGATGTAACACAATGTCTATGTTTAGTTCTAATACTTACTTCTTACTGGTTGATGTAACACAATGTCTATGTTTAGTTCTAATACTTACTTCTTACTGGTTGATGTAACACAATGTCTATGTTTAGTTCTAATACTTACTTCTTACTGGTTGATGTAACACAATGTCTATGTTTTAGTTCTAATACTTACTTCTTACTGGTTGATGTAACACAATGTCTATGTTTAGTTCTAATACTTACTTCTTTCTGGTTGAGGTAACACAATGTCTATGTTTGGTTCCAACACGTACTTCTTACTGGTTGATGTAACACAATGTCTATGTTTAGTTCAAATACTTACTTCTTTCTGGTTGATGTAACACAATGTCTATGTTTAGTTCTAATACTTTCTTCCGACTGGTTGATGTAACACAATGTCTATGTTTAGTTCTAATACTTACTTCTTTCTGGTTGATGTAACACAATGTCTATGTTTAGTTCTAATACTTACTTCTTTCTGGTTGATGTAACACAATGTCTATGTTTAGTTCCAATACTTACTTCTTACTGGTTGATGTAACACAATGTCTATGTTTAGTTCTAATACTTACTTCTTTCTGGTTGATGTAACACAATGTCTATGTTTAGTTCTAATACTTACTTCTTACTGGTTGATGTAACACAATGTCTATGTTTAGTTCTAATACTTACTTCTTTCTGGTTGATGTAACACAATGTCTATGTTTAGTTCCAATACTTACTTCTTACTGGTTGATGTAACACAATGTCTATGTTTAGTTCCAATACTTACTTCTTACTGGTTGATGTAACACAATGTCTATGTTTAGTTCTAATACTTACTTCTTACTGGTCGATGTAACACAATGTCTATGTTTAGTTCTAATACTTACTTCTTACTGGTTGATGTAACACAATGTCTATGTTTAGTTCCAATACTTACTTCTTACTGGTTGATGTAACACAATGTCTATGTTTAGTTCTAATACTTACTTCTTACTGGTTGATGTAACACAATGTCTATGTTTAGTTCCAATACTTACTTCTTACTGGTTGATGTAACACAATGTCTATGTTTAGTTCTAATACTTACTTCTTACTGGTTGATGTAACACAATGTCTATGTTTAGTTCCAATACTTACTTCTTACTGGTTGATGTAACACAATGTCTATGTTTAGTTCTAATGCTTACTTCTTACTGGTTAATGTGACACAATGTCTGTGTTTAGTTCCAATACTTACTTCTTACTGGTTGATGTAACACAATGTCTATGTTTAGTTCTAATACTTACTTCTTACTGGTTGATGTAACACAATGTCTATGTTTAGTTCTAATACTTACTTCTTACTGGTTGATGTAACACAATGTCTATGTTTAGTTCTAATACTTACTTCTTACTGGTTGATGTAACACAATGTCTATGTTTAGTTCTAATACTTACTTCTTACTGGTTGATGTAACACAATGTCTATGTTTAGTTCTAATACTTACTTCTTACTGGTTGATGTAACACAATGTCTATGTTTAGTTCTAATACTTACTTCTTACTGGTTGATGTAACACAATGTCTATGTTTAGTTCTAATACTTACTTCTTACTGGTTGATGTAACACAATGTCTATGTTTAGTTCTAATACTTACTTCTTACTGGTTGATGTAACACAATGTCTATGTTTAGTTCTAATACTTACTTCTTTCTGGTTGATGTAACACAATGTCTATGTTTGGTTCCAATACTTACTTCTTACTGGTTGATGTAACACAATGTCTATGTTTAGTTCTAATACTTACTTCTTACTGGTTGATGTAACACAATGTCTATGTTTAGTTCTAATACTTACTTCTTTCTGGTTGATGTAACACAATGTCTATGTTTAGTTCTAATACTTTCTTCCGACTGGTTGATGTAACACAATGTCTATGTTTAGTTCTAATACTTACTTCTTTCTGGTTGATGTAACACAATGTCTATGTTTAGTTCTAATACTTACTTCTTACTGGTTGATGTAACACAATGTCTATGTTTAGTTCTAATACTTACTTCTTACTGGTTGATGTAACACAATGTCTATGTTTAGTTCTAATACTTACTTCTTTCTGGTTGATGTAACACAATGTCTATGTTTAGTTCTAATACTTACTTCTTACTGGTTGATGTAACACAATGTCTATGTTTAGTTCTAATACTTACTTCTTACTGGTTGATGTAACACAATGTCTATGTTTAGTTCTAATACTTACTTCTTACTGGTTGATGTAACACAATGTCTATGTTTAGTTCTAATACTTACTTCTTTCTGGTTGATGTAACACAATGTCTATGTTTAGTTCCAATACTTACTTCTTACTGGTTGATGTAACACAATGTCTATGTTTAGTTCTAATACTTACTTCTTACTGGTTGATGTAACACAATGTCTATGTTTAGTTCTAATACTTACTTCTTACTGGTTGATGTAACACAATGTCTATGTTTAGTTCTAATACTTACTTCTTACTGGTTGATGTAACACAATGTCTATGTTTAGTTCTAATACTTACTTCTTTACTGGTTGATGTAACACAATGTCTATGTTTAGTTCTAATACTTACTTCTTACTGGTTGATGTAACACAATGTCTATGTTTAGTTCTAATACTTACTTCTTACTGGTTGATGTAACACAATGTCTATGTTTAGTTCTAATACTTACTTCTTACTGGTTGATGTAACACAATGTCTATGTTTAGTTCTAATACTTACTTCTTACTGGTTGATGTAACACAATGTCTATGTTTAGTTCTAATACTTACTTCTTTCTGGTTGATGTAACACAATGTCTATGTTTAGTTCCAATACTTACTTCTTACTGGTTGATGTAACACAATGTCTATGTTTAGTTCTAATACTTACTTCTTACTGGTTGATGTAACACAATGTCTATGTTTAGTTCTAATACTTACTTCTTACTGGTTGATGTAACACAATGTCTATGTTTAGTTCTAATACTTACTTCTTACTGGTTGATGTAACACAATGTCTATGTTTAGTTCTAATACTTACTTTTTCTGGTTGATGTAACACAATGTCTATGTTTAGTTCTAATACTTACTTCTTACTGGTTGATGTAACACAATGTCTAAGTTTAGATCTAATACTTACTTCTTACTGGTTGATGTAACACAATGTCTATGTTTTGTTCTAATACTTACTTCTTACTGGTTGATGTAACACAATGTCTATGTTTAGTTCTAATACTTACTTCTTTCTGGTTGATGTAACACAATGTCTATGTTTGGTTCCAACACGTACTTCTTACTGGTTGATGTAACCCAATGTCTATGTTTAGTTCTAATACTTACTTCTTTCTGGTTGATGTAACACAATGTCTATGTTTAGTTCTAATACTTTCTTCCGACTGGTTGATGTAACACAATGTCTATGTTTAGTTCTAATACTTACTTCTTTCTGGTTGATGTAACACAATGTCTATGTTTAGTTCTAATACTTACTTCTTTCTGGTTGATGTAACACAATGTCTATGTTTAGTTCCAATACTTACTTCTTACTGGTTGATGTAACACAATGTCTATGTTTAGTTCTAATACTTACTTCTTACTGGTTGATGTAACACAATGTCTATGTTTAGTTCTAATACTTACTTCTTACTGGTTGATGTAACACAATGTCTATGTTTAGTTCTAATACTTACTTCTTTCTGGTTGATGTAACACAATGTCTATGTTTAGTTCCAATACTTACTTCTTACTGGTTGATGTAACACAATGTCTATGTTTAGTTCTAATACTTACTTCTTACTGGTTGATGTAACACAATGTCTATGTTTAGTTCTAATACTTACTTCTTACTGGTTGATGTAACACAATGTCTATGTTTAGTTCTAATACTTACTTCTTACTGGTTGATGTAACACAATGTCTATGTTTAGTTCTAATACTTACTTCTTACTGGTTGATGTAACACAATGTCTATGTTTAGTTCTAATACTTACTTCTTTCTGGTTGATGTAACACAATGTCTATGTTTAGTTCTAATACTTACTTCTTACTGGTTGATGTAACACAATGTCTATGTTTAGTTCTAATACTTACTTCTTTCTGGTTGATGTAACACAATGTCTATGTTTAGTTCTAATACTTACTTCTTTCTGGTTGATGTAACACAATGTCTATGTTTAGTTCTAATACTTACTTCTTACTGGTTGATGTAACACAATGTCTATGTTTAGTTCTAATACTTACTTCTTTCTGGTTGATGTAACACAATGTCTATGTTTAGTTCTAATACTTACTTCTTACTGGTTGATGTAACACAATGTCTATGTTTAGTTCCAATACTTACTTCTTACTGGTTGATGTAACACAATGTCTATGTTTAGTTCTAATACTTACTTCTTACTGGTTGATGTAACACAATGTCTATGTTTAGTTCTAATACTTACTTCTTACTGGTTGATGTAACACAATGTCTATGTTTAGTTCTAATACTTACTTCTTACTGGTTGATGTAACACAATGTCTATGTTTAGTTCTAATACTTACTTCTTACTGGTTGATGTAACACAATGTCTATGTTTAGTTCTAATACTTACTTCTTACTGGTTGATGTAACACAATGTCTATGTTTTGTTCTAATACTTACTTCTTACTGGTTGATGTAACACAATGTCTATGTTTAGTTCTAATACTTACTTCTTTCTGGTTGATGTAACACAATGTCTATGTTTGGTTCCAACACGTACTTCTTACTGGTTGATGTAACCCAATGTCTATGTTTAGTTCTAATACTTACTTCTTTCTGGTTGATGTAACACAATGTCTATGTTTAGTTCTAATACTTTCTTCCGACTGGTTGATGTAACACAATGTCTATGTTTAGTTCTAATACTTACTTCTTTCTGGTTGATGTAACACAATGTCTATGTTTAGTTCTAATACTTACTTCTTTCTGGTTGATGTAACACAATGTCTATGTTTAGTTCCAATACTTACTTCTTACTGGTTGATGTGACACAATGTCTATGTTTAGTTCTAATACTTACTTCTTTCTGGTTGATGTAACACAATGTCTATGTTTAGTTCTAATACTTACTTCTTACTGGTTGATGTAACACAATGTCTATGTTTAGTTCTAATACTTACTTCTTTCTGGTTGATGTAACACAATGTCTATGTTTAGTTCCAATACTTACTTCTTACTGGTTGATGTAACACAATGTCTATGTTTAGTTCCAATACTTACTTCTTACTGGTTGATGTAACACAATGTCTATGTTTAGTTCTAATACTTACTTCTTACTGGTTGATGTAACACAATGTCTATGTTTAGTTCTAATGCTTACTTCTTACTGGTTGATGTAACACAATGTCTATGTTTAGTTCCAATACTTACTTCTTACTGGTTGATGTAACACAATGTCTATGTTTAGTTCTAATACTTACTTCTTACTGGTTGATGTAACACAATGTCTATGTTTAGTTCTAATACTTACTTCTTACTGGTTGATGTAACACAATGTCTATGTTTAGTTCTAATACTTACTTCTTACTGGTTGATGTAACACAATGTCTATGTTTAGTTCTAATACTTACTTCTTTCTGGTTGATGTAACACAATGTCTATGTTTGGTTCCAACACGTACTTCTTACTGGTTGATGTAACCCAATGTCTATGTTTAGTTCTAATACTTACTTCTTTCTGGTTGATGTAACACAATGTCTATGTTTAGTTCTAATACTTACTTCTTACTGGTTGATGTAACACAATGTCTATGTTTAGTTCTAATACTTACTTCTTTCTGGTTGATGTAACACAATGTCTATGTTTAGTTCTAATACTTACTTCTTACTGGTTGATGTAACACAATGTCTATGTTTAGTTCTAATACTTACTTCTTTCTGGTTGATGTAACACAATGTCTATGTTTAGTTCTAATACTTACTTCTTACTGGTTGATGTAACACAATGTCTATGTTTAGTTCTAATACTTACTTCTTTCTGGTTGATGTAACACAATGTCTATGTTTAGTTCTAATACTTACTTCTTACTGGTTGATGTAACACAATGTCTATGTTTAGTTCTAATACTTACTTCTTTCTGGTTGATGTAACACAATGTCTATGTTTAGTTCTAATACTTACTTCTTACTGGTTGATGTAACACAATGTCTATGTTTAGTTCTAATACTTACTTCTTACTGGTTGATGTAACACAATGTCTATGTTTAGTTCTAATACTTACTTCTTACTGGTTGATGTAACACAATGTCTATGTTTAGTTCTAATACTTACTTCTTACTGGTTGATGTAACACAATGTCTATGTTTAGTTCTAATACTTACTTCTTTCTGGTTGATGTAACACAATGTCTATGTTTAGTTCTAATACTTACTTCTTACTGGTTGATGTAACACAATGTCTATGTTTAGTTCTAATACTTACTTCTTACTGGTTGATGTAACACAATGTCTATGTTTAGTTCTAATACTTACTTCTTTCTGGTTGATGTAACACAATGTCTATGTTTAGTTCTAATACTTACTTCTTACTGGTTGATGTAACACAATGTCTATGTTTAGTTCTAATACTTACTTCTTACTGGTTGATGTAACACAATGTCTATGTTTAGTTCTAATACTTACTTCTTACTGGTTGATGTAACACAATGTCTATGTTTAGTTCTAATACTTACTTCTTACTGGTTGATGTAACACAATGTCTATGTTTAGTTCTAATACTTACTTCTTACTGGTTGATGTAACACAATGTCTATGTTTAGTTCTAATACTTACTTCTTTCTGGTTGATGTAACACAATGTCTATGTTTGGTTCCAACACGTACTTCTTACTGGTTGATGTAACACAATGTCTATGTTTAGTTCTAATACTTACTTCTTTCTGGTTGATGTAACACAATGTCTATGTTTAGTTCTAATACTTTCTTCCGACTGGTTGATGTAACACAATGTCTATGTTTAGTTCTAATACTTACTTCTTTCTGGTTGATGTAACACAATGTCTATGTTTAGTTCTAATACTTACTTCTTACTGGTTGATGTAACACAATGTCTATGTTTAGTTCCAATACTTACTTCTTACTGGTTGATGTAACACAATGTCTATGTTTAGTTCTAATACTTACTTCTTACTGGTTGATGTAACACAATGTCTATGTTTAGTTCTAATACTTACTTCTTACTGGTTGATGTAACACAATGTCTATGTTTAGTTCTAATACTTACTTCTTACTGGTTGATGTAACACAATGTCTATGTTTAGTTCTAATACTTACTTCTTACTGGTTGATGTAACACAATGTCTATGTTTAGTTCTAATACTTACTTCTTACTGGTTGATGTAACACAATGTCTATGTTTAGTTCTAATACTTACTTCTTACTGGTTGATGTAACACAATGTCTATGTTTAGTTCTAATACTTACTTCTTACTGGTTGATGTAACACAATGTCTATGTTTAGTTCTAATACTTACTTCTTACTGGTTGATGTAACACAATGTCTATGTTTAGTTCTAATACTTACTTCTTTCTGGTTGATGTAACACAATGTCTATGTTTAGTTCTAATACTTACTTCTTACTGGTTGATGTAACACAATGTCTATGTTTAGTTCTAATACTTACTTCTTACTGGTTGATGTAACACAATGTCTATGTTTAGTTCTAATACTTACTTCTTTCTGGTTGATGTAACACAATGTCTATGTTTAGTTCTAATACTTACTTCTTACTGGTTGATGTAACACAATGTCTATGTTTAGTTCTAATACTTACTTCTTTCTGGTTGATGTAACACAATGTCTATGTTTAGTTCTAATACTTACTTCTTACTGGTTGATGTAACACAATGTCTATGTTTAGTTCTAATACTTACTTCTTACTGGTTGATGTAACACAATGTCTATGTTTAGTTCTAATACTTACTTCTTTCTGGTTGATGTAACACAATGTCTATGTTTAGTTCTAATACTTACTTCTTACTGGTTGATGTAACACAATGTCTATGTTTAGTTCTAATACTTACTTCTTACTGGTTGATGTAACACAATGTCTATGTTTAGTTCTAATACTTACTTCTTACTGGTTGATGTAACACAATGTCTAAGTTTAGATCTAATACTTACTTCTTACTGGTTGATGTAACACAATGTCTATGTTTTGTTCTAATACTTACTTCTTACTGGTTGATGTAACACAATGTCTATGTTTAGTTCTAATACTTACTTCTTTCTGGTTGATGTAACACAATGTCTATGTTTGGTTCCAACACGTACTTCTTACTGGTTGATGTAACCCAATGTCTATGTTTAGTTCTAATACTTACTTCTTTCTGGTTGATGTAACACAATGTCTATGTTTAGTTCTAATACTTTCTTCCGACTGGTTGATGTAACACAATGTCTATGTTTAGTTCTAATACTTACTTCTTTCTGGTTGATGTAACACAATGTCTATGTTTAGTTCTAATACTTACTTCTTTCTGGTTGATGTAACACAATGTCTATGTTTAGTTCCAATACTTACTTCTTACTGGTTGATGTGACACAATGTCTATGTTTAGTTCTAATACTTACTTCTTTCTGGTTGATGTAACACAATGTCTATGTTTAGTTCTAATACTTACTTCTTACTGGTTGATGTAACACAATGTCTATGTTTAGTTCTAATACTTACTTCTTTCTGGTTGATGTAACACAATGTCTATGTTTAGTTCCAATACTTACTTCTTACTGGTTGATGTAACACAATGTCTATGTTTAGTTCCAATACTTACTTCTTACTGGTTGATGTAACACAATGTCTATGTTTAGTTCTAATACTTACTTCTTACTGGTCGATGTAACACAATGTCTATGTTTAGTTCTAATGCTTACTTCTTACTGGTTGATGTAACACAATGTCTATGTTTAGTTCCAATACTTACTTCTTACTGGTTGATGTAACACAATGTCTATGTTTAGTTCTAATACTTACTTCTTACTGGTTGATGTAACACAATGTCTATGTTTAGTTCTAATACTTACTTCTTACTGGTTGATGTAACACAATGTCTATGTTTAGTTCTAATACTTACTTCTTACTGGTTGATGTAACACAATGTCTATGTTTAGTTCTAATACTTACTTCTTTCTGGTTGATGTAACACAATGTCTATGTTTGGTTCCAACACGTACTTCTTACTGGTTGATGTAACACAATGTCTATGTTTAGTTCTAATACTTACTTCTTTCTGGTTGATGTAACACAATGTCTATGTTTAGTTCTAATACTTACTTCTTACTGGTTGATGTAACACAATGTCTATGTTTAGTTCTAATACTTACTTCTTTCTGGTTGATGTAACACAATGTCTATGTTTAGTTCTAATACTTACTTCTTCCGACTGGTTGATGTAACACAATGTCTATGTTTAGTTCTAATACTTACTTCTTTCTGGTTGATGTAACACAATGTCTATGTTTAGTTCTAATACTTACTTCTTACTGGTTGATGTAACACAATGTCTATGTTTAGTTCTAATACTTACTTCTTACTGGTTGATGTAACACAATGTCTATGTTTAGTTCTAATACTTACTTCTTACTGGTTGATGTAACACAATGTCTATGTTTAGTTCTAATACTTACTTCTTTCTGGTTGATGTAACACAATGTCTATGTTTAGTTCTAATACTTACTTCTTACTGGTTGATGTAACACAATGTCTATGTTTAGTTCTAATACTTACTTCTTACTGGTTGATGTAACACAATGTCTATGTTTAGTTCTAATACTTACTTCTTACTGGTTGATGTAACACAATGTCTATGTTTAGTTCTAATACTTACTTCTTACTGGTTGATGTAACACAATGTCTATGTTTAGTTCTAATGCTTACTTCTTACTGGTTGATGTAACACAATGTCTATGTTTAGTTCTAATACTTACTTCTTTCTGGTTGATGTAACACAATGTCTATGTTTAGTTCTAATACTTACTTCTTACTGGTTGATGTAACACAATGTCTATGTTTAGTTCTAATACTTACTTCTTACTGGTTGATGTAACACAATGTCTATGTTTAGTTCTAATACTTACTTCTTACTGGTTGATGTAACACAATGTCTATGTTTAGTTCTAATACTTACTTCTTACTGGTTGATGTAACACAATGTCTATGTTTAGTTCTAATACTTACTTCTTACTGGTTGATGTAACACAATGTCTATGTTTAGTTCTAATACTTACTTCTTACTGGTTGATGTAACACAATGTCTATGTTTAGTTCTAATACTTACTTCTTACTGGTTGATGTAACACAATGTCTATGTTTAGTTCTAATACTTACTTCTTACTGGTTGATGTAACACAATGTCTATGTTTAGTTCTAATACTTACTTCTTACTGGTTGATGTAACACAATGTCTATGTTTAGTTCTAATACTTACTTCTTACTGGTTGATGTAACACAATGTCTATGTTTAGTTCTAATACTTACTTCTTACTGGTTGATGTAACACAATGTCTATGTTTAGTTCTAATACTTACTTCTTTCTGGTTGATGTAACACAATGTCTATGTTTAGTTCTAATACTTACTTCTTACTGGTTGATGTAACACAATGTCTATGTTTAGTTCTAATACTTACTTCTTTCTGGTTGATGTAACACAATGTCTATGTTTAGTTCTAATACTTACTTCTTACTGGTTGATGTAACACAATGTCTATGTTTAGTTCTAATACTTACTTCTTACTGGTTGATGTAACACAATGTCTATGTTTAGTTCTAATACTTACTTCTTACTGGTTGATGTAACACAATGTCTATGTTTAGTTCTAATACTTACTTCTTACTGGTTGATGTAACACAATGTCTATGTTTAGTTCTAATACTTACTTCTTACTGGTTGATGTAACACAATGTCTATGTTTAGTTCTAATACTTACTTCTTACTGGTTGATGTAACACAATGTCTATGTTTAGTTCTAATACTTACTTCTTACTGGTTGATGTAACACAATGTCTATGTTTAGTTCTAATACTTACTTCTTACTGGTTGATGTAACACAATGTCTATGTTTAGTTCTAATACTTACTTCTTACTGGTTGATGTAACACAATGTCTATGTTTAGTTCTAATACTTACTTCTTACTGGTTGATGTAACACAATGTCTATGTTTAGTTCTAATACTTACTTCTTTCTGGTTGATGTAACACAATGTCTATGTTTGGTTCCAACACGTACTTCTTACTGGTTGATGTAACACAATGTCTATGTTTAGTTCTAATACTTACTTCTTACTGGTTGATGTAACACAATGTCTATGTTTAGTTCTAATACTTACTTCTTACTGGTTGATGTAACACAATGTCTATGTTTAGTTCTAATACTTACTTCTTACTGGTTGATGTAACACAATGTCTATGTTTAGTTCTAATACTTACTTCTTACTGGTTGATGTAACACAATGTCTATGTTTAGTTCCAATACTTACTTCTTACTGGTTGATGTAACACAATGTCTATGTTTAGTTCTAATACTTACTTCTTACTGGTTGATGTAACACAATGTCTATGTTTAGTTCTAATACTTACTTCTTACTGGTTGATGTAACACAATGTCTATGTTTAGTTCTAATACTTACTTCTTACTGGTTGATGTAACACAATGTCTATGTTTAGTTCTAATACTTACTTCTTTCTGGTTGATGTAACACAATGTCTATGTTTAGTTCTAATACTTTCTTCCGACTGGTTGATGTAACACAATGTCTATGTTTAGTTCTAATACTTACTTCTTTCTGGTTGATGTAACACAATGTCTATGTTTAGTTCTAATACTTACTTCTTTCTGGTTGATGTAACACAATGTCTATGTTTAGTTCCAATACTTACTTCTTACTGGTTGATGTAACACAATGTCTATGTTTAGTTCTAATACTTACTTCTTTCTGGTTGATGTAACACAATGTCTATGTTTAGTTCTAATACTTACTTCTTACTGGTCGATGTAACACAATGTCTATGTTTAGTTCTAATGCTTACTTCTTACTGGTCGATGTAACACAATGTCTATGTTTAGTTCTAAAACTTACTTCTTTCTGGTTGATGTAACACAATGTCTATGTTTAGTTCTTTTTAATGCTTACTTCTTACTGGTTGATGTAACACAATGTCTATGTTTAGTTCTAATACTTACTTCTTTCTGGTTGATGTAACACAATGTCTATGTTTAGTTCTAATACTTACTTCTTACTGGTTGATGTAACACAATGTCTATGTTTAGTTCTAATACTTACTTCTTACTGGTTGATGTAACACAATGTCTATGTTTAGTTCTAATACTTACTTCTTACTGGTTGATGTAACACAATGTCTATGTTTAGTTCTAATACTTACTTCTTACTGGTCGATGTAACACAATGTCTATGTTTAGTTCTAATGCTTACTTCTTACTGGTTGATGTAACACAATGTCTATGTTTAGTTCCAATACTTACTTCTTACTGGTTGATGTAACACAATGTCTATGTTTAGTTCTAATACTTACTTCTTACTGGTTGATGTAACACAATGTCTATGTTTAGTTCTAATACTTACTTCTTACTGGTTGATGTAACACAATGTCTATGTTTAGTTCTAATACTTACTTCTTACTGGTTGATGTAACACAATGTCTATGTTTAGTTCTAATACTTACTTCTTTCTGGTTGATGTAACACAATGTCTATGTTTAGTTCTAATACTTACTTCTTACTGGTTGATGTAACACAATGTCTATGTTTAGTTCCAATACTTACTTCTTACTGGTTGATGTAACACAATGTCTATGTTTAGTTCTAATACTTACTTCTTACTGGTTGATGTAACACAATGTCTATGTTTAGTTCTAATACTTACTTCTTACTGGTTGATGTAACACAATGTCTATGTTTAGTTCTAATACTTACTTCTTACTGGTTGATGTAACACAATGTCTATGTTTAGTTCTAATACTTACTTCTTTCTGGTTGATGTAACACAATGTCTATGTTTAGTTCTAATACTTACTTCTTTCTGGTTGATGTAACACAATGTCTATGTTTAGTTCTAATACTTACTTCTTACTGGTTGATGTAACACAATGTCTATGTTTAGTTCTAATACTTACTTCTTACTGGTTGATGTAACACAATGTCTATGTTTAGTTCTAATACTTACTTCTTACTGGTTGATGTAACACAATGTCTATGTTTAGTTCTAATACTTACTTCTTACTGGTTGATGTAACACAATGTCTATGTTTGGTTCCAACACGTACTTCTTACTGGTTGATGTAACCCAATGTCTATGTTTAGTTCTAATACTTACTTCTTTCTGGTTGATGTAACACAATGTCTATGTTTAGTTCTAATACTTTCTTCCGACTGGTTGATGTAACACAATGTCTATGTTTAGTTCTAATACTTACTTCTTACTGGTTGATGTAACACAATGTCTATGTTTAGTTCTAATACTTCTTTCTGGTTGATGTAACACAATGTCTATGTTTTGTTCTAATACTTACTTCTTACTGGTTGATGTAACACAATGTCTATGTTTAGTTCTAATACTTACTTCTTTCTGGTTGATGTAACACAATGTCTATGTTTGGTTCCAACACGTACTTCTTACTGGTTGATGTAACCCAATGTCTATGTTTAGTTCTAATACTTACTTCTTTCTGGTTGATGTAACACAATGTCTATGTTTAGTTCTAATACTTTCTTCCGACTGGTTGATGTAACACAATGTCTATGTTTAGTTCTAATACTTACTTCTTTCTGGTTGATGTAACACAATGTCTATGTTTAGTTCTAATACTTACTTCTTTCTGGTTGATGTAACACAATGTCTATGTTTAGTTCTAATACTTACTTCTTACTGGTTGATGTGACACAATGTCTATGTTTAGTTCTAATACTTACTTCTTTCTGGTTGATGTAACACAATGTCTATGTTTAGTTCTAATACTTACTTCTTACTGGTTGATGTAACACAATGTCTATGTTTAGTTCTAATGCTTACTTCTTACTGGTCGATGCAACACAATGTCTATGTTTAGTTCTAAAACTTACTTCTTTCTGGTTGATATAACACAATGTCTATGTTTAGTTTTAATGCTTACTTCTTACTGGTTGATGTAACACAATGTCTATGTTTAGTTCTAATACTTACTTCTTTCTGGTTGATGTAACACAATGTCTATGTTTAGTTCTAATACTTACTTCTTTCTGGTTGATGTAACACAATGTCTATGTTTAGTTCCAATACTTACTTCTTACTGGTTGATGTAACACAATGTCTATGTTTAGTTCTAATACTTACTTCTTACTGGTTGATGTAACACAATGTCTATGTTTAGTTCTAATACTTACTTCTTTCTGGTTGATGTAACACAATGTCTATGTTTAGTTCTAATACTTACTTCTTACTGGTTGATGTAACACAATGTCTATGTTTAGTTCTAATACTTACTTCTTTCTGGTTGATGTAACACAATGTCTATGTTTAGTTCCAATACTTACTTCTTACTGGTTGATGTAACACAATGTCTATGTTTAGTTCCAATACTTACTTCTTACTGGTTGATGTAACACAATGTCTATGTTTAGTTCTAATACTTACTTCTTACTGGTTGATGTAACACAATGTCTATGTTTAGTTCTAATGCTTACTTCTTACTGGTTGATGTAACACAATGTCTATGTTTAGTTCCAATACTTACTTCTTACTGGTTGATGTAACACAATGTCTATGTTTAGTTCTAATACTTACTTCTTACTGGTTGATGTAACACAATGTCTAAGTTTAGTTCTAATACTTACTTCTTACTGGTTGATGTAACACAATGTCTATGTTTTGTTCTAATACTTACTTCTTACTGGTTGATGTAACACAATGTCTATGTTTAGTTCTAATACTTACTTCTTTCTGCTTGATGTAACACAATGTCTATGTTTAGTTCTAATACTTTCTTCCGACTGGTTGATGTAACACAATGTCTATGTTTAGTTCTAATACTTACTTCTTTCTGGTTGATGTAACACAATGTCTATGTTTAGTTCTAATACTTACTTCTTTCTGGTTGATGTAACACAATGTCTATGTTTAGTTCTAATACTTACTTCTTACTGGCTGATGTGACACAATGTCTATGTTTAGTTCTAATACTTACTTCTTTCTGGTTGATGTAACACAATGTCTATGTTTAGTTCCAATACTTACTTCTTACTGGTTGATGTAACACAATGTCTATGTTTAGTTCTAATACTTACTTCTTACTGGTTGATGTAACACAATGTTTATGTTTAGTTCTAATACTTACTTCTTACTGGTCGATGTAACACAATGTCTATGTTTAGTTCTAATGCTTACTTCTTACTGGTCGATGTAACACAATGTCTATGTTTAGTTCTAAAATTTACTTCTTTCTGGTTGATGTAACACAATGTCTATGTTTAGTTCTAATGCTTACTTCTTACTGGTTGATGTAACACAATGTCTATGTTTAGTTCTAATACTTACTTCTTACTGGTCGATGTAACACAATGTCTATGTTTAGTTCTAATACTTACTTCTTTCTGGTTGATGTAACACAATGTCTATGTTTAGTTCTAATGCTTACTTCTTACTGGTTGATGTAACACAATGTCTATGTTTAGTTCTAATGCTTACTTCTTATTGGTTGATGTAACACAATGTCTATGTTTAGTTCTAATACTTACTTCTTTCTGTTTAATGTAACACAATGTCTATGTTTAGTTCTAATACTTACTTCTTACTGGTTGATGTAACACAATGTCTAAGTTTAGATCTAATACTTACTTCTTACTGGTTGATGTAACACAATGTCTATGTTTTGTTCTAATACTTACTTCTTACTGGTTGATGTAACACAATGTCTATGTTTAGTTCTAATACTTACTTCTTTCTGGTTGATGTAACACAATGTCTATGTTTAGTACTAATACTTACTTCTTACTGGTTGATGTAACACAATGTCTATGTTTAGTTCTAATACTTACTTCTTTCTGGTTGATGTAACACAATGTCTATGTTTAGTTCTAATACTTACTTCTTACTGGTTGATGTAACACAATGTCTATGTTTAGTTCCAATACTTACTTCTTACTGGTTGATGTAACACAATGTCTATGTTTAGTTCTAATACTTACTTCTTACTGGTCGATGTAACACAATGCCTATGTTTAGTTCTAATGCTTACTTCTTACTGGTTGATGTAACACAATGTCTATGTTTAGTTCCAATACTTGCTTCTTACTGGTTGATGTAACACAATGCCTATGTTTAGTTCTAATACTTACTTCTTACTGGTTGATGTAACACAATGTCTATGTTTAGTTCTAATACTTACTTCTTTCTGGTTGATGTAACACAATGTCTATGTTTAGTTCTAATACTTACTTCTTACTGGTTGATGTAACACAATGTCTATGTTTAGTTCTAATGCTTACTTCTTACTGGTTGATGTAACACAATGTCTATGTTTAGTTCTAAAACTTACTTCTTTCTGGTTGATGTAACACAATGTCTATGTTTAGTTTTAATGCTTACTTCTTACTGGTCGATGTAACACAATGTCTATGTTTAGTTCTAAAACTTACTTCTTTCTGGTTGATGTAACACAATGTCTATGTTTAGTTCTAATGCTTACTTCTTACTGGTTGATGCAACACAATGTCTATGTTTAGTTCTAATACTTACTTCTTTCTGGTTGATGTAACACAATGTCTATGTTTAGTTCTAATGCTTACTTCTTACTGGTTGAGGTAACACAATGTCTATGTTTAGTTCTAATGCTTACTTCTTATTGGTTGATGTAACACAATGTCTATGTTTAGTTCTAATACTTACTTCTTTCTGTTTAATGTAACACAATGTCTATGTTCAGTTCTAATACTTACTTCTTACTGGTTGATGTAACACAATGTCTATGTTTGGTTCCAACACGTACTTCTTACTGGTTGATGTAACCCAATGTCTATGTTTAGTTCTAATACTTACTTCTTACTGGTTGATGTAACACAATGTCTATGTTTAGTTCTAATACTTACTTCTTACTGGTTGATGTAACACAATGTCTATGTTTAGTTCTAATACTTACTTCTTACTGGTTGATGTAACACAATGTCTATGTTTAGTTCTAATACTTACTTCTTACTGGTTGATGTAACACAATGTCTAAGATTAGATCTAATACTTACTTCTTACTGGTTGATGTAACACAATGTCTATGTTTTGTTCTAATACTTACTTCTTACTGGTTGATGTAACACAATGTCTATGTTTAGTTCTAATACTTCTTACTGGTTGATGTAACACAATGTCTATGTTTAGTTCTAATATTTACTTCTTTCTGGTTGATGTAACACAATGTCTATGTTTAGTTCCAATACTTACTTCTTACTGGTTGATGTAACACAATGTCTATGATTAGTTCCAATACTTACTTCTTACTGGTTGATGTAACACAATGTCTATGTTTAGTTCTAATACTTACTTCTTACTGGTCGATGTAACACAATGTCTATGTTTAGTTCTAATGCTTACTTCTTACTGGTTGATGTAACACAATGTCTATGTTTAGTTCCAATACTTGCTTCTTACTGGTAGATGTAACACAATGTCTATGTTTAGTTCTAATACTTACTTCTTACTGGTTGATGTAACACAATGACTAAGTTTAGTTCTAATACTTACTTCTTACTGGTTGATGTAACACAATGTCTATGTTTTGTTCTAATACTTACTTCTTACTGGTTGATGTAACACAATTTCTATGTTTAGTTCTAATACTTACTTCTTTCTGGTTGATGTAACACAATGTCTATGTTTGGTTCCAACACGTACTTCTTACTGGTTGATGTAACCCAATGTCTATGTTTAGTTCTAATACTTACTTCTTTCTGGTTGATGTAGCACAATGTCTATGTTTAGTTCTAATACTTTCTTCCGACTGGTTGATGTAACACAATGTCTATGTTTAGTTCTAATACTTACTTCTTTCTGGTTGATGTAACACAATGTCTATGTTTAGTTCTAATACTTACTTCTTTCTGGTTGATGTAACACAATGTCTATGTTTAGTTCAAATACTTACTTCTTACTGGTTGATGTGACACAATGTCTATGTTTAGTTCTAATACTTACTTCTTTCTGGTTGATGTAACACAATGTCTATGTTTAGTTCTAATGCTTACTTCTTACTGGTCGATGTAACACAATGTCTATGTTTAGTTCTAATGCTTACTTCTTACTGGTCGATGCAACACAATGTCTATGTTTAGTTCTAAATCTTACTTCTTTCTGGTTGATGTAACACAATGTCTATGTTTAGTTTTAATGCTTACTTCTTACTGGTTGATGTAACACAATGTCTATGTTTAGTTCTAATACTTACTTCTTTCTGGTTGATGTAACACAATGTCTATGTTTAGTTCTAATACTTACTTCTTTCTGGTTGATGTAACACAATGTCTATGTTTAGTTCCAATACTTACTTCTTACTGGTTGATGTGACACAATGTCTATGTTTAGTTCTAATACTTACTTCTTACTGGTTGATGTAACACAATGTCTATGTTTAGTTCTAATACTTACTTCTTTCTGGTTGATGTAACACAATGTCTATGTTTAGTTCTAATACTTACTTCTTACTGGTTGATGTAACACAATGTCTATGTTTAGTTCTAATACTTACTTCTTTCTGGTTGATGTAACACAATGTCTATGTTTAGTGCCAATACTTACTTCTTACTGGTTGATGTAACACAATGTCTATGTTTAGTTCCAATACTTACTTCTTACTGGTTGATGTAACACAATGTCTATGTTTAGTTCTAATACTTACTTCTTACTGGTCGATGTAACACAATGTCTATGTTTAGTTCTAATGCTTACTTCTTACTGGTTGATGTAACACAATGTCTATGTTTAGTTCCAATACTTACTTCTTACTGGTTGATGTAACACAATGTCTATGTTTAGTTCTAATACTTACTTCTTACTGGTTGATGTAACACAATGTCTAAGTTTAGTTCTAATACTTACTTCTTACTGGTTGATGTAACACAATGTCTATGTTTTGTTCTAATACTTACTTCTTACTGGTTGATGTAACACAATTTCTATGTTTAGTTCTAATACTTACTTCTTTCTGCTTGATGTAACACAATGTCTATGTTTGGTTCCAACACGTACTTCTTACCGGTTGATGTAACCCAATGTCTATGTTTAGTTCTAATACTTACTTCTTTCTGGTTGATGTAACACAATGTCTATGTTTAGTTCTAATACTTTCTTCCGACTGGTTGATGTAACACAATGTCTATGTTTAGTTCTAATACTTACTTCTTTCTGGTTGATGTAACACAATGTCTATGTTTAGTTCTAATATTTACTTCTTTCTGGTTGATGTAACACAATGTCTATGTTTAGTTCCAATACTTACTTCTTACTGGTTGATGTAACACAATGTCTATGATTAGTTCCAATACTTACTTCTTACTGGTTGATGTAACACAATGTCTATGTTTAGTTCTAATACTTACTTCTTACTGGTCGATGTAACACAATGTCTATGTTTAGTTCTAATGCTTACTTCTTACTGGTTGATGTAACACAATGTCTATGTTTAGTTCCAATACTTACTTCTTACTGGTTGATGTGACACAATGTCTATGTTTAGTTCTAATACTTACTTCTTACTGGTTGATGTAACACAATGTCTATGTTTAGTTCTAATACTTACTTCTTTCTGGTTGATGTAACACAATGTCTATGTTTAGTTCTAATACTTACTTCTTACTGGTTGATGTAACACAATGTCTATGTTTAGTTCTAATACTTACTTCTTTCTGGTTGATGTAACACAATGTCTATGTTTAGTTCTAATGCTTACTTCTTACTGGTTGATGTAACACAATGTCTATGTTTAGTTCTAATACTTACTTCTTACTGGTTGATGTAACACAATGTCTATGTTTAGTTCAAATACTTACTTCTTACTGGTTGATGTAACACAATGTCTATGTTTAGTTCAAATACTTACTTCTTACTGGTTGATGTAACACAATGTCTATGTTTAGTTCTAATACTTACTTCTTACTGGTCGATGTAACACAATGTCTATGTTTAGTTCTAATGCTTACTTCTTACTGGTTGATGTAACACAATGTCTATGTTTAGTTCCAATACTTACTTCTTACTGGTTGATGTAACACAATGTCTATGTTTAGTTCTAATACTTACTTCTTACTGGTTGATGTAACACAATGTCTAAGTTTAGTTCTAATACTTACTTCTTACTGGTTGATGTAACACAATGTCTATGTTTTGTTCTAATACTTACTTCTTACTGGTTGATGTAACACAATTTCTATGTTTAGTTCTAATACTTACTTCTTTCTGCTTGATGTAACACAATGTCTATGTTTGGTTCCAACACGTACTTCTTACCGGTTGATGTAACCCAATGTCTATGTTTAGTTCTAATACCTACTTCTTTCTGGTTGATGTAACACAATGTCTATGTTTAGTTCTAATACTTTCTTCCGACTGGTTGATGTAACACAATGTCTATGTTTAGTTCTAATACTTACTTCTTTCTGGTTGATGTAACACAATGTCTATGTTTAGTTCTAATATTTACTTCTTTCTGGTTGATGTAACACAATGTCTATGTTTAGTTCCAATACTTACTTCTTACTGGTTGATGTAACACAATGTCTATGATTAGTTCCAATACTTACTTCTTACTGGTTGATGTAACACAATGTCTATGTTTAGTTCTAATACTTACTTCTTACTGGTCGATGTAACACAATGTCTATGTTTAGTTCTAATGCTTACTTCTTACTGGTTGATGTAACACAATGTCTATGTTTAGTTCCAATACTTGCTTCTTACTGGTTGATGTAACACAATGTCTATGTTTAGTTCTAATACTTACTTCTTACTGGTTGATGTAACACAATGTCTATGTTTAGTTCTAATACTTACTTCTTACTGGTCGATGTAACACAATGTCTATGTTTAGTTCTAATGCTTACTTCTTACTGGTTGATGTAACACAATGTCTATGTTTAGTTCCAATACTTACTTCTTACTGGTTGATGTAACACAATGTCTATGTTTAGTTCTAATACTTACTTCTTACTGGTTGATGTAACACAATGTCTAAGTTTAGTTCTAATACTTACTTCTTACTGGTTGATGTAACACAATGTCTATGTTTTGTTCTAATACTTACTTCTTACTGGTTGATGTAACACAATTTCTATGTTTAGTTCTAATACTTACTTCTTTCTGCTTGATGTAACACAATGTCTATGTTTGG
>CM067374.1:139401398-139551132 GCA_034401795.1 Chaetoderma sp. LZ-2023a
ACGACACGACGATGTTAGAAGTAATTTTCACTAAAACTAGGTCAACCAAGATGGGCACCGAACCATTTGACCAATCAAGTTCCCTTGAACAAACTTGGTTCAGCTCTTGCGCTAGATCATATTTCATGAAGTTTGCATCAATCCCCAAATCGGTTTCGGAGAAGATCTTTGAAGACCTTTCTAAAGATCGACCAAGATCCAAAATGGCCGCCGATGGCTAATCGGTTTCGTTTGAAAAACTTGGATCCCTATGCCCTAAGGATGTTTCCTGCCAAATATAATTCAAATCGGCCTGTTGTTCTTGAGAAGTCTCACAAAGGAAAAGTTGACAGATGGACACATGTCGGATGGTCACCCCAGCATAAGCTCACTTGGCTTTTCAGGCCAGGTGACATAATAATTAAAACATGTCACAAATTACATCTTATGTATGAGGTTTGTGTAGCCTTACTGTGATATATAGTAGTCAAAAATTCTATAATTAAATGAATGGCCTCCGACTTTCAGGTCTAAAATTAGATATAGATTCATTTAATTATAGAATTTTTTACTACTGTACTTATTATTTCAGCATATATATATATATATATATATATATATATATATATATATATATATATATATATATATATATATATATATATATATATATAGTCTTATGACATGCCCCGGGTGAGCTAATAACAGATAACAAATATAACTTCACCAAGGCCTGTTTGATATGTTTGCTACAATCAGAGATTATTAACATATTACATGTATTAGAACATCTGGTTGTTGTATTGCTATAGAGCTACATGTAATAACAAGTTGTCCCAAAGTTAAGAGATTTCAGTAAATCATTAAAATACATACCTCTCAATACAGCTATTTACATTTTAAGGTTACTAGTCCTCAGTATTCTTTCTAACAGTTGGGTCAGAGTTTTCAAAATAATAAATTCTGTATCCATAACTAATAATACATATATAGTAATGCACTGCTTTTTTTCAGACAGACTTAAATTTCCCGCCAATTTTAGCAGGTCATGAGGTCAGCTAAAGTAAAGGTTTTTTCACATGATGAAGAAAATAACTGTAATCCTGGCATTCCCAAGCGCTCAGACTTTATTATTTTATTATCTTCATGCAGAATAACTAAAATCCAGGCATTTCCTGGCTTTTCTAAAAAGCCCGGACTTTGACTTTGAAAACAAGGCGATTAAAATTCCAGGCTTATCCAGACTTTTCCTGGCTTCTTAGTGTATCAGTTTCACGCCTGCTTTTCATGGCTAATCCAAGCTTTTTAAAGTCAGGAAAAGCCTAGATAAGCCTGGAGTGTTGCTATTGCTTGAAATCCTGACTTCTCTTGCCTTTTGAACCCCAGGATATGCCAGGAAATGCCAGGATATGCCAGGAAATGCCAGGATATGCCAGGATATGCCAGGAAATGCCAGGATATGCCAGGAAATGCCAGGATATGCCAGGAAATGCGAGGATTCCATAGGCTAAAAGGTTACTGTTTTTTCATGGCTTGCAAAGCTCGGAGTAAGCTCGGAAATGCCAGGATATCCCCAGGATATCACAGCTTTACGTGCAAAAGCCTGGATCTTTTTCACCAGAGTACGCTCATGAACATAATAATTGTGAGATATCCAGCAATCTAAAAATAGAGCCGTGCCTTTGTACCGAGAATTATTTTCTCGATCTCATATCGATGTAGATTTCGCGAGACACAGCGTTCATGTTCTCGCGACATCTAAGCTAATAGACCTCTGTCACACTGCGGGCATCTTGAATTGAAAGCGAGGCTGATAACGCAAATGTCAAATCAGCTAATATAAATTTGTTACACAGTTATCGCTAGATTATCAATAGATCTGCCTAATTTAACAATGCGTGAACTACCATATAACAATAAGGTGTAAGCTAAGTGTGTAATTAAAATATAGAGGGACGCGGGGGATACATTTTCCTGTAGACGTGTAATATAAAACGTCACTTAAGACTGCTATTAAATTTTCGTGGTATGTTGTAACTGAACATCAGATTCACATACACTACGCCTTTTTGTAATATCTATTGCGCCACATACTCTGCCACATATCTAGTGTCTTTTATCACTCGATATAAACTTTGTGAGTGTCAAAATGGCATGGGCCTGATATGTAATGCATGATCAATGATGGTAGTTGCAGGCGTGACTGGTACATCTATTTACACAAGGTTCCAATTGGAGACATTCTCTCTTGTCGGTCGACTCCCAGTGGAACGGTATTTGATGATACCGAGTATGCCTTATTCAATAGTTCAAATATGTACTGAGATATCACTGCAATCATTGCATTGAGAGGAATGGAGTGGCATATCAGTACATATTTCGACCACTTGTTCAGTACTGTAGGGTAGCCACTAGCATGGAATTAAAAAAAACCTCAATTGTATACTCAGGTGTGAGTTCAGGAGCGAGAACCGTTTGCATTCGCTGTGGGGCAGTGTTCAGCAATGCTTTGCATACTCACTATAATACTTCATTTTAGTAATGTAGACGACACATTACTGAACGCTGTCACACCATGAACGCAAACCTTCCTGAACTGACCCCTGGTTTTCACGCCCATCTGTAAAAAAGTATTGTATATTATAAGGAAATAGTGATGTGGCAGTCTATGGCGATAATGCTATATGTACAATGCAAATTGCAATAAATCATAGTGTATATGAATCTAAAAATCATTCACAAAATACCACAAAAATATAATACCAGCCTTAACTGACTTTATATTGTATCCATGTGCAGGAAAATATGACCCAACCACTCTGATTTGAAATTGACCCACTTCATGTGTAGGCCTACTATTAGTCCACAGCTGCGTGACTCAACTGGCTCTATGACAGATATTTGGACAAACTGACAGGTTTTCTCATACGTCTACCCAAATATCTGTCATAGGGCCGGTTGAGAGTCATAGCAGACTCGAACTAGTGTACTGGGTCTAATATTACAACCTTCCTATCTAAGTCTCAATTACCAACAGTTTTCTACTTTCATGTTGAAGTGATGAGTTCTCCCAAGCCTAAGTGCCACCTCACCCCTTTTAATAATGGATATCCCAAACACAAAACCTACCTTTCAAATAAAAGAAAATATTAACTAAATCCAAGTATATTGTCTTATTTGGTACAAGCAACCTGTGTGTTAGCATATTCCCATATGAACTATGGACTCCGACTGCATATTTGTGATGTATGTATTTAGTGAGTCAAGCATGAAATAAATAACTTTGAATCCTGAGAAGATATTGCATGCATTCCTGGCCATTAAAAGGTAAATATATTTAAATCAATTATACTACACGTAGTCATACAAACTACCCCAAACAAAAACAAAATCTTAGACCAATATCAGTGGTGGGTGGGTGGGTGGGTGGGTGGGTGGGTGGGGGGGGGGAGGGGGTAGGATAGGGGCACTCATTTAGTATTGTGGTGGGCATGCTTTAAACCTTTACTTACACTGCGGATCTTATTTCTATTTTAAATTAATTTTCTTCAGTAATTATCTAATCAGTCACAGGTTCTAGCTATGCACCATGTCTACCAAGATGGCTAATATGTCTCTGCGCATGGACTGATGTACCTGGTAACTCCTTTAACCACCACTGTTAATAGGGTTCATACAACTTCTGTGGAATGAAATCCCATCCCTTTTTCATACCTAATTTATCACTTTCCCAACCCATTTTATGATGTCTCTTATTAGTGTTCAGGTAAAAACTGACAAATTTCGCAAAAAACCTTTGGAATTAGTAGCTAATATCGTCAAGATTTGTGATACTATCTATGTTATATTGTAATTTGTAAATGCTATTCACACTGACAATATTTTGATTTCCCATACTTTTTACAAACCTTTAGCAGAAAATGTTGAATTGTCCACTTTCCAAGGCATCCACTTTCCAAGGCCTGGAAATGGGGCTCTCACAATTCCATACTGTTGGCATGCATGAGAAGGGAGACAATTTCTCAAAGTTTTAATTATTCAAGGGAGATAACTCACCATCACCAAGCTATATCAAATGTGACAAGAGTGACTTCCTTTTATTTGTATCAGTCCTTCTTCGCGTTTGCCCATTATGTCTTGTCCTCAGCCGAAATCCTTAGCCTCCTCAGGTCCATTCTTGACTTGAGTGTACCGAGTCCTGCTTTCGGATTTTTTATTTGTATGCAGTTATCAAATTATAGATTGTACATTGTAGATAGGACCCTTTAGCTGTAAGTGCTGCAGCTTTCTTCTATGTATCATGGTTATTACATAATGCACCACAAAAACCAGTATTTTCTCTGTTTATTACAATAAATGTAATCAGTACCAAAGCATACCGTAGTAATATTATTGGTAAGATTGATGCAGCTAAAACCATCTGAATTCTCATGAACCACACTAGATTTAGTTTTGTTACAGTCTATTCACCCAATAATATTCATACCGGCCACAAACAGCATCTGCAGTGTTCTTGAAGAATGTGCAAGCCAAGAAGAGTTTTTGAAAATGTCGCACTGTAATGCTTCCATTCATTCCCTGGTCCAGTGATAAATATTCAAAATAGGTTATTCTTGGCCTGCACATGGACATTCTATAAGCAGATAGTTTGATTTTCTTGCTCACTCTTGACCATTAGAGGGTTACTATTCACAATGCTGTAGAATGCTGTCTTATTATTTATTAACTATTTGAATCCTGAATTATAGAAATCTCTATTTCAAGGTAACTATGCAGGTAAGCTGTTGAAAATTCTGAAACCAATTTGAAATAGGAATTTTGCCAATTAGCTTCAAAATAGTCAACAGAACAGTTCTTGCATTTTAAATGATTTTTCGTCACATACCATATGTACAGGTTGGCTGGGGTGGGTGTTCTATAAACAGCATGTATGTGGTCGAGAAGTCAAAGTATAAACATAGGGTGCTCAGGGTCATAGTTGTCATACATTGAGCTGCTGGCATTACCGGAGACCATAGTATGACTTTTCAGAGGCTGCAAATTTATGCACAGGGAATTTGGTTATCTCAGAATAGATTGTGCTTAGGAGAACCAGTTCTCCCACCATGTAGAATTCGTCACAGGCATCTTGCATCTTATGGTAACACATACACACAGCTGTAATATTGATCACAATGGCTCCTGTAATTGAAAGGATGCTTGAGACGATTTGCTGTACATAAGTATAGACTTAGCTTAATTATCCATTTCATTCTGCATGCCATGCCTAAACTAGAGTTTGAAACACGAACTGTGTTCTACATGTGACATTGTGATTTTAATAACTATATTGCAAATAATCTGACTGTACATAGATTGATATTGTAGCCAGATATGCACATGTATGCCAAAAAATACACACCCAGTTTAAGGTTAAACCTGGTAACAAACCGCTTATACCCAGTCTATGAAGTGATTTATTAGCATGTTTAGGCCAAACCGAGGTTTAAACCGCCCTATTGTATCAAATTTCAATTAAATTCTCACAATTTAGCTGATTTTGCAATTAGAAGTCCCCCAAAACTTTGTTTTATATTATATTATCACCATGACACTTACAACCAGAATAAAGATCTTATTTATAGGGTTCATAGTCATACATTTTTTGCTAAATTTTTCATAAGAAAGGTTGTGACAATGAAAACGGGGACAAAGTCTTACCATTATCTGTGTGCATCTTCCGTCTTGTATGACCTGTAAAATGTGGCTGTACCCTCAAGATGGTATGATTAAATCCATCTTAAAACTGCTTTCACTGAAAAACAAAGAATCCAATGGTTGTATTATTTTTGATTTCCATGTTTACATTTCTAAAAATGTACAATGGACCTTTCCATTTTTAGCCATGCCCGCCCGTCTCTAGCTACGCTCCACCCACACCTCGCTCGCGTTGGGATCGATCGAGCTCTGAACACCCTGATTCTCAATTTCCAAAAAACTACACAGGTAAGCTGTTGAATATTTTGAAACTAATTTGACTGGGTGCTGTTGCTACCTTAAGGCAGCAACAGCACCCAGTCAAATTAGTTTCAAAATATTCAACAGCGTGTTTATTAAATAGCAAAGAATTACGAATACATACAAGTCATACAACGTGTCGAACTGTTTGAGATTTGGTGACGGTCTATATGGAACCCTTTGTGATGTAATGATTGTGACGTCATCATAAACGGGCTGAGCTGATTATGACGTCATACGAAGTCATACGATGGATGGATACTCTGGAAAGGTGAATTTAGTTAATTTGGCTGGCCTCCAAGGTGGTCTTTCTAGACAGGTCTGGTTGGTTGCGTTGAGATGTTTGAGGTTCCTCCTGCCTGAGGAGGTTGATATTGGACAACCAGATGGATGAAAGAAGGGCTAACAGATTTCGATGAAATATTGGATGAAAAGCAAACCATTTCGTTTTCTTACATCTAGACACACAATTTAAGCGTCTAATTGTATACAAATTTAACAATTTTATTTTCAAGCATTGTGGTGTGAATATGTACCTTTAATTTCTTTTGAGTTGACATTTGATTTCTGACAAACATATGTGTATAGAGCGCACATGTGTTGCTCAGTCATCGGAACAGAGACTACATTGAACCCGTTAATGACCAAATTTGTTTAAAAAAATAATATTTACTTATTGAATTCCCATTTGCAGGCCAAGGGAAAACTATTTTTGAAAGTTTACCACTGGAATGACTGGCTCGGTTATCAAGTGGTAAATTTTCAAAAATAGTGTTCTCTTGGCCTGCGAATGGACTTTCCTCAAGCCCACTACAGAGGCCGGTTTTGGCCGGGTTCGTCGTGAAACCGTTAACCCTTTCATCGGTGAATTCCCCATATCTCAATTTCAAGTATATAATACAATAAAGGTGTTGAATATTTAGGCAGCAAAAATACCCCGGTCATATTAGCTTCAACATATTTGATAGAATATGCTACGCATCGGAAAGAATTTCCCTTTTCAGGGATTCGTCGATGACAAGGTTAAACAGATAACCTGCCAAGTCTCTGATAATGTTCCCAGTGGATTCAGACATGACCAGGCTTGTTGGTATGTTAAACTTCCTCTTATCATACTCTATTCACGTTATATTACATCGGGTAAGCTGTATAATTATAGCTTTGCTATCGACAAGCTTTAGGCCCTATCACGTGTATGCAAGAATTACGCAGCCGATTGTTTAACAATTGCTTTGTTGATGTATTCCCGTGTCTCATTTAGAATGTAATTTGCATGTTCTGTGAACTATACTGCATAGGCAAGTAGAATTTTCCAGCAGACCCATATTCAAAATATCGGTATATAGACACGCACGCGCGCGAGTCTCGTATTCAGAGGTGTCATGGATGGTAATCATATCTCAACGTGAACCGGTCTCTATAGCAGCAGGCATAACAGTTCTCTGTATATGGATCATAATTGATATTGATTGATTTATTCCACAATAAGCCATAGGCCCTTGAGTGTACATTTAAACATATATATATATATATATATATATATATATATATATATATATATATATATATATATATATATATATATATATATATATATATTGACAATTAAATTAGTATGCTATGCAAGTATCTAAATGCCTAATCTTATATCTAATACAGTGAATTTCTCTTTAGCGTTATATTCACAAACCCTTCAACAGCATAATAACATTTGTAAAGGCGGGCTTATACAGCTTAAACATGGCTTGGACATATTATTTATACAGTTTTCACCAATATATAACATATTACCTATGGGGTGAATAATACCATACACTACAATTCGTAGATCTAATCACGCTAAAGTTTTCTAGGCATTTCTACCATATATAGAAACTATGACCGTGTCTGGATTGGACATGTTATTTCATGTCCTTGAAGGAACTATTTCTTCTTAACCCTGATTATGGATTTCCAGAAAGCTATACAGATGAACTGTTGGGTATCTTGAGGCTAACTCCAGTCAAACCAGCCTCAAAACATCCAGCAGCATGTCTATTAAATAGCAAAGAATTACAAAGACATACAATTTATACAACGTGTCAGACTCTTTGAGATTTGATGACTGTCTGTATGGAACCCTTTGTGACGTAATGATTATGACGTCATACTAGGTCAGATGATGAATGGATACTTTGGAAAGGTGAATTCGTACGTGTCAGACTATTAATCGTTTAAGACTGACTATATCAAGGCATTCATGACGTCATGATTGTGACGTCATCTTACACATCAAGTAGTTTATTATGACGTCATATGATCAAGGGAGATACTTGGAATGGTCCATGTTATCATGTATATATGTATAGGTGCATATCCACAGCAGAATGCCCGAAAACAAAACTGCTAAAACCACATGCTCCTAGAGGCCTAAACCTTGCGCCCAGATGCAATGAAACGAAATAAATTCCAGCTCACGATGATTTGACTACGCATATTAATTAATATAATTTCATTAAGCTGTCAAATTGAATTAGAGGCACGAGTCCCCCATTCAAATTCACAACTAACCCTACGAAATTTTTTTATATGGAATGAAATCATCCTGCGCCATGACTCACCCCGCCCCGCTACATCGAGGCACACAATCCAAGCCCCCAAAAGCACATAATCTCAACAATTCTATTCTCAAGCATTCTGGCGCGAGCATGCACCTTTAATTACTGTAAGTTGTATTGATTGCCTCGCGTTATTTATGATGATTTACCTAAACAGGCAAAAATGCAAATAAATATCATATCATCTCATATCTAGGATAAAACAAATGGCCTACGCTCACCCGGGACATGGGCCCCTCAGATATTTACCAAACAACGTCGATTGTGAACCTATTTGAGAGCTTACGAACACATACTTCCTTTTAGCAAAGTTTGATAAATGTACAAATGTGTTTTGACAGTTTCCGATGACTGCTTCCTAAAATGTAGGATTTTCACGAAAATTGCGCAGTCAACCTGTTATCGAGCACCATTATGTATATAATTTAGGGAGACTACGGTGTCTTGCTGAGGAAGCACTCATTCTACAAGTTCAGCCCGCTTAAAAAATGCGTTGTAAGTAAATGCCACGAGTCCCTTCAGAACCTGATCATTTGTGGAATTTAATAATTCGGTCAATTTATAAACACCTGGGTGTTTCCAATAGTAGGATTTTATACTTTTCTTTCGGTATTCTTGATATAGTGGGCAAACTAAAATAAAATGGTACTCGTCTCCCAGATCGTCGCATTAGAAGCATATTCTCTCAATCAACGGTTTTACTAAAGGCTTATGCCATCGACCAGTTTCTACGCGTAACTTTTGCGAACCCGTTCGAAGCTGTCTGTGTTTGGCAATTCTAACTTTGTCTAAATAATGTTTATATGATAAATCGGGCGAAATATGTTTATATAACCTACATTTACTGCTATTTTCTAATTGCCCCTTCCATTCTTGGGTGAAATTATCCATAGCCCTTTGCTTGTACAGAAAAATAAAATGTCCCCTATCGAGATTCTCGCCTTGCGTTTCCCATACATAATTAAATCCGCGAGTACATAACACATCTCGAAGTTTTCTGACCCAGTTATTACAGAAATTATTATTAAACCAGTCATTATACATTGCTTTATACAGACATTTTACTAATTTGTGATCGTCAGATTCCAGAATCTTGAACCTATATTTTAAAATTCTTACTTCTCTCATCAGGAACAGAGGCACCCTCCTCAACTCCCCATATATAATACAATTTGGGGTACTTTGCTTTACTTTTAGAGTCTGTTTACGAAACCTAAGATGACACTTTTCGACTTCGTAACGCCGGTGGATATTAGGGCATGCCCCTTTGTTGTTTTATGATGCTTACTGCAGATACGTGTAAAAATCTGGTTGATACACCTACTATAATATATTGCTCTCGTTCCGAGGGAGCGTCAGCGCCAAGTTTGGTAGTCGCTATGCCAACGCCAAAAAAGATTCGCCGCGTGAGAGAATGCTATTAGTGTCAATACGTGCATTGATCATCTCAATCACGAAATCATATTTATTCTGTGGCCGAGTCAAACTAGTTTGAAACTAATATTTGGCTTGTGTCCACGCGCGCGCTGGAGACCTATCTCTGGAAATGGGTTTTTACGCCTACGTATACGTTATTTGATATATATATATATATATATATATATATATATATATATATATATATATATATATATATATATATATATATATATATATATATATATATATATATATATATATATATATATATATATATATATATATATATATATATATATATATATATATATACACCTGTGCAAAAGTTAAGCACCAGCAAAAACAATAGAACGTAGAAACATGATGGTACAATTAGGCTGCCATACTTTTTGTCCCCGCGTTAGCTGACATAATTCCAAGTACGAAATGCACATGCATGCATGACTTCACGCCGCTTGATGTCCGTGCGTGGCGGGAAACAGCACACGTGTTCAGTTATGTAAAAGTCCAGTTTGAGGTGTAGAACATTACATACAGATTTAGGCGACAAGATTAGGAATGTTGTGTTCATGACCGTGGTTTATTTGTACAGAGAGAATTAGCTCTTGATTGTGAACCGCTATGGCAAGACGAAGGTTAAGTGATCGTGTGAAATGGCAAATCATAGGCATGCATACCACTGGTATGTCATGCAGAGAGATTGGCAGACAGCTGAACATTAACCATACTGTAATCAGTCGTTTGATTGCAAAACATGGGCAAACTAACGAGGTGAAGGACAGGCCTTGATCTGGAAGACCGAAGAAGACTACTGCCCGTGATGATCGAGCCCTAGTACGCCTTGTGAGGAGATCTCCATTCACCAACAGCAGAGTGTTCAGCAAGCAATGGGAAACGCGCAATAGAGTGTCAATGTCTACCGTCAAAAGGAGACTGTATGCTGCTGGCATGAAAGCTAGGAGACCTGTCAGACGTCCTCTCCTCACTGCACACCACAAAGAGGAGCGTCTGAGGTGGTGCAACGAAAGAAGACACTGGAACATGAGATCCTGGAGACGGGTAAACTGGTTCGATGAAAGTCGGTTCCTGCTTCATGCCACAGATGGTCGAACTCGTGTATGGAGGTCCAGACGCACGGCGTACGACCAACGTAACATCATGGAAGAAGTTCCATTTGGTGGAGGTTCCGTTATGATATGGGGGTGCATCTCATTTGATTGTAAGCTGGATCTGTTGACTGTACCTGGAACACTAAATCGACAAAGATATCAAGATTCCATACTGGATAGAGTTGTGGTCCCTCATTTTGTAAATCATGCACCTGGAACCCACCCTATATTCATGGATGACAACGCCCGACCACATCGTGCTAGAGCTGTGCATGAATACCTCCGCCAGAATGCAATCGAAACCCTACCATGGCCAGCAAGGAGCCCTGACATGAACCCTATTGAGCATATCTGGGACATTCTGGGAAACATGGTGAGAAGGAGGGATCCTCCTGTGCAGAACCTACAGGAATTAACAGACGCACTCCATCTTGAATGGCAACGAATACCACAATGGCGTATCAGTCGGTTGGTGACCAGCATGAGACGTCGTGTCCAGGCCGTCATCCAGGCACAAGGTGAATATACCCGGTATTAATAATGACAGTCTCAAACTCGTGCACAGATGTTAAACTTCGTTTTCAGACACCATTAATGACAATCTAGCCACGTGTGTCAACTGCAGGGCAATAGTTGTCAGTTGTGTCAACGTAACCATATTCAGGCCTCGTTTTCAAGTTCAAACAAAAACATACAGTGTTTCCCCACCATCATAATCAGCATTCCTCTAGTTGCATTATTACCTCTTGCACTAAGATGGATGGGTACATAAATGTTTATGCTATTGCTTTCTTCATAGCACATGAATATACCCTCGCATGTGCGTAAAAATAGGGTGGTGCTTAACTTTTGCACAGGTGTATATATATATATATTAAACCTGTTCACGTCTTTGAACCCAAAGCCCATGCAAAATCTGCTTAAATTCTCCAATATTCAACAATAGCGTAAAAAAACCGCGTTTAATATCGGAACTCTGATATGATGCCATTTCATCAGCTTCTGATCACCCGCCTTGCCAGCATCGTCTTATCGCACGGTATCGCTCTGCTTCCGTATAGAGTACCGTGCTTACAGGCTATGATATCCACACTAAGGCCGTGTTCTCACTGGAGAGCTATCCGGGAATAACGCCATACCTCAGTATTGTACGGAGACAATAGTTTGCAATAGTTTTGCTCTAAACAAGTTATCTGAGGATCAGAAAATTTGTAGATTGGTTTTCGGTAGCAAAAACCGATAGTTTGGTTTACGCACATGTGTAAATTTGTCTACTTCCTGATTTCTTATCGAGCAATCTCATTGGCGTAAGTTGACTGACCCCAGCTCATTAATATGTATGAAGCTTCTTGAACTTAGCACACACATCAAAGGCGTGCAAGCACGGTACTAGATAGGGAACGTAGTGGGCGGGCGAGGATCGTGCAATAGGACGATGGGCCGCATACAGCGGAGCAATGTGAGTGGGCGATGCCTTGTCAGAGGATGGCTGAATTGTTTCCTAATGCCGCACGAAGACGCAAGCCGCCGCGTGCCTCATTTATGCATACGCTATACCTGTCTATAACGACCATTAATTTTGTATATGTCACTAAAATACGAATCTTTTTATGGTGTGCAGTCTTGAAGAAACGTGCAGTATCGGTAACAAAATAAATCTCCTGTGCAACTGGACAAACTGGTCTGCGTGGAGTAACGTCAGTAGTCAGACAGCCCAGTAGTCCGACGACCCAGTGGGCAGACAACCTATATAGTAGTCCATCAGGGTCGTTCAACAGCCTAGTTCGACATCCCAGTAGTCCGACGCCCCAGCAGTCCGACAGGGCAGCGAATAGCAAAACCCAGTGGTCAGACAAACATGTTGTCCGACAATAGAAATGTAATAGCCGATAAAGTGGTTCAATTGAGCCGGATTATTGCCCTGACAGGGTTAGGGTTAGGGTTAGGGCTAGCGCAGTGTAGGCACATAGGAATGGTGAGTGTATATGCACGAGCATACACATTATTGCAAACACGCACACATGTATATACACACACGTACGCATGTTTCCCGCACGCGCGCACACACATATGCATGCACTTACGACTGCACGTGTGCACGCACACAAAAATGTAGGGATAATGTTATAGTAGGCTTGCGTTATGTAATAGTAGATTATGGTAGACTATAGTACGCTATGTTATATTAAAGGATGGACGGACTGACTAAAGAAATGATATGTTTCTTCCAAATCTCATAATCAACATACGGAGATGACGTTTCGTTAATATACTCAAAGCAGAAAATAAGTTATGGAAGATGGACGAACCAACGTAATGACGAATTGATAAAAGAAATGATTTTAACCGCAGCATAGCGTACGCAGTGAAAACCAAGTGCCCAATAAATATTGATGGCTCACCTGTAACAGTGGCATTTCAATCTAGAAAAGTCATGTTCTACGTGTAGAGTACTATAGATTTCTCAGAAATTCTACAGTTATGGACAGAAATAAAAATTTAGCCTGGGATAAGTACAAATTGTGGCATTTGGGCCCGGGTATTTTAGGAGTACTATTTAAGTGGTTTACTGGATAGATTTGGAAATTCAAGATGCCCGCCGAATAAATTGACCACTCCAGTCTCTCTTTAGGAGTGCCTAAAGTTGAAGTCTCCCGTACTAAGAGCGTTCCACACTAGTCTCATTGAAATTATGCCATTGATAAGGAGTAGTATTTTATTAAAATGATTTCCTGAAAATTTTTTGAAAAATCAAAGATTATCGCGGGAAACATCGACCAATCAAAATTCTGAAAAGATTCTAGAGCCTATCGCAATAAGACTTTCCACCAAAATGTGATTAAACTTTACGAAGTGGCTTATGAGAAGATGTGTTTTAATGGATTTCAGGAAAATATTTAAAAAATCTAAAATGACTACCAAAACAAATTGACCAATTAAAATTCTCCTTGGATGTGCTGAAGCGTACGATCATAGGTTCGTTCCAACTACCTTTCGGTGAAATTGGGCATTGAGTGCAAAATAACACTTTAAAGGTAGTCTGGAAAGTTTCAGGAAAACCCAAGCGACACCGAAAAAAATCCGGCCAATCAAAACTCGGAATATTTGTTTTAGAGCCTACCACAGTACTTTCTAGCCAACGTAGCAGCTGAGGAGGAGAGATGCCACCATTTTAAATGATTTGCGGACAATTTTCGGAAAATCCAAGATGGTCACCAAAAAAATTGACCAATTAAATCTCGCGTTTGATATGTTAAAGCCTACGGACGGACTAAGCTGAGAGGTCAAGTCAGTGAAGTCTGTAGAGTTTGAGACATCAATCGGCTCCCCACAGGAAGATGGTCTATCCCCTGTGATCTTCACCTGTTACCTGGCTGCTGCATTGAAATCCATATGGGAAAACTCCACAAGATCACCACCCCCACCCCCCCCCCACCCCCGCCTGTCAATACTGGGCATGCCGCTAGAGATGGAATATGCTGACGATGTGGACTTTATAGATGAGGAAAAGAAACCTCTTGACGAACTTCTCCCAATAGTTGCAAGCAAACTAAAAATTGAGAATCTCATTATGAATGAATCCAAAACAGAGTTCACCCACATATACCTATCTACAAAGCATGAAACTAAAGAAAATGACGATCCACTCCATGGTGGCGAACCATGGAGAAAAAGTAAAATCCTGGGCTCACTGCTTTGCAGTACTGCTGACATTGCTGCACGCTGCATCATGGGGAACATAGCTTTCCAGTCCTTCTGGAAACTATGGATTCGTAGATCAAACATGCCCTTGGTAAAAAGACTACGTTTATACAATGCAACCTGCATATCCTTGATGATGTATAACTGTAACAGCTGGGCAGCTCCAAAGGCAGCTATAGACAAACTTGACGCCTGCCACCGCAAACACCTACGCACCATCACTGGACACCGATGGCTAGACCGCATAATTTCCAAAAATGCACTATACAAGATGTGTAATACGCCGCCGCTCTCTGTAAAAGTCGCCCAGCAAAGTTGGTCCATGTTTGGCCATGTGCTAAGGATGCCAGAAGACACACCAGCACAGAGAGCCTTGGAATTCGCCCTACTCGGAGCCAGCAAATACAGAGCCATGAAAGGACGTCATTGCAAAAATCTGCTAAGCATGCTACGAGGTGACCTCAAGAATTATATAAGCTGAGATAGACTCCAGGTCTTCAAGGAGGTGAAAGCTAACATAGATGTTTTTTCAACAGAAGGTAGTAAATGGGATTGTACTGGGCGCATCTGGGAAGTGTGTCCACCTGGCATCCGATTTCATGGATGACACCGCCACCATGACTGTTGTCAGTGTTATAACTAGGACCAATATTCTGTGAATATATATATATATATATATATATATATATATATATATATATATATATATATATATATATATATATATATATATATGGGGGTAAACAGAATAAACCTGTTGAGGTATATTTGTGTCAGATCAACATCTCCTGTTCCATCATCGACGTTTATCGTACCCTTGTATGTGTGCGCGTTCGTGCGATGTCCTAGACTAGGATGCATGCGACACACCCTCTATCTGCAAGATGCCCTCCTGGATGTTTATGGATTATTCTTGACCATCAACGCAATGTTGCAGCAGTAGCTTCCCTCCAGTGACACCAACTCTATGACCCACCTCAACTAACAGCTCCTGTCCTGCCCTATGAAAATTAGGACAGGTGATCTATGATTGAGAACCTTGCCGACCTTCCCATCCTTCTTCACAACACTAGATAGCTGTGTGACACCCAGATCAACGACAGCGGATGGCTTATAGCAGAATCCAAGACTGCCAGTTATCAAGAATCATTCTGTTCACCCGCACAAAACTGCATGTTTGAAGACGCAACCATTAAGCCATATACATCACCAGCACAGATGGTCTGATTGACGTTTATAGTTTATGGTGCTGCTGCTCATCGACATACATGTGCCTCGGCGATATGGGGTACCTGATAGACGATCTTACTCACAAGGCGATAAACGTGCTAAAGGATGAGATAATCCTACCACAACAGATTTACCAACATGGTGAGGAGCGACTGCAACAGGAGAGCTTGTATCAACAGGATGACACCATAACAGAGAGATGATGGGACGATAATAGTGAGAAAAAATGGGAGAGATTCCTGCCGGGGAGTATGGAGGCTACAATAGAGCCATGCGATGAATCTGACCAGAGCCTCACAGATGATGAGTTTATAGAACGCGTGCATGGAGATGTTACAAATGCTGCGCTATATGCTTTATGGTTGGAAGAGCATATTAAGTGTAAAAAAGCCAGTCAGCCTAGGAGTACTAATTATGGCAAGTCTGGACTGCACACTATCAGTTCCTGTCAATTCGGGTGGTTGTGAGTCAGGTAGTTGAAAGCTGGTCCGGTGAAAGAGGATTTTTGTTTTCCGGATAGTGGGCCAGTCGGTAGACTAATCGGCTCCCAAATGCTAGGCGAATAGGTGCCATAGAATGGGCTGGGTTCGAACTTCGCTCAGGTCGAAAATTGAAAAATGTGAAAATTACATTCTAATGATGACTGTGCTATATCCTAGTGCTAGTGCGTCGTCAATGACATAATTCCTTGAACTAATGCTTGACAATAATAAAAATTACATACATGCGACTGCCTAGAGATATGGCAAGTCTGGAATGCACACTATCAGTTCCAGTCAATTCGTGTGGTTGTGAGTCGGGTAGTTGAAAGATGGTCCTGTGAAAGAGGATTTTTGTCTTCTGGATGGTGGGCCAGTCAGTAGACTACTTAGCAGTGTGCGTCGCGGCTGTGGTGAAACTGTAAGGTAGGGTGAAGATAGGGTATTTATTTTGACTCTGTCTTCACTGCCCTCTCTAGTTAAGTGGCTTGTTCTGGTCTACTAGGGGTGTGGTAAACGGAGGCCGGTTTGGACAGCGTTCCTTCCAAGGCCCTATTTGGGCACATCCGAAGGATGCATTTGTTGCAGTGCGTGTGCCGCAGGGTTGTTTGCAGATGGTTTTGTAGCACTTTGTGCAGCGACAGTGATTGACAGTGTTGTTAGAACATTGGTTAGGGATGCGATTTGTTTAGTGATCTATTCTAACCGTTAATGAGTGTTCTGTCAGTTGCCATTGTTGTGTTGGTTCCCCCATCTTGGGGCGTTGTCATGGCCTACCCGATGGGACTGACCACGGCCTCTGCCTCATTGTGCGTTGGGATTTGAGTGTGGTGCGTTTTGCTGTTGGTCAGCTTCTGTTGCTGTAACTGAAGCGGGTGCGGTGCCTGTGGTGGTCACCATGTTGATGTCATTCACATCATTTATAGGGTGTGTTTGACGCCATGCATTCTTTTCTCTTTCCAGGAAGTTTTCCACAAGGACAGCCGTAGCCGTCAATGCTTGTAGACGTCCGTGCTCTAATAGAAAGAGTTTCTCCTTTAGGGTTGGTTCGCCACTCTGGGCATCAATGAAGTATCCAACTGTAAATGAGTGACTCCCTCGTGGTTGGTGCTAGGGTATGCCTGGGAGACTAAATGCCTGATACAGCTTGCTAACTCAGGGAGGGCCTCATTTGCGTGGTGCCGCAGATTCTTCAGCTGTAATCGGCTGGTTTCCCAAAGGGCTGTGCCGCCAAATCTTTCAGAAAGAGCATTCTCTAATACGATGTATGTGGGTGTTATGTCTGACCACCAAATCTGCTACGAATTGCAATGCTTTCTCTGTGCTCCAATGTTCGTACCACAGCATTTGGGTGTTTTTTTGCCATATAGGAGTCGACGTATGTTGAGGAGACGCAGGCCTATACGTGTCCATGTATTGTCACTGTTCACCCATTGATACATAAGGTGGGTGTATTGGGTGTGAAGTCTGTGGTTGCCCCCGTAGGCGACTTGACTGACAACATCTGTATCCATCTCGGTGGTGAGTATTGCCTATCGTGAATGTCTGACAGCGTGATATACGGACTATCCGCCTGTGAAACATTAATAAAGGGTTCCTCGCTAATTGGCGAATATTCCTGCCTGATGGGTGCTAATGATCCCGCACCAGGGAATTGTGGGTGATCACTGGTAAGAATTTCCACCGCTCTACCGTCCAGATACTCCTCTCTTGATCCGGGGTGTATGTATTAAAGTAGAACGGAGACTGAAACATACGGGAGTAGAGATTGGGTGTATGTTCATTTTCTCTTCGAGCCCCACATCGGGCGCCACTTGTAGCTTGCTACATATTATAATGTATTGTGTGTTTGAATATCTTTATTTTGTGTGAACGTATTATCCGATAATTTTAGTGTTAGTGGTAGACTTTCGTGATGATAATCATAAACCGGGGCATACAGCAGCATTTTGCCTATGTCTATTAATCTTAGAAGATTCTCATTTCGTTTTTGTATTGAAATTAGTTTATTTTTGTGTGTGTTGGTCCATACTGAGTTACAATATGTCAAATAAGGTAAAGTTCAAGTTGCATGTAATGTCTCGAGTGTTGCATGGGGAAGGTAAGCCTTGAGGCATAGCAGTACTCCTAAATATTTTGTTACTTTAGTAATAATATGACTCTCCCAGTTCGCGCTGTTATTTACTAGGACCCCAAGGAATTTTGTTGTATTTTATCTTTCAATTTCCTGTTTATTTATATATTATTGTCGGTATAATTTTTATCACCTAATGCTTTCGAATTTGTAAATAACATGAATGAGGTTTTATGAACATTTAATGACAATTTATTAGCTGTGAACCATTCTGTGATTTTAACCATTTCCTCATTTACTCTCTGCTATAAGACATGTGTCCAAAATGCATTGGTATCGTCAGCAAACATTACAAGAGATACATATGAGTCAGCGGAAGTAGGATTAGATCTATAAATGAGAACCAGAAAACTATGATATGTTAATATATATGTGGGATGGTGTGTGGCGCAAATATATAAATCCAACATAGCACCTCTACAACTGGCCTGTTCACGTAGCTTAGTGGTTAGAGCATAGATACGGGTAGCGTATGGCCAGGTGTCGATCCATACTGCTAGCAGACCATGTCACACATATAGTTTCTGAGATCTGGGGTCAAAATTGTCAGAGTGTCAACTGCATCATAAATACTATACTATACTTTACGATACCGTACTCTTGTACTGGGATCTACTGTACTCTATTTTATTGTACTGTCTTCTGCTATACTACCCGACTGTACCATACTCAACTAAAATGTCTCAGCAGGCACATGATGTTGTTTCAACGTTGAATCCACGTTGAAATCATGTGACAATGATGTACTTTGGTTTACTGTACTCTGCTGTATTCTACTCCACCGTGCTATATTGAACTGTAGTCTACTGTAGTAGACTGTGGTCTGCCCTATACAATACTGCACTGTACCATGCTGTACCATACCGTACCATTCTGTGATGTAATCGAATACACTCAACCTTGCTGTACTATACTGTATTCTACTCCACTTTACTATACTGTACTGTGCTGTACCCTACTATATGATGTACTGTACTCTACTGTGCAGACGTCTAATCTTCTGTACCCTACATTACTGTAATGGGGTGTACTCTATTATACTGTCCTTTGCAGTACTGTTATCTAATTTCCTGTACTGTACTCTGCTCAAATATACTGTACTTTATTGTACCGTACTCTATTCATGTGTACCCTACTGTATTATAGTCAACTAAACTGTACAGTGTACAGTGTTGTTTTATCTGTACTGCACGTTACTGTACTGTACTGTGTACTGTACTGTACTGTACTGTACTGTACTGTACTGTACTGTACTGTACTGTACTGTACTGTACTGTACTGTACTGTACTGTACTGTACTGTACTGTACTGTACTGTACTGTACTGTACTGTACTGTACTGTACTGTACTGTACTGTACTGTACTGTACTGTACTGTACTGTACTGTACTGTACTGTACTGTACTGTACTGTACTGTACTGTACTGTACTGTACTGTACTGTACTGTACTGTACTGTACTGTACTGTACTGTACTGTACTGTACTGTACTGTACTGTACTGTACTGTACTGTACTGTACTGTACTGTACTGTACTGTACTGTACTGTACTGTACTGTACTGTACTGTACTGTACTGTACTGTACTGTACTGTACTGTGGTCTACTGCACAGTGCAATAGTGCACTCTACCCTACTATATACTGTACTCTGTTCAACTTATATGCTTCTAATCTACTGTACTCTGTTGTATTGTAATATACTGTACTCTGCTGGATTGTACTATGATGTACTGTATATTCAACTCTCTGTACTGTATTGTCATCTGCAGTTGTGCACTATACAGTACTGTACTATACTGTACTGTACCGTACCATACTATAATGTACTGTACCATACCATACTGAAAGCACTGAAAAGCACTACAATGAAATGCACTGCATTACACTGAACAACTTTGCACTAAATTGATGTAATAGTGTAAAACAAGATACAGTAGAGTACAATACACTACAATATAGTACAATATAGTATAGTACAGAAGCACAATGTGGTAGAGTACAATGTGCATTAAGGTAATGTACAAGAGAATACAACAGAGCAGAGCACAGTCAATACAATGGACTACAGCACAGTGCAGTTTATGATAGGGCAGTATAGAGTACTGTAGAGTAAGTGTACAATACAACAGAACGCAGTCGATGATAGTACACTGAGTTCAGTAGGCGACAGCACAGCACAACACAGCAGAGTACAGCACAGTAAATCAGAGTACAATATAATACATCAGAGTACATTACAGCGGAAGAGATTAAAATATAATAGAGTTGCAGTATAGTAGAGTATGACAGAATACAGTTAAATGGAGGACAGTATGCGGTGCGGTGCGGTGCGGTGCGGTGCGGTGCGGTGCGGTGCGGTGCGGTATGATATAGTATGGTATGGTATGGTACAATACAGTCTAGTATAGTATAGTGTAGTGTATCTTGCTTTGCCTTTGAGGAAACGCTGGCCCATCTTTTTACTGAATGTCATGTAGTGTCGCGATTCGGGGTATTATGTAGAGAATACCTTAGTCCATCTTAAGATACCTAGAACCAAGATAACAGCTAAGAGGATTTTATTCCACGACCTTGATGATATCCACATACTAAAGATGGATAAAGTTGTTATTTTGTTTTACATAAGCATTTGGACTATTTGGCTGTATAGATGTTCATTAGTTCAAAATAATAACAGTAGCATCACATCCGATCACCTAAAGGCATTTAAAGCTTTGTTTCATGCTACGTGGTCACGTAGTGTTAATGGAGAATACGAGAAATTCGTTAAGACCCGAAAACTCCAGATATTCAAGGACACGTGGTGCAGAGGTGAACTGATCTATGTTGAAAACCAAAATCGTGTTATTAAGCCACTGTCATTATGAAAGCCCTCGGTCATTTATAGATTATGATAGATGTAATGGTTTGTCTCTGTTATGTTGTTTTTGAAATTTAATGTTGATGAAAAAGGACATTTTTTAAGAATTAATTTTTAATGTAGGTTGAACTCAAGAAGTATGGCAAAGTGCAAAATATTGAATGGGAAACGTATCCCTTTGACAGAAGGCTAGAAAACGGTGTAAGACGCATCTGGGTTAATACAGTGGATTACCGAGCAGATTGACGCTTAATGGCAGCTTTGTCCTGCCCTTATAGTATAGAGGGCAAATTAAAGAGTGCCGGATCTGCCTAAGTACTGACCATTTGGCAACAGATTGTCCCAATCGAAACAAATGTTTGCTCTGTGGTTCAGTTGACCATTTTAAATGGCGCTGTCCAAAAAATCAAAACAAGCCCTCAGTATCAGGAGATAATCGCCCATTAAAGGATGCAACTGAGTCAAATGCTTCTGAAGCAATCAATACGGAAGCTGTTGTTGTGGTTCATGCCACTGAAAATGACACAAACAAATCATCAAATCCTGTTAAAGTAACTACAGTTGATGAAATTCAAGTATTAGAGGAGGGTATAACCTTAAGTCAAGACAATAATCAAAATGCAGTGCAGCCAAACGTGGCTGTAAAAGACACACAGGAAAATGATGATCTTACAGAAGAGCCAGTTTACAATTCCTTAGAAGATGAATTAAAATTAGGACAGGATAAGTTTAGGACTCAGAAGACGGAAAGTTCAGTCGATTTTCAACTAAGCCCACTTGATTTAAGTCAGCTTGAAGATATGGTAAATGACGCTCCTGCCATATGTACCTTAAGTAGCAATAAGCGTCATAAAGAAGGCAATAGCTCAGAATCTGAGATTGAAGTAAATGATATGGATGATGATACAAAGCCATTTGCAGAATCAGATGTGTCCATTCAAACACAGAGTTCACAGATGAAAGATGAAATGGTAATGTACCGATCAGAAGGGGTGAAGTGTTAGTGCCATATATAACGGCGTGAGGCATGAAATATCGTCTACTGCGCCATGATTCTGATATTTCCAAATATGAATATTTGTCTGTGGTAGAACTAGGAAACATTGAATTCGCAGGAAAATTAGGTAAATGGTCTAAGAAACGAGCTAAAAAACCCAAATCAAGTTAATCTAATGATGGCGGTTGTAAACATCATTTTACAAATTATGATTATCTGCACCATCAATTGCAGAGGATTAAATACCGAATTCAAGCAGCGCCACTTGCTTGAAAAATTAGCAAATGAGAGAGTTGATATTGCTTTTCTAAAAGAGACCAAAATTAAAAAAATTGAAGTGTATGAATCTCTCAAAGTTATTTCAAAAGGTCAGATTTTCTATTCTTTATCACAAGATAATAGCGCGGGAGTGGCCATTCTTATCCTGTGCCGCTATCTCAACACTGGTGATGTTATATCGTCGTCATCAGATACAAATGGACGATGGATTTGTGTATCAATTGATGTACTAAACACAAGTTTAAATTTGATGTGCCTTTATGCGCCAGCCTCTCATCAATTGCGCGGTGAATTTCTAAATGATGTTTCCACAAAAATTCAAGACAGAACGCCTGAAAACCTAATTATGGGCCGTGACTTTAATTGCATATTAGATGAAGTTAAAGACAGAAACGCTAGGTCTAATTTTAATGACACATCTCATAATATTTTGATACACATATGTGAATATAAAAGCTTGTTAGACACTGATCGGATTGAAACTCCAGAGGGCAGGGACGTTACTTAGTTTTCAACCGATGGAAAGAAAGCATCCAGATTGGACAAGATATATGTAGAACGATCATTGAAAGGTTACATGTGTAAAACTAACATAAAACCAGTAACTTTCTCTGATCACAATATGTTTTCCAGCACATTAGACAATGCTGACTGGATCAAACGAGAAGATGGATTTTGGAAACTCAGTGTAGCGTTGTTACGAGATAGTCGCTATCGCAAATGTGTAAAAAGTTGTTCGAGGCATTGGGATGAAAAGAGAAGTGTGTATGAATGTATAACAGACTGGTGGGAGGATGTTAAATCCGACCTGAAACATATTTCAAGGCAGTATTCCATCAGGAAAGCACGAGAAATGCGAAAGCGTAAAAAGGCGCTTCAGCGGTCGGTGTGTAAAATTAATAAGGAAATTAATGATGGAGAATATAATTATTACGAACTATTAGTTAAATTAAAAGGTAGACTAAATGAAATAGAGCAATATCAGTTTGATGGGGCCAAAATAAGGGCAAGAGCACAAATGCACACCGAGGGTGAAAAGCCTACACGTTACTTTTGTAACTTGGAAAAAGCAAGAGGCATAGAGAAGTTAATGCGGTCACTGAGGAAAGTGATGAAACTGCAGCTAGAGATATTTTAGCTAATATAACGCAAAGACTTCCAGATGCATGTCGCGAAAGTTGTGAGCAATCACTAACAATTGATGATTTGACAAGATCCCTCAAATGTATGAAGTTAGAAAAGTCTCCTGGCTGCGACGGACTTCCAGTCGAATTTTATCAAACATTCTGGCACATATTTGGTCCAGTATTAGATGAAATAGTAGCTAGCATTTTTAAGCAAGGGCATCTCACTCCATCGATGGCCCAAGCATATGTTCGGCTTATATACAAGAGGGGTGACAGAAATAAAATACAGAATTATGGACCAATCTCTCTACTCTGTGTAGAATATAAGATTATTACTCGGGCACTAACATTAAAACTTGGTGCGGTCCTAGGCGAAGTAATTGATGATGATCAAACGTGCTCTGTACCAGGAAGAACGATATTAAACAACACATTGCTTATACGAGACCTTATTCAATTAGTTGAACAGGATTGCATCCCAGCAGCAATAATAGCACTTGATAACGAGAAGGCGTTTGACAGACTTGAATGGGATTTCTTGTTTGAGTCTTTAGACCATATTGGCTTTGGTTCCAGATTTATTAAATGGGTCAATCTTTTATATACTGATATAACAAGTTGCTATTTAGTAAATAATCATCTATCTGAACCTGTAGAGTTGGAACGAGGTTTCAGACAGGGTTTCTCATTGTCTCCGCTTCTATTCATCATGGCTATGGAATCGTTGGGGGCCACATTGAGGCAGCGTAATGATTTTCAAGGAATATGTATACGTGGCATAGAAAGGCCACTGAAGGTGTCTCAATATACAGATGATACGACTGTGTTTGTAGGTAAAAATTCAGATTTTAGAATTTTAACTGGAGCATTATCAGATTTTCAAAAGGCACCAGGGCTTAAAGTCAATAGAGAAAATCTAAGGGATTATTTTGGGGCGCTTGGAAGGACAGAACTAACAATGTTCTGAATATTAACTGGTCAGATGATGTCATAAAGATTTTGGCTATTTACTTTAGTAGAGAACAGGATGTAATAATAAACTGGGAAGAAAGGCTATCCAAGTTAAAGTGTGCATTAGTAAATTGGAAACGACGTCGCATAACTGTATGTGGCAGGACATTTGTCCGTAATAATTAAATTTTATCTGGACTGTGGTATGCCGCTTCTGTAGTTCATATGACCAAATCAGTATAGTCAAAGATCAACACGTTACTTTTGTCCTTCTTATGGGAGGACAAACCCCATTTAGTATCGCAGTCAATCCTCACCAATGAAAAGCATGATGGAGGCCTGGATTTGGTTAATGTTTTTAGCAAAGTGTGCTTCGCTAAAACTGAAATTCTTGAATAAGTTACTCACTTCAAACTCATCTTGGTCAAGTGTTGCAAGGACACTTCTACAAAGGTACGTAGATCCATTTCCAGTAGAATGTTTATTTTTGTACAATAAACTGCCACCTAACCATCAGAAGATACCAAACATATATTATGAACAGCTTGAAGTTTTAAAGATATTTACACGATCAATGCCACAACCCAGTTGTTGGGAAGATGCCTTAGAGCAACGTCTTTGGGGCAACGAGTTCATTCATGATAAAGATGCTGTATTATATTTGCCCTCTGTGACCAAAAATGGCATTCAATATTTACGTGATTTAGTTAATCCAAAATCTCGCAAATGGATCGCGATGCAGGATGTAGCAAGAGCAACATCAATGAGGCATATTGATGCCCAACGTTTATTGATTAGAATAAAGAATGCAATACCTGGTGAATGGTTCAAATTGTCGAAAGCACGTGGCAACAGAGATATGTTGCAACCAACATTAGTATTTAAGTCAGAGCATATAAAATACAACATTGCATCTAGAGCCTGGTATGGAATGCTAATGCAAAGTCGGAGACAGACTCCTGCTGCAGTTAGGCATTGGAACACTTTAGGATGCACGCCAAAGAACTGGAAAAATGCGTGGAAAACAATACATCTACCATGTCTACCAGCAAATGCAAGGGACGTGGCATGGCGATTACTCCATCAAAGGCTATGGGTCGGCCATCTGACTTATATGTGCAAAATAACAAGTACAGACCGGTGTTTATTATGCAATACCGAGGAGGAAATAATAGATCATCTGTTTACACAGTGTTATATAGCTACAGGCTTTTGGGTAGATATCAATATGCTCCTTGCTAAATTTGGAATCAAATATGTGAAATTAATGGCTGAAACAATTATGTTCAAAGATTGTTCAACCATCGGACGAATCACTAATAGCAAGGAGAAAGAATTGTTAATAACCCTGTTATCTGTAGGAGTGTGGACCATTTGGAAGCATCGGTGTTCAGAGGCCAGAGATAAAACAGGAAACAACCATCAAAGAGCCATACAAGCTATATTTCGATCATTGCTGATAAACTGCATTCAGTGTGAATTTTACAGGCTAGTGGAACATGGAAAAGAAAGTAGATTTAAAGATGAATGGTGCAAAACTGGCCTAGTATCAATTGAATACGGATATCTAAAAATATCAGAAGCGGAACTTGTATAAGCTAGCACACTCGCTGCTTGCTGTATATTGATAAATGATATTTTAATTTAATTTAATTGCCTTTATTTTAATAGTTTAATGCCTTAGGAGACTCTAATCTTGACGAATATCCTAACCTTGTGAATCAGTATATTTAAATATCAAATGAGCATTATGTCAATATTCTTGAGGTGATCTGATCTTCAAGTTAACAGAGTGTGATATCTTACAATTAGCTTCCTGTTGTAAATGTTTACTGTAGGTGTATTTGTTCCAGGGTAATTTGCAAAAACTTACAATGAAGTAAATTTAGAATGTGAACCCAAAGCGCCATCTAGGTAGTCATAGTTTGTATACTTTTGCTTTGTGCATTATATTATATAAAGGCTACTACGTCCGCTGGGCATTTAAGAATCTGCTAACTGGCGTCAATGAGTAACTTTTTGTTACTTATTAACGAGTCACCTCGCCACTTGTCGGCGAGCTGCACTCGCCATTTGGCCCTACTACTATACGGTGTGCTACGTTAAACTACATATGATCTACTTAGCCTGCCGGTCATGAATTGGCTCAATGGCGTCAATGAGTAGCAGTAGCTTACTGCTAATTATTGATGAGTCGCTTTACCACTTGTTGGTTAGCTTTGCTCGCCATTTGGGCGTACTACTACACGGTGTGCAAATAGTAATGCCTTCGTTGAATTATGTTATGTTATCAGCTCTTTATATTTTCTATGTGGTTATGCCACGGTTGTGGTATATGATAATAGAGTATTTTAGCTTGCACTGTTTTAATATGTTAGGTTTGTATTGTTATTCTATTAATAAAGGCTGCTATTTCATCCGATTTTTTATGGGGCTTTGCAAGCCTTTTTAATGGAGTTCTTCCGTCAAGTGTGTCCGACTGCGTCAGCGTCGAATTTAAAAAAAAAAAAAGAAAGAAAAAAAGTCATTGAAAGCTGCGCTGAAATTGGCTCTGCTAATTCTGATGAATATTTTCGTCACCACTGCTCATTTTCACTTTATTTTTGTTTTGTTTGCTACATCCATCAGCGCATTTTGTTGATTTTGGGTGTTTTCTGTTTGTGTGTATTTCGTTGATGTTTGTCATATTCTGCGGCTGTAATTTTGCATTGGCAGGTCTCGTTTTGTTTTGTACATAAGTTTAGTTGAGATCTTGTCCGCCGTATCTACGTTATTACCAAGAACATTTAACCTGGGCTGGCTCTGTCTTCTATTCAGACGTCTCGATTACCTGGCTAGCTAGCGCGCAGCGTACATGCATTTATATTCACTATAGCAGACAGGTTGTAGATATCGGATTGTCTTCTGGGGGTCATGAACCCGGGGACATCTTATATTTGCAGTCTAAGACCTCAGTGAATTACTATATTTGAATACCAGGCAAGCTAAGGAACAGATAACACAATGAGCAGGAAAATAATAGCGCGATCTAGTGTGTGCATCAAGTCGATGCAAAACTGACACGAAAATGTAGCTGAAACAATAAGTGAAATTGGAATAGAATAGACTAAGACTTAGGGCAGTAAGCTGATGGAGTCTGTCGGTGGTTGAAAGATGAAAGTTATTGCTGCAGCGGCAGCATAACCTTTTATAGTATTCAGCAGAAGTTATGACCAATAGTTTTCTAAATATTCAAGCAAGAGCGTCGGTAGGGTGCTACGGACGGAGTGTACGTAGCACAGACTGAATGACTCATAGAATGACGTAGTAACGTGGCGACGACCGCCTTACCATAGGACCGTGATAATGTGACCGAGTTCTATATTTCTATAGAGGCGACCCACGACACCAGATACGACACCAGATGTTGGTGAATCAGATGGGCCACATGGTCACTACGTCATGGCACCCTTTTAAAATGCAGGCGCAAGCCTAATAAGCAAGGGGCCGGACGAGGACGTAGTAGCGTCTGGCGCCAAGAAGATTAGAAAACCAGACGAAAAGTTGACAGAAGACGTCCGTCAGGATAAGATATTGATCGGCCAAACGACGAAAAGTTGACAGAAGACGTCCGTCAGAATAAGAGATTGATCGGCCAAACCGCAGATGCTAGGAAGAAAAGTCGGGGTCGTGATTGGTCGAAATGATGTCATAATCCAATGGGAACCAAGAGCAACCTCCGGCGGTACGAAACCAAGATGGAGGGAGAACACAATAAAAATAGTACATAAGGGGGACTTTAACTTTAATCGGGATTCCGGTCCGCCTCGCACCTTGTGTAAAGTTCTTGCTGAATGTGTTTTCAGTAGGCAAGAGCTAGTTGAATAGCATACCAGCCGAGTCTGGGAATAATGTTAGTTGAGCTAGGACGTATAGATTAGAAAGTCAACCAAGTAGGACAATTTAGTTAAACTATAAAGTCACTTGATTAATCGTATTTCGTGGTAGTAAAAACCACCATTTTAACATAACATATATACAAGTTAGAATTTAAAGAATAAAATTATCACCTTGTGATTATACAACAAGGCAAGAGTTCGCGTCTTCGATAGACTTACTCTGGCATCTACGGAAAACCACCGTAGCTTACCATCATCTTCTTCGAAATAGGATAGTCAGATCAGGCCCGGATACAAAACAAAATATCGTTACATTCTATCATCAACGAGGCGAGCGTGTATCCATCACTTTCGTCGTCGGTGAGACCGGTTGTCGCAGCAACCACACATACAGGCCTTACCGAAGTCGTGAGCGATAATAGTTAGTTAGAATCAAGAAGATAAGACGTCAGAAATCTTCAAGGTGTATATTTCAATCTAGGTCAATGTGAACGCTCGCGGCAAGCATGTCAAGCCACTATAAGCAGCTACTAAGCCTTCGGCTTACCACCACTACTGGTTTAAATGTTGGCGCTATTGATGTCTACCATGGTGCAAAAGACACTGGGCGCTGCACCAAATGTATTAAATAGGCTAATTAATATTAGCAGAAATGTATGGCATTTAACCGTCAGTTCACAAGGAATTAAAAAATGTTTTTGGAAGAGGGTCTGATTGTCAATGGACAAGTAATTAAAATCGCAGAGGTTGATTCAGACAAATTGATTGTGAAAGTGAAGGCGCCTCTCGAAATTCCGAATGAACGCATTACAGCAGAAATGGGAAAATATGGGCAAGTTGTGAAAATTGAAAGAGAGACATATGCCTTCGACAGGACGCTTGAAAATGGTATAAGACGGGTGTGGGTGGAGAAGATAGATAAACCAATTCCAGGCAAATTGTCTATTGATGGGAGCTTTTTCCTCCCTGTGTGGCATAGAGGCCAGGTTAAAGAATGTCGTATCTGCTCTAGTACCGACCACCTAGCTAATACATGTCCTTATAGAAATAAGTGCTTAATGTGGGGATCATCTGATCATTTTAAATCTCGATGTGATAAGAGATCAACTATGAATGATGCTAGTAGGCTTAATGTGGAATAAGCCAGGGCTAGCTATATGACGCAAATGTCTGCCTCTCTCAATTCCAGTGAAGTGCCCACTAGTAACAATGCGCCGCACACCTATGCGCATGTTGTTAGTAGGGCTGCATGCCCCATTGATAGTTAGACTGTGGACTCCAATGTTAGTTAGACTGGGGGTTCCATTGTTACTAAGGTTGGGGATCCAGTATTGGCAAAACATGTTGATGAGATTGAGGTTCTTGAGACAGGCATATTTGCTACCCCTCCAGAAACGGTTAATGAAATAACCCGGGAAAATGATGATGCTGATGCTGTTGATGACACACAAAGTTTAGTACTGGGACAAACAAAATTTGCATCTCAGTCAATGGAAGTTGTAAAAAATTCTACACAGGTGGATGGACATGATAATGGTGCTGGTGGTTTTAAAAGAGCGATAGAAGACCTGAGCTCTGAGGCCGAGGATGGCGAAGAAGAGGATTTTGACGATGCCATCTCTGTTGCAGAGTCTGATACCTCGACCCAAACACAGGAATCCCAGCAGCCTGGTGAAATGGTGTTGTATCGCTCTGAGAAGGACGAGGTTTTGGTTCCATATATAACACGTGTAGGCGTTCGCTACAGGCACTTGCGCAGTGATTCTGATATTTCCCGGTATCAGCATCTGACCATTACTGATCTGACAAATTCAGAGTTTATTATGAAGATTGGCAAATGGGCCAAACGGGATAAGAATACTAAAAAGATAAAACCAAACTAGGCATTATGGGTATTATTTATAGATTTTTAATCATAATGATAATTTGCTCACTCAATTGATGTGGTTTGAATGATGGATTTAAGCAACGCATGTTGCTAGAGAAATTATCTGATTTAAAAGCTGATATCGTCATGCTTCAGGAAACAAAGTTCCATAATCTTAAAGTAGTAGAAGACTTCAAACAACTCTCTAAGGGTGAAATATTCTATTCCAATGCCACTGATTTAAATACAGGAGTGGCGATCTTGTTTTTACCCAGGTGTTTGAGTTTATTAAATATCATTTCAACGGAAGCTGATAGTAATGGCAGATGGGTCGTGGTGACTGTTGAAATGTCCGGTTCAACACTAAATTTGATGTCTATTTATGCCCGGCATCCCATTCTCAAAGAGGTGCATTTTATTCAGCTCTTCGCCCAGTAATTCATGATAGGTCAGAAAATTGTATTATTGGTGGAGATTTTAATTGTGTTTTAAATCCAGAGAAGGATAGGCGTTTGCTATCAATAAACTCTGATACGTCTCATCGGCGTTTACAGGAAATATGTGACAGTGAGCACATTTTGGATAGCTATAGAGTATTAAACCCTGAATGTTGTGAATATACAAGGGTAACAGCAAATGGTCAGACAGCCTCTCGGTTAGACCGTATTTACGTACAGAGAGGGCTAAAAGGGTTAATTTCGGATACGGGTATATATCCCGTATCTTTTTCTGATCATTGCCTAGTTTCCACTGTGCTAGATAATGCAGAGTGGGTTACACATGGTCCAGGTTTTTGGAAACAATATTTCCTTGCTGAATGATTTTGAGTAGCTTCGATGTATTGAAAGTTTCTGGCGTTTTAAGCTCCGCAACACATCAGAATTTGAAAGCTTGATTTCTTGGTGGGAAGATGTTAAACTAGGGTTTGCTAATATATGAAGGCAATATTCTATTCAAAGAGCAAGGAAAGTGGCAAAGAGGAGAGAAGGTTGATTCGTCAACAAACCCTATTGTTTCATAAAGTTTCAAGCAGCGATATTCATTTGACTGGAGGAGACCAGGTTAAAATTATCACAAATAGAACTGTACAGAGCAGAAGGTGCAAAAGTAAGATCAAGGGCCCAATTTTATTCTGAAGGTGAAAACCGACAACATATTTTTGTGGGCTAGAAAAGTCTAGAGTGTGTGGAAAAGATAATTAGGGGCCTTAATATAAATGGGCACATTGTTAATTCAAATACAGATCTACTAGAAACTGTACAGACATTTTATGAAAATTTATATAAGTCTGAAGAAATTGATGAAGAGTTGGCAGCTGAATTACTTGATAATATTAAGGAAACATTGCCTCCTCCGTCGGTTGATATTTGTGATGAATGTTTAACCTTAGAAGACCTGACTAAATCGCTCAAAACAATGACGAATGGAAAATCGCCAGGGGGAGATGGCCTGCCTGTTGAGTTTTACGTTACATTCTGGCATCTTATTGGTCTAAAATTCTTTAAGATTGTTAAAGGCATTTTCCATCAGGGAAAACTTCCTTTTACAATGTCTCAACCACATGTGCGTCTGCTCTTTAAAAAGGGTGACCGGAGTGACATACGGAATTATAGGCCAATTTCTCTCCTTGGAGTTGATTACAAGATTATTTCTAGAGCTCTTTCACTAAAACTAGGTCAGGTGCTGGGTGACGTTATTAATCCTGTTCAGACATGTTCAATACCTGGTAGATCAATATTAACCAACACTGCGCTCATTAGAGATCTGATTCAGTTAGTTGAACAGGATATCATTCCAGGTGCCATTGTGGCATTAGATAATGAAAAGGCTTTCGATCGTTTGGAGTGGAAGTTTCTGTTAATGTCATTAAATCATATCGGCTTTGGGGCCCAATTTTATTAAATGGATCCAAAAATTGTACATTGGCATTACTAGTAGATACATTGTGAACAATTTTATAAGTCAGCCAGTTGTCTTAAAACGAGGGGTTCGACAAGGTTGCTCACTGTCAGCACTTTTATTTGTAATCTGTATGGAAACCTTGGGAGCGGCAATAAGAGAAGATGTAAATTATCATGGATTGTGCATTCGTAGTCATATGACACCAGTGAAATTATCACAATATTCCGATGATACGACCATTTTTGTTGGCCAAAATAGTGATTTAATCGGTTACATCTTATTTTGGAGAATTTCCAAAAAGTGTCAGGGCTCAAAATTAATAAAGAAAAATCAGTTAGTTTGTTTTTGGGTTCATGGAAAGATCGAAATGATAAGCCATTAGGCATCAATTGGTCCACTGACATAATACGGATTTTAGGCATTTATTTCAGTCGAACAAACCTTGATTCGATTAATTGGACAAACTTGTTTTCCAAAATAAGCAAGAAAATTACCCAGTGGACACATCGACGTCTGACTATTTTTGGCCGGGCGATTGTGATCAATAATTTGATTTTGTCACAACTTTGGTATGTTGCTGCAGTTGTTAATATGGCTAAACATGTTGAAAAAGAAATCACCAAGATGATATTTGATTATTTGTGGAAAGGTAAAACGCACCTTGTCTCAAAACGTGTCTGTACTAATAATAAGCTTGATGGTGGTCTTGCCATCACAAACATAAGAATTAAATGCGTCTCGTTAAGGCTGAAATTATTAAATGATTTACTTCATTCAGATAGTCAGTGGGCAAATGTATCTAGATGTCTTATAGAAAGGTATATTGAGACATTTTCAGCTAAATCCTTTTTCTGGTCTTCTAAACCTCCACCGAATTACACACGGATTCAATCAGTATTTTTGGATATTAAAGTGTAGATCATGGCTGGCATTTTCTTTTGAAAACAGATAGAGTGATCCTAGATTAACATGTTATCATGCACTTTTATTCTTTTTAAAACGTGTATGCTAGAAGAACGTGATTATAAATGTTGAAAATTATGCCTTTTGCTGCTTCCTAATATCACTCGGCAAGTTCCGTAAAACCGGTGAAACGCACCACGTGACACGCGTCACAAGTGGATGGGAAGAGGGCATCCCCTCTAGTCGTTAACGTATTATTTAGTCCGACTGGCAAGGAGAAAAGTTGCATTTAGATATATTTATGCAATTAATTTTGTTAAAATGACACAAAGATGCGTAGTACGATATCGAAACACACGTGAATAATTTATCCTTTGATTAATTTCCATCAGATTAAACTTTGGCAATGTTTGCCAAGCGATAGTATTGAGATTTCGGGGGTCTCGGTGGTAGGCATACATGTGTTAAAAATACATGATTTTTCACATTCAACGCTAGAAAAATGCGTCATACTATTGATTCTCATATAAAAAAAGAATTGTGAATCGTATTCTAAAATCCCGCTGTACATATTAGAATATATTTTCTAATATTAAACGATTTTTAGCGACAGCTCAATCGCCAATCCATCCCGCTAGCATTTAGCATTGCGCGAATCGAAGGTTCGTCGTATTGTCTTTCCAGCAACAAACGGGTAAATCGAGTCCACTAAACGATTCCTTCACAGGAATGCCGGAATCGCGATAATGATTGGATAAAACCCGCATTCTTTCAGCTCATACATATTAATGAGCAATAATAAACACGAAAGAAGGAAACCCCTTTATCTGAAATTAACTTTCTCGAGGTTCTGTAAAAATGAAATATGTCAAAATCATCAGCAGCAACACATGTATATCAAATTGCCATTAAAATATTTTGTAGTTATTAAATGTCAATTTGTCAATGTGTCCAAACTGTTTGAACACTGATAAATTGGCATTTAGTAATTAAATGGGATAATTGCTTACCAGTAGTGAATGGGTCAATAACTGACTTTTCATAAACTTAAAACTTATGGATTTCTTTATAGATATCCCATTTCTCAAGTATGATTTGGCTTTTAAATTGTTGGAAATCATACACTATTTCCTTTTTAAAGATAAAGGCCTATGTAAAAAATTTAGCTGTTATGATAGTAATTTTGAATCTTGACAGCCAACACATCTGGGAAATGGGCTAAAGCTGAGCCTATAGGTTTATATAAGTTTAAGCTCCTTGAGTGAACACTGATAGAATTGTAAACCTGGCATAAATCATGAATGTTACCTTGAAAATATCGACATGATAAATATATCAAACAAACACATAATTTAAAATCAAATTTAAGGGAGTGGCATGGTTCTCAACAATGGACTACTTAAACGACGAACCCAGTTCATGGCTCAGTGGTGGATTATCTTACCACAGCAGGAAACATTGACAATCTTCTTGACTCTTCTCTCATGCACCCAATAGTTGCCTACCTGTAGTGAACACTGATAATGCACAATCAGATCGAATGAAAGGTTCCATTGAACCAATAAAGAACCAACATGGCCACAAAACAGTAAATTATGATTGGTCCATGACAGCCATGTTTTATCACTGATCAATTTCTTTTGAACAAACTTTAATCACCCTTAGTTATCGATGAAATATCAGGAGTTTCAGCCTGAACCGTAAGCACTTCCTGTGATGTCATTTTCAAGAACAAGATGTTCACCTGAAAATGGATCAGTTAAAATTCCAGGCACTCAATATGAGGTACTCCTGGCCGAATTTGGTTAAAACTGGGAATTGATTAACCACCCAAAAAATTGCTTCTGTGGTAGATCTGAGAAATGTCCATTTTCAGACCAGGACTCCAGTAGAATACTATTTTGTAAATTTACTACTGGAATGACTGGCTCGATAATCAAGCCAGTCATTCCAGTGATAAATTTTCAAAAATAATCTCAACCTGCAAATGGACATTTTCTATGAGAAAATTGATACTTATTTTGAAGAATTTGAGGGGTAAATGGTTAAGGATGAGACATCTGACCAATCAAATTTCTGAATAGAACTTCTGGAGCGTACCACCATAGGGTCCATCTAGTTAAACTTGGTTAAAATCAATCAAGCGGCTGAGGAGATGCATTTTGACAATTTCGGGGAACTTTTTCATAGAATCCAAGATTTTCACCCCAAAACTGACTAATCGAAGTTCTGAACTCAGAAGCGTAGCACCATACGGTTCTTATGGCCACATTTTGTTGAAATCCACCAAGGAGATGCATTTTGACAATTTCCAGTAAATCATTTACAAAATCTAAGATTTTCACCGATCAATTTATGGATCAATCAGAATTCTGAAGAGATGTTCTGGAGCCTAACACCCAGGGGTAGATTTTAAGGATTTGTTCTACTAACCTAGACAGGATAGTGCATCATCGATTTTACTATCCCGCAGCAACCTTCACTAACCCAATGTTTGTAAGCTCAAAGCTGATTACTTCTTTAATCCAGTCACTGACACAGAGAAGCCGTTGAATATTTTGAAATTAGTTTGTCTGGAAAGCCATTGCTGCCTTTGGTGGGTACTCAAAATAATGACATTAGAATAGTATTTTTTTGTATTTCCTCTTTTGAGAGCAACTAACCCAGACAGGTTAGTGCAGGTGCAGTTTTACTAGCCCATATGAAATTCTACTATCCTCGGGTTAACAGGTTAGTCTTATAATCGAGCCCTGCTAACACGATAAGATTCTCCCAGACATATTTGCCTGAAATTGGTCATAGAAGATGCAATTTTACAGACAGCTGAGTCACGACCACCACGGCATAAGTTCAATTTGTCAGCATTTATCTCATAATCGGCCATAACTGTCATGATTTTTTACCTGCATCGCCAGACACAAGGATTAATATGAGAATGGAGTGCTTCGACTTCTTTTGGGTAGAAATCACAATGCAACAGCTTTCAGCAACAATTTCTTCAAATTGGACACTGTGAATAACTCTGGTTCAACTGGCCGAATGTTTGTCTATGGGGTCCTGAATGTGTGCACCAATTTTGAGGTCAAAGCTAAATCTCAAACAGTAAAAGCTTTCAGTTGGCAACATTGCTTCAAAAATAGACACTTTTGACGCCATAGCGGCCCAATTGAAAAATATACATGTATCAACGACATGAATATTGTGCAAATTTGTCCAGGTTATTCATTACAACCGAATTACCATTGCATAAGCTGACCCAGGATATGCAATTTGACCGACGGACGAACACCATGGCATAGGCTCACTTGGGCCTTCAGGTCAGGCGAGTTAATAATGATCTGATATTCCGAATATTCTCAGTTTATAGCAATTTAGCCATGCACAAGAATCATAGTAATCTAAATAGTTGATGCAACAACAATCTTCTATGATTTCACATAGAATGGCTGTACTAATACCCGAGTGTACTGTGAAGGCCCATGCTTTCATTGTGCTATGATTTCACATAGAATGACTGTACTAATACCCGAGTGTACTGTGAAGGCCCATGCTTTCATTGTGCTATGATTTCACATAGAACGACTGTACTAATACCTGAGTGTACTGTGAAGGCCCATGCTTTCATTGTGCTATGATTTCACATAGAACGACTGTACTAATACCTGAGTGTACTGTGAAGGCCCATGCTTTCATTGTGCTATGATTTCACATAGAATGACTGTACTAATACCTGAGTGTACTGTGAAGGCCCATGTTTTCATTGTGCTATGATTTCACATTGAATGACTGTACTAATACCTGAGTGTACTGTGAAGGCCCATGCTTTCATTGTGCTATGATTCCACATAGAACGACTGTACTAATACCTGAGTGTACTGTGAAGGCCCATGCTTTCATTGTGCTATGATTTCACATAGAATGACTGTACTAATACCTGAGTGTACTGTGAAGGCCCACGCTTTCATTGTGCTATGCTTTTCTGACCCCTGTTTGCTTTAACCCTTTCACGGATGAATTCCCCATATCTAATTTTCAAGGCAACCATAGAGGAAAACTGTTGAATATTTTGAAATTGATCTGACTAGAAACTGTTGCTGCCTTAGGAAACAACAACTTCCAGTTAAACCAATTTCAAAATATTCAACAGAATAAGTTTTATGTCGTGCGGAATTAATTTTTTCAGGGATTTGTTAATGAAAGGATTATGCTAACACTGCCTTCCAGTAAAATTATTTGCTGAATATCCAACAGCTTTCTTATATTGTATTAACCCCCTTGAAAAAGCTATAGACTGTCAGACTGATACTGGAGTTTCATGGATAAAACCAAAAGAATTAAGAGAATCATGGACAACAAAACATCATGGATAAATCTTGCTCACACTTGATGCATGTGGGTAAGGTAAAGGAAAAGGGAGCTTCCAAATGGTGTTGATTGGTAACACCATAGAGTAATGTAACTACTATCACCAGTAAAGAAGATACAATGAATCAGAATAACTTAAAGCAACTAAACTACCTTAATATGCCTCCCAATGCTCAGATGCGCGATAAATCTAATTCTGTTCCTTTTTACAAGCGGTCCTGTTATTACTGTACTTGTTATATAACAGTGATCTACTAATATATCTGCTAGTAAAAGCAATATAAAATACCCGAAACTATTCTGAAAACAATTTGACAGGCCACTGGTATATGCAGCAAAGAATTTCAGTGAAAATGGTTTCAAATTATTCGCTGGCATCATTTTGTGACCATAGAAACAATCAGTGAAAATTACACTAGCCAACTGGAAAACATTTTGACTGAGAATCCTTGCTGCTGCTAGCAACTACTTCCAGTCAGATTGTTTTAAAAATAATCAGCAGTATTGCACCAGTAAATAGGCTCTGTTATAGGTATCAATGCACAAATGGAATACTATTTGCGTGGCACTTAAACCCCACTGATAGGCACTTACGTCCACTTACATCTTTGATTGTTTGCAATATGGGTAAAAATTATTGCTCCGATTATTCAGATAAATACATGGTTAATGTCTATGTTTAGAAACATCGTTTTAAGTTATTCTGACTCATCTCTGGTAATTTACTGGAGTTAATAGGTTTATTCCTCTATGATGGTAGCAATCAACAACATTTCGATGTTCATCTTTTCATTTTCTTTAAATTATAATATATTATGGTGGCTGTTCTGGAGGTAGCGTTGATTGACACACATCTTTGAAATTAATGATAATTTCAACAATTTCAAATGACTAATAACGAAATTTGACCATTTAAGCAATAATAAAAGTTTTTGTTGTGAAAGATTATTAAATCTGTTGTATCGCAACAGTATATATATGATAATATTCTCAGAACATAGAGTCATAGACAGTAGAATTCCGACTTGATTAAAGCACAATATGTACCGAATTTTGTCCCATATAAATCAAATCTGCAGACAGTGAGTGAAATGTAGCCGCATGTGTGAATACTGCATATTGTTCCCAGTAGGTTATCAATAATAGGTGTGTGTGTAACTGAAGGAAGCCTCCACACTGAGTGTCTGACATGGCGATAGTTCTCATCCTGCCAGGGGATTACACCAGTTCTTACTAAAGCACACACTATAACATCACATATTCAACTGAGCAAAGTTATGCACATGACACGTCGTTATCTCAGAAAGTGGGTCTAGTCCTCTAGATAAATGGTTAAACTACCTAAAATCACAGATTTCCTCATGGGCGGTGTCACTCTCAGGGTAAGACTGACACTCTGCTACAGACGACATCAGTACATGAGTAACACGACTATCACAGACTTGCAAAAGAAAGGACAGTTAAAGGGAGATGTTGAAATACATGTATGAAGCATGTTCCCCGAGTTTGTTGAATTGATATGAAGGATATTGAAGCACTTTCAGAAGTCTACTATTTAAGTGAACAAGAATTCAAACTGAGACATATTTTGAAATAATACTGCTTTTAAACTGTTATTGTCTTGAATAGCTTACAGCATTATTCTTTCTAAAATATACATCGGTGTATCTACTTTCATAAAGATCTGACCTTTTTAATTACAGCCTCTCGATATCAAGAGCTATTCAATAATGATGTTGTGAATATTTTGAAGCTAATAATTTGACTGGAAGTTGTTGTTGCCATAGACAGCAAAAGTTCCCAGTCAAATTAGTTTCAAAATATTCAACATAATCTCCCCTACATTATAACAAATCGGTAATAGCTGGTCTGTGAGAGATAAAGGATTAATATCCTAATTATTATGCTTTGACTGCACAGAATTTAATCATCTTGTCACCTTTAGTCGTTTTACTTTCAAAATATGGAGACACTAGTGCTTCAGTTATTGTACCTGTAGGCTTATCATGATTGTCTCATTACCCTTGCCTTGTAGAGGTAATAAGATATTGCATTCAGATCTGATAGTGTGTCTGGAGCTCAGTATCGCTCGCCTGGAGTACTTTTGCCAGCAATAGTTTTTAGTTTTAAAAGCACACATTGTGGCCAGACATTTGTAAGAGTAACCTGTTAACCCTTTAATGGTCAAATTTGGTCAAAAAATTTTAATATCTGCCTATTTAATGTCTATTTACAGGCCAAGAGAATACAACTTTTGAAAATTTATCACTGGAATGACTGGCTCGGATATAAAGCCAGTCATTCCAGTGGTAAACTTTCAAAATTGTATTCTCAAGCCCATAACAGAGGCCGGTTTTGGCTGGCATGACCATTAAGGGGTTAAACAATTTTGGGGGGATTTCTGGAAACCCAAGATAGCTGCTGAAATAAATCCACCAATCAGTTTTATGTATATTCTATTCGGATGCCTAACACTATAGCAGCCAAGTTTGATTGAAATCGGCCCAGTAGTAAAATGTATTAATTACTGATAAGTATTTTTTACCAAATTTCATTCCTAATTTCAGAAATCCAAAATGAGCACAAAAGATTTAACAACCAGATTCTGTATAAATGTCAAGAATCATACATGTCTCTCCAGGAGAATTTCGAAGCGGAGTAATCACCTGCTCTCCTGAATTTAAATCTAAACCAGTGAAGCGAGTAGTGTTAGTACTTACTCGCCTCTATATTCTATCATCGTTACTAAACAATATAGGCAATCTATGAGATGTTCGCCTAGAATTAACGTTAGGCAAGAGGAGAGCAACCATTCGCCTCTCCATAAGTCATGATCATATAATGTAGCATCTTAGAGGTAATTACATACAAGTCTTGTTGAAACATACTGTCATCTTTAAGACAAAAATGTGTTTTGAAAGATTTTTGAAATCCTAGATAGCCATTGTAAAAATCAACCAATCAAGTAATAGTTTGCATCAAAAAATTCCATGCGGTTTAAGGTCATGCCAGCCAAGCTTGGTTACAATTTGGTCATTTTTAAGAAGATTTAATTATACGTTTTGAAAGATTAAAAAATATTATAGTAAAATCCAAGATGTCCAGGTCAAATCTTCAGGTGGCCATTGGAAAATTTACCAATCAAATTTCTGGATAAATTCTGGGAAGCCTACTATCATAGAGCTATCTAAGCACAATTTGATTAATATCGGTGGTTAATGGCCAGAAGTATTTTCATAAAAAGAATTATAGATGGGCAGGCGACAGAGGCAAAGGTCACCATGGTATAAGCCCGCTTAGTCACTTGTCCCTTCAGAATGGGTGTGCTAAAAATTACTGATCGAATTTGGATAACAGTTTAACACAATAAAGGCTGATACTGTGAAGAGAATTTTCAGATGTTGGCTGTGATCTGTCAACCAATTTGGCTCAAATTTTAATAGGAAAGTTTGTAACCGTACATTAGGCTTCCACAACATGGCCATGTTTCATACGGAAAATCTGTCATTAGGTGGAGGGTGATCTTGCTCGCTCTGTAGTTAATATTTACCGGTAAGCAAATGTTTGCTTATCAGACCGAAAGTTCATGTTTCTTGTACAGCAATAACCGAATCAATATGGGGTTCTAGCATGCATGATGGTCAAGAGATTAATTAATTTTTTTAAACTTATCACTGGACTGGATGACTTGATAATGGAGCCAGTCATTCTAGTGATAAATTTTCAAAAATATAATTCTCATGACCTGCAGATGAGCACGCAGTAAGGAGATATGCTGATTTTTGTTACCAAATTTAACCATTAAAGTGTTAAATATTCATATTCAGATCTCTCTTGACATAAACAAAACCTGTGTACTACAATCAATTCCGGAATTATAGTTTAATCCTCATCCCATAGGTGGTAATGCATTTGGTATCCAGAAGTGTATCTACTACTGAGCTGATTTGGCTCAAATCTTAGCAACAAACAAAGGATCGTTCAGACTTTGGACGCGATCCGGCCACCCGTGAAAAATTCAGATGTACATGGCCTACAAAACAAATAATGGCGTTACGGATATCCCAGAAGATACTGGTGTGATTTGGGTTAACACAGGTAGGTGTGTGTGTGGGGGGGGGGGTGGTGGTGGTGGAGTGATTGTACACTAATTCCACTACTTTGTTTATGTTAAGGCCCATTTTCTAACTTCAATGAAACCTTCAGGGTCAGTGAGGTCACCTTTAAAAACGGCTTCTGCAGTGGTCTTGAGAAATGTCCATTTGCAGACCAAGAAGGCTATTTTTGAAAATTTACCATTGGAACGACTGGATCGATAAACGAGCCGGTCATTCCAGTGGTAAAATTTCAAATATTAATCTCTTGCATCAGTAAATCGAAATTTAAAAGAAATTCAAGGGTTAAAGGGTGAGGAGACTGTATACAGTGGCTACTTGTTTGTGTTCCATAAGGTGGTCTCTTCATAGGCATATAATTTCCACTCTGTGATAATATTACTGATTAACTTGGAGGCATTTCAAAATTAAATGGAAATCTAAACTCAAACCATTCATCGATTCTAAACTCAACCATTCATCGAAGAGGCTAAGGGACCAGTTAGTGGTGGTCATTGTCTTTATCTATGCCTGCTCATTAAAAATGACAGATGCCAGTATAGACTGGCGGTATAACCTTTTTTATTTTGGCCTTAGAGAAGATGTGTGCAATATATCTGATATTATTTAAGTCCTCTATTTTTTCTTTTAAGAAATTTTAATTTATGACGGTAGTAATCATTACACTGCTCGGATAATTCTCATGCCGGTTTGTACATGTAGCAAAATAACCTAATGCACACCAAACATACACAACAGCATGATGTTTGAACAGTAACTAAATCAATATACATCATTATTATAGTTTTCTTACAACACACCTTTCCAGTTTTAGCTATGCCCCACTCATCTCTAGCTAAGCTGCACCAACACAATGCTCGTGTGGGGATCGATCGATCCCTGCACTTCTTGACTATCAATTTCCAGAAAACTATTCAGGGATGCTGTTGCATATTTTGAAACTAATGTGACTATTATTAAATAGCAAATACATACAATTCATGCAATGTGTCGGACTGTTAAACATTTAAATGGACTAAATTGAGTCATTCTTGTTGTAATTGATTACGACGTCATACTATGCGTCACGTAGTTGATTATGATGTCATATGATGGATGGATAAATTGGAAATATCCATTACGCTTATGTGTGTGAACAAAAGTAAACCTCCATCAGCGTGCTAATGTCTATTTCCAGCATGCTAAACAGTTGACGATTGGTTTGGTCGAGTGAAATTAATGAAAACGGGTGTTTTAGTAATTCAATTAATTATCTTCTAATAGGATTAATAAAATAATACTAATTGTTTGAACAATTACAATATGTAAATAAAAAATTTATGATTATACCTTTATAACTTGAAAGCGAATTGACACCTCTGAGTGTAAAGGGTGTATGTCTAAAATGACCGCCAGCTAAAATGACCGCGCCCGGGACAAGAATGACCGCTATTATGGCGATAATGACCGCCACTGCGAATTTATATTTTGACTTCTATTACCCGTTAAAATATAGTGTATATAAATATAATATGTTTAAGCTTCAGTAAAAATAAACCTAAAGGCGTGGCTTGGTGCCAATGATATGTTCATGTCTCGCGATAGCGAGAAGTAAGGGTTTTTTTGGCTTGAAGTTACACATCTTTTTTAGATTTCCTTCCGCGCTAGGGTACTGAAATTCAGCACGGTGTGTATCCATCCTCTATGTGTATTATTGGACGGTACGTTTTTCCCCATAGCGCCCCCTTAGGTTTTTCGCCCTTCAGCACCCCCACCCCACACCCACCCACCCCACACCCACCCTGTCCAAGTACCTTCATACGCCACTGAAATGGGAGTTTGTAACCAACGGTAATAATATGATAAACCCATCTGATGTCAACGCAAGAGCCATTTAAAGGTGCATATTCTGATACTTTTTAGCTGTGAATTTGAAAAAGGGACTCGTGTCTCTAATTAAATTTTTGCACCTTAAAAAAATTAAATTAATTTATACTTGACGAAATCATATGTTAAGATTTATTTCGTTTCTTTGCGTCTAAGTCCACAGTTTAAGCCTCCAAAACTACACAATTTTATTTTCAAGCATTCTGCTGTGAATATACACCTTTAAAAATTATACAAAGCCAAGTACAGTGTGCGCGTGATATAGACATAAGCGGTCAGCGTTGCAGATCATCACTAGGGGGAGGGATGTTTATAATACTATTACATGAAAGCACCGAGTTATAAATTTTGATATAAATATACTTTGAATTGTAAGCTCAACGAAACAGCTGAATGATAATTAACCCTTCATATGTTACATAACCAACGGAGGTATCTTTAAGGAAATAGAAAAAGTGAGGAAAAATTTCTTTTAGAACAATCCCCTTGTTAAAGTTGCATATTCACACTAAACTGCTTTAAAATAAATTTATTAAAATTGTAGACTTTTAGAGGATTAAATTGTGTGCCTATATGAATGAAACAAGATAAATCTTAACATATACGGTGATTTCATATAATCTTTTTAATTTGTGAAATTGAATTGGAGACACGCATACATATTTCGCGAGAGTTGCCAGCAGTAACAATACCACAACATTGCATAATACTCTTAATAGCAGTAATGTGATATAACCACCATTGAAGCGAAGAGAATTATCATCCGGGTTACCCGTGATTGTTCAAATTGATTTAATAATGGTAACAAACATGATAACAACAAAGACGTCTGGCCATGTCTCTGGTTAAGGTGACATGAAGAAATTCCGCGAAAACATGCTTGCAATAAACACCTGTAATCTAGATATCTATCCAGGTGAGACGCCTAATAACAGAGATACACAATATAGCTTGCGTGTCTGCAGAAGACATTGTTTGCCATCTAAGTTTAATTCCATCAAGGCGTGTTTGCAGCTAGTGTTATGTAATACTATGATCAAAGCCAATGTTAAAGATCTCCCATTAAATAGAAACATGTTTGCACGAGATATGAGATGGTTGTTGATTTTTGTTCAATTTACCTAGCATGCAATACTAACCAGCGTGTATGAATCGTTGCAGTAATTGGACGCCATATTCTTTGCATCTATTGTCTGTAAAAGTCGGGAATTTTCAAAGAAAGGTCTCCACCTGGAAATTGTTATTTCCCCGACGAAACGCAATTTACTTCAATTTTAATCCAACATATACGAAAGCTCTAGAAGATTTTGAGCTGATGCCGTTCTGGCCTTAGATAGCAACAGCTTCCAGGTATTTTAATTTCAAAATATTCGACATCATACAATGTTGTCATATCGGGTCTGTATAATATAGAGTTAGCATATATAATGGAGGGATCCGACCTAACACTCACGTATCCGACATAATAATCACACGCATCTCAAGTTAGCTGATGTCACTCTCACACTCATAATTTCACGTAGGCTACCTGGCTTCGTCATGAACATCGAATCGTTCGTCAAGTGTACGAATTGTATATATACACCTGTGCAAAAGTTAAGCACCACCCTATTTTTACGCACATGCGAGGGTATATTCATGTGCTATGAAGAAAGCAATAGCATACACATTTATGTACCCATCCATCTTAGTGCAAGAGGTAATAATGCAACTAGAGGAATGCTGATTATGATGGTGGGGGAACACTGTATGTTTTTGTTTGAACTTGAAAACGAGGCCTGAATATGGCTACGTTGACACAACTGACAACTATTGCCCTACAGTTGACACACGTGGCTAGATTGTCATTAATGGTGTCTGAAAACGAAGTTTAACATCTGTGCACGAGTTTGAGACTGTCATTATTAATACCGGGTATATTCACCTTGTGCCTGGATGACGGCCTGGACACGACGTCTCATGCTGGTCACCAACTGACTGATACGCCATTGTGGTATTCGTTGCCATTCAAGATGGAGTGCGTCTGTTAATTCCTGTAGGTTCTGCACAGGAGGATCCCTCCTTCTCACCATGTTTCCCAGAATGTCCCAGATATGCTCAATAGGGTTCATGTCAGGGCTCCTTGCTGGCCATGGTAGGGTTTCGATGGCATTCTGGCGGAGGTATTCATGCACAGCTCTAGCACGATGTGGTCGGGCGTTGTCATCCATGAATATAGGGTGGGTTCCAGGTGCATGATTTACAAAATGAGGGACCACAACTCTATCCAGTATGGAATCTTGATATCTTTGTCCATTTAGTGTTCCAGGTACAGTCAACAGATCCAGCTTACAATCAAATGAGATGCATCCCCATAGCATAACGGAACCTCCACCAAATGGAACTTCTTCCATGATGTTACGTTGGTCGTACGCCGTGCGTCTGGACCTCCATACACGAGTTCGACCATCTGTGGCATGAAGCAGGAACCGACTTTCATCGGACCAGTGTACCCGTCTCCAGGATCTCATGTTCCAGTGTCTTCTTTCGTTGCACCACCTCAGACGCTCCTCTTTGTGGTGTGCAGTGAGGAGAGCACGTCTGACAGGTCTCCTAGCTTTCATGGCAGCAGCATACAGTCTCCTTTTGACGGTAGACATTGACACTCTATTGCGCGTTTCCCATTGCTGGCTGAGCACTCTGCTGTTGGTGAATGGAGATCTCCTAACAAGGCGTACTAGGGCTCGATCATCACGGGCAGTAGTCTTCTTCGGTCTTCCAGATCTAGGCCTGTCCTTCACCTCGTTAGTTTGCCCATGTTTTGCAATCAAACGACTAATTACTGTATGGTTAATGTTCAGCTGTCTGCCAATCTCTCTGCATGACATACCAGTGGTATGCATGCCTATGATTTGCCATTTCACACGATCACTTAACCTTCGTCTTGCCATAGCGGTTCACAATCAAGAGCTAATTCTCTCTGTACAAATAAACCACGGTCATGAACACAAAATTCCTAATCTTGTCGCCTAAATCTGTATGTAATGTTCTACACCTCAAACTGGACTTTTACATAACTGAACACGTGTGCTGTTTCCCGCCACGCACGGACATCAAGCGCGTGAAGTCATGCATGCATGTGCATTTCGTACTTGGAATTATGTCAGCTAACGCGGGGACAAAAAGTATGGCAGCCTAGTTGTACCATCATGTTTCTACGTTCTATTGTTTTTGCTGGTGCTTAACTTTTGCACAGGTGTATATGTTTGATCGACCTACTAGACTGTTAAGTATTGTAAAAGTAATTTGACTGGGCAGACTCAAGTCAAATTAGTTTCAAAATATTCACAGCTTACCTGTATAGTTACCTTGAAAATTAGACTCTGGGAATTCAGGTTTAAAAGCGATTCCAATAAGCGTAAATAGCAACGGCTTTCAGCAACATTGTTTTCAAAATAGACATCCTTGAAGCGTTTTCAATAACGCTAATGGACCGATTTTCCGCACTTTGGTTGATGACTGTCTGTGTGTGTGGGGGGGGGGGGGGCGTGTGGGGCCCTAACTCGTATGTTAATTTTGTGGTTAAAAACTAAAACGCAACAGCAACAGCTTTCGTCAACGTTATTTCCAAGATAGACACGTGGTTGACCTTACGCCGGCCCGGCGGAAGAAATATATCAACAACACAACACGGGGACAAATGTGTCCTTTTATCCAGCATATAATTGTTAACTTTTATAGCATATAATCCTATGCCGTGCACCTGTAGTTTCCGAAATATTCATAGTAATAAGCATCGTAGGAGGGCTCAATCTAAAAATAGAGGCGTGATTTCGTGTCTTTATCACGCCGAATCTCGAATGTACGACTCTAAGTTGGATTACCGCGAAACTAATTTGACTGGGAGCGGTTGCTGTCAAAGGCAGCAACAGTAACCAGTGAAATTCGTTTCAAAATAGTCAATAGGATAGCTGGATAGCTACCACGAAATTGGAATTCTGGATTAAAATGATATAAATCGATCCCAACATGCGCTGAGTATTGGCGGGGGCCGGTTCCAACAGCTATAGGGGTCAGCGAAATAGGATTCAAAATGTTCAATGGTTTTCCAGTAGGCCTATATCTGTCTTGCTATATAGTGTTCTTGCTGTATGACGGCGCAACGAGCCGTGTAACATGTTTTCGATGATAAGATAAGATAAGATAAGATAAGAATCTTTATTTATCGAGGGTAAATCTTCAGAGCAATGCCCTGATCTCCCAGAGGCCCTCGCCAAATAACTATATGAACTAATTAGAATTATATTTACAAAATTTACAAATCATGCACAAAATATATACAAAACTATACATAATTGTTGCAATGAAAACATATTTTCAACCATTTCAATATCAAATATCAAATGGCGGAAAGACGACAATAATAAGTATGTATTTGTAATTCTATGCTAATGTAATAAACATGCTGTTGAGTATTTTGAAACTAATTTGACTGGGTGTCGTTTCTGCCTTAGGCAGATACAGCACTCAGACAAACTAGCTTCAAAATATTCAATAGTTTATTTAGTTTTCTATAAAATGATATCCAAAATCTTCGGAGATCGACCGATTCCAACACGAATGATGAGTAGGTGGAGCTTCGATAGAGATGGGCGGGGCATAGATAAACCCGGAGAAGTCCGTTAGTTTCGGGAGATTAATGAACACTGGGGCCCAGAAAGTTATTAGCCCTGGGCCCCGAGCAGGTTAAATTCGGCTCTTATGATCAGAAATGTAATCTTATTTATGATTCGTATTGATGTATTAAATATTGTTGATTATTTTAAAACTAATCTGACTGTCATCGGCAGCTGGGACCGCAGTAGGTTCCAGCGAAATGCATTTCAAATTTCTATCTGTCTATATATATGGGCAATATTATTTCAATAAACTCATGCATAAGAAATATATGGTGTAGGTGTAACGTGTTTTCACGTGTCAAAATTTAGGATAAAAAACAACCATTTATTTAACAGGTAATATGTGGCGAATATTTTGAACAAAATTTGACTAGGACTGGCAGACTGACAGCAATATGTTCCAGTGAAATATGTTTCAAAATATTCAGCATTGTGTATTTCAATCCTTCGCGGAAAGTACTGCATACTTATGCATAAAAGTTAGCTCCAATCTCACGCTGAAAGTAGTTGCTGCCAGCATTAATTGGTTTAGGGATTTATTTGTATGAAGAAATTGTACACCTTTAACAATTTTGGCGTTAAAATCACAGTGTATGCATTGTTATCTCGCCCACCCAGTCCCCCTGCTTGCGCTAATTGCAGGAAACCATTAAAATGGTAGCCTATGTCCGCCTGAATACACATCTAAGACTAGACATATAATAAAACACAATGATGATTCCTCTGTCCAATGAACTATCAGTAACGATTGCAACGAATCAGAATGCGCATGTATTTGTGCGTCGTCTATCAGATTCAAGTAGCAGATCAGTCTGTAAAAAACTTTTGACCCTTACAGACGCAAACTTACTAGACTCAAAATTATCTCAAAATTTTCACAAATTTCTTTACGTGTATCAGATTCAGGTAGCAGATCAGTCTGTAATACACTTTTGACCCTTACAGACTCAAAATTTTTCACAAATTTCTTTGCGTATTAGACATTCTTGTTTCAAAGATTTCCGTACCTCTTGAGAAACTCATTTGTAGTGAAAATAATTTTATTTATTTGCTAATTGATAATTTCAAAATTCAGCGTATCATACGCAAATATAAATTGTTAAAATCTTATACTTTTAGAGGCTTCAATTGTAGCACTAAACTTCTTCTAAATATCTTTGAGCACTCTAGCATTATCTAGCAGACGTACAGTGTTCACTTTTTAAATTGCTACTTCCGGAATTTTCGTTCCCTTCTTTAGGCACAGTCTACGCGACGGTACCTGAAAAAACCCCACACAAATTTTATATAAGTTAAATTAGATAGGAACTCGTAGAAGGAAACATATAATATAATTTGTAACTTATATACGCATATAGAATATTCATTTGTAGCGGATAGTAGTTATTGTTAGGCTTATTAGGAATACCATAGGAATACTATAGCGGTCATTTTCGTCCCTACCGCGGTCATTTTAGCTCGCGGTCATTATGGACTGAGATCGTGTAAAGTATCATTTCTTGCCCCTACGTAACGCACGTTGTCCTGCACTGACTCAGTCATGGCTCGCCAATCACCTGCTCATCGCTACAAGCCAGATTTTCAGGTGTACTCCAATCGTTGGACTATCAAAAGAATTAATTGGTATATTCCGTCCAATGTGACTTTTAGTGCTCTACGATACACAGTAATTCTTCATTTTGAACTTTCTATAACCTGATAAATGCGTGTTTACACCTAATTTTCACAAAAACAAATAAACATCGTGAGGAACCGATTCTTACATACCAGTACCCGAGTACCCGCTAATTGCCTATGAGCGGCCTCGCTAAGAGATCGTCCGGAAATGTGTATTACATTCTCCGCTTCAGATGCAGTATTGATCAATAATTTAATTCTATACGCTTATTAGCCCCAATGGACATCCAAATATAATATTCCCAATTTCCATACAAATCTGTCATGTCTGAGACCGAGTAGTCTATCGGGAAACGACGGCGTGTCTACTTTTTTCACGGGTTCCACTTGTGACGTCACAAGTACGAGGGATTTCCCGCTTCCCAGAAATCAGAGTTTTTGTTCGGCAATCCTCGGAAATTAATGATAATTTGCCTATATTTTTTAATACGGCATTTATATTATTAACTAATACAATTTTCGAGTAGAGGAGGTTTATTTACCTAAAATAACAATTACTCTTGGTAGCCGAAATCTACACTTTAAAGCTTCTTTGGATAAGTTTGTTCACAAAGAAGATTCACCTCTGTGCTGGGAGCATGCCTCCAGCCAGTAACTGTGGGGGAATGATCATATTCTATATGAAGGCAGAGTTTTATATTATACTTCTTTTGCTAAACATGGTATTCAAAATTCGTGTGATATTGTAGATGTAAAAACCTGAAAATGGAAATCACTATATGACATATCAGGAGTAACATCTTTACGCCCAATTGAGCGTGCAACACCTTCTGAAACGGTTACAGAAAGTGATTCCAATGGAATGGTTTCTTCTCCCTAATGAGTCAGTGAATCATGCACGGCCCAAGTTAATCCTGGAAAGTACTGATGGACGTTTTTCATATACGTTTCGGAACAAGGGGTGGTATAATATTTTAATGCTGCAGAATATTACTGGGAAAGAACTGAACATTCTCCCCTGAGTTGGGATGTGGTTTGGAAAAATATCCACTAACCACACATTCCTAATCGAGCAAGGGATATTGTCTGGCGAATATTAATAATAGTAGGGTTTAAACATAGTAGTCAACCATGTCTAGAAAACTACTCTACCGCTAGATGTCGCTCCATTCAGACTAGTGCTCGAGTCGGACCACACGCTTTTGAACCCAAATGTAACAAACTGACCGCATTAGTGAACAGGTTCCACTGGGTGGGTGCACAAGATTCCCCATAAACTACCTAAGATTCGATCCGATCTGTTACTCAAGTACCTGATGTCATAATAAAAATGTGTCACTTTTTATATGACGTTACAATCATACAACGTAAGCAGGCAACTGCCCTAGTAACCCGCTTGGTGTCCCACACTGGTTATTCAAGATCTCCCCTAAGCTAGCCAAGAACCGACCCTATGTAACCCAAGTATCTGATGTCATAATAGAAATGCGTCAGCTGTCGGCTAACGTTATAGTGTAACGTTATAATGTGGTCTTCTTAAAGATTTCCCGTAAACCAACTAAGAACTGACCCTATGTTACCCAAGTATCTGATGTCATAATAGAAATGCGTTAGCTGTCAGCTAACGTTATAGTGTACCGTTATAATGTGGTCCTCTTAAAGATTTCCCTTAAACCAAAACTGTTACCCAAGTATCTGATGTCATAAAAAACACGTCACATTTTAGCCGACGCCAAAATCACATAATGCAAACAACCACCTGCCTTAACAACCAGTTTGTTGCACCCACACTGTGGCTATCCAAGAAACAATAACAAGAAACCTAATTGTAGAAAAACTATAGAGTAACACGATGAGAGGCTGTTTTGTAGATTTAACACAGCAATGACTGGTTCGGTTATCGAGCAAGTCACTCCGGTGGTGAATACCCAAAATAGTCTCTGTCGCGATATGAATGAATATAACTGTCTATTGTTGAAAATAAGGTTGTTCTGTATTTTAGTTTAAAAAATGACTACCTTATGTACAGCAATAACCCATTTCTAAGAATACCAATCTGACATTTTTTATAATCAGTTATTATATATTTATTATAATCTAAATCCTGATGACCCCCACAATATGACCACTATAATTTTAGTACTTTGTTATTGAGATGGCGGTACAATAACAGTAATAATTCTGTCATTACTAATTATGAAGTACGTGTAAATAATAACTGTAACTTTCATAATAATTGTAAGTTACTACTACTACTACTACTACTACTACTACTACTGCTGCTGCTGCTGCTGCTGCTGCTGCTGCTGCTACTGCTACTGCTATTGCTGCTGCTGCTGCTACTACTACTACTACTACTACTACTACTACTACTACTACTACTACTACTACTACTACCACTACTACTACTACTACTACTACTACTACTACTACTACTACTACTACTACTACTACTACTACTACCGAAAGCACAAACAGTGGTTATATAACTAGATAAATACCAAAATATGTAATTATGAATTGATATATAATGTCTGATCACCATAACATTTATAATTTCTGTAAATTCATATTCCCCATATGCCATTATGTGGCCTGGGGGTGTAAATAAAATAATCTGAATCTGAATCTGAATCTGAATCTGAATCTGTTTCATAGAAAATTATGGGTTGCCCCCCTCCTCAAGAAAGTAGGCATAGCAAATAATGGCCACTGTCTATTTTGTACAGATACGGAAGAAACCATTATCCATTTTTTTACACAGTGTTTGCCCATCTCCCAATTTTGGATGTACATTGAACAGCTATTTAGGAAAATTGCTATTGTTGATATCAACATAATCCAAGATGTAATTCTATTTCATGAATTAGATGCTTATAATCTGACTAATAATGCAAAGAAGATCTTGTTATTTTGTTTGAGTGTGGCGGTCTGGGACATTTGGAAGCATCGTTGTATGATAGTCAGTGAATCATATAAAGGGCTTAACACCAGTAGTTTTGAAAAATTGAAGTACGCTTTTCGTGACTTGTTTTCGTATTGCCTTAAATGTGAATTTCATGATGCACTAACTAAAAATAGGCTCTGGTGATTTGATTTCCGTTGTTTCGACAGATCTGGTTATTTCCTATCCACCGTAATTGGCCTCTGGAATGATTTATGTATTTTCGAGCTTGGAGCTGTGATTTTATTTCAAAATACTTTGTTTTGATGTTTTCTCTATTTAAAAGCTAATTATATATTATTAATTATTATTTTTAATACACATACATCATTTGGTGGTTTTGGAGTGTGTGTGCGTGTATATGTGTGTGCGTGAGCACGTGCGCGTGCATGTGTGTATGCATGCTGGCTGTTGCTATGTGAAACAGCAGCATTTACTTCGCGCAACAACAGCTCCAACACGCACATGCACTCTAAAACTCTGCTAATCAGATTGAGATGAAAATTGGGAGCGTTGGCTATGAAAGGGTTAAAAGATGTCCCTAAATTTAGGTGGTCGTTTGAACAGGTTAACCAATTTTGTTTTGCCAATTAAATAAACAATCCAACATTTTTTATGAATAATGTTTGTTCCGGGGTAATTTAAGAATCCGATATAGATTGTAAATTGAATTTTACAAAATAGATTCAACATTGAATCGGCGGCGTTTCCTATTATAGATTGTGAATATATAGCCTGTATATACATATTCGTGCTCGTTTCGGGATAGTTATAGAATTTGACAAGTGTAGTAAACTGAAATGTTATAAATTGATTGTTAGGGTTCAAACCACTTCAACTATGTAGGTTGCATTATCGCTTCACTGAGCACAGTATAATATCTTTGCGATTTAATTTTTATAAATTATCCTGCGGTACGTTAATTATTAATTAATTGGTACCCGGTTGACTGTGTGTTTTAAATACGCCCGATTGCTGTGTTTGTTTCTCAGCCCATGCTCGCCCGAGTTTTTGTGATTTTAATAGTATGTTGTTGAGCTGTTTGTATGTAATTTTTAACGGGGAACGTTTTGAATTTTTAGATTAATCGTTTGGCGTCATATATTTAATGTTTATTTATACACATGACTGATATAATTGTTTGTTCTCTTGATTTATTCTATGTTTAATGTTCTTTTCAGTCAGTATATTTTTGGGTACAATGGATTTCCACACGATCCATTGATCGTGTTACCAAAAAAAAGAGAAAAAAAGTAGTAGTAGTAGTAGTAGTAGTAGTAGTAGTAGTAGCGGTAGCGGCAGCGGCAGCGGCAGTAGTGGTAGTAGTAGTAGTAGTAGTAGTAGTAGTAGCAGTAGCAGTGGCAGTAGTAGTAGTAGTAGTAGTAGTAGTAGTAGTAGTAGTAGTAGTAGTAGTAGTAGTAGTAGGTGTTTAACACTTTGGACTCTAAGTTCACAGAATCCGAATTTACAGACAACCCTACAGGTAAGCCAGTAGTAGCGGTAGCGGCAGCGGCAGTAGTAGTAGTAGTAGTAGTAGTAGTGGTGGTAGTAGTAGTAGTGGCAGTAGTAGTAGAAGTAGTAGTAGTAGTAGTAGTAGTAGTAGTAGTAGTAGTAGTAGTAGTAGTAGTAGTAGTAGTAGTAGGTGTCTAACACTTTGGACTCTAAGTTCACAGAATCCGAATTTACAGACAATCCTACAGGTAAGCCAATGAATGTTCTGAACCTAATTTTGACCGGAACCCATTGCTTCCAGTCAAATTTGTTTTCAAAATATTCAAGATAAAATTACTAAATCGTAAAGGATTTAGCTGTTTTGGCCTTTCGGGGTTAAAGGGTTAAGATAAGGTTACTTAGCTTGACACGCTGTGAAAATTCAGAACTGATAACCCTAACCCTAACCACATGCTCTGCGCGTTCAGCGGAAATGGCATAATATTTGAGTCAATTGCGCGGGTGCTTGTGTAACTCATCGAAGGTCGCATATGTGGGGTTTTCGCGTGTATCAACGCACATGTCTTTTTATGTTGTGGTGTTTTGCACGAGTTTTTAGCGTAGTTTATCAGTTTATTTACAGTTTTAATGTTTTGTCTTATTGACCAAGTTTTGCCGTAGTCTATCGCACAATTTGAACTCTAATTTAACGACTTAGCGTGATAGCAAAAGCTCTAGATTAGATTCATCATAGGTTTTCGGGAGCCGCCATCTTGTGCTTGCAGAAATCGTCATCTGTTCCCAGCGTGAAGTTGTTCACGTATCGCATTTAAATTTAAGCACATACAACAACAAACATTCAATAACAATTTTCTGAACATAAAAATATAAAAGGCAAAGTGCAGTATATACATTAACTCCCTTGTCTTACGTTCACCAATGGACAGTCTCATTTTTGCCTTCAAACATTTAATGCAGAACATATAAAGCGGAACTTTCATCATAAATTTGCGCACTCCATGCTCTATCCTATTTGCGTTCATCTATTATTGTGACTATCATGCATATCCACTTTATCACCATCTTCAGTGTGCCGTCCTACATGCTTTTTTAACATTCAGAACATTCCTATCTAGCATCCATTGTGTCTCTTTTACTAATTCACATCATCAGTCCGAACTTTCATTTGTCATGATGGCTAAACTAACTCAGAATGTGCCTGAACTGTTAGCGTTTCTCGCTTGTAGAACCTTTGCGCACGCTTCAGTCAAATGCATGTGAAAACAACAAGCTACAACTCACCCTCACAGTCCTGCGTCTGATACGCCTTCTGAGCCATTGGTTTAAATACAAATGCAGCGGCATACCACTCTTAACAACTGTTTAAGGAACACCTTGATGGCTATTCTTGCTGAAAATGGGGACGCTCTGGGTCCGACTCAGGCACTGACCATAGCGACCTCATGACAACTCTCCCTGAAAGTAGGGACGCATGCCGTACCACACCATCGCTGAGCACAGTTACCTCAAGCTCCATGTAGTTGCAAGACCTAAGATATTTTGTTCAAATATACACCTGTGCAAAAGTTAAGCACCAGCAAAAACAATAGAACGTAGAAACATGATGGTACAACTAGGCTGCCATACTTTTTGTCCCCGCGTTAGCTGACATAATTCCAAGTACGAAATGCACATGCATGCATGACTTCACGCCGCTTGATGTCCGTGCGTGGCGGGAAACAGCACACGTGTTCAGTTATGTAAAAGTCCAGTTTGAGGTGTAGAACATTACATACAGATTTAGGCGACAAGATTAGGAATTTTGTGTTCATGACCGTGGTTTATTTGTACAGAGAGAATTAGCTCTTGATTGTGAACCGCTATGGCAAGACGAAGGTTAAGTGATCGTGTGAAATGGCAAATCATAGGCATGCATACCACTGGTATGTCATGCAGAGAGATTGGCAGACAGCTGAACATTAACCATACTGTAATCAGTCGTTTGATTGCAAAACATGGGCAAACTAACGAGGTGAAGGACAGGCCTAGATCTGGAAGACCGAAGAAGACTACTGCCCGTGATGATCGAGCCCTAGTACGCCTTGTTAGGAGATCTCCATTCACCAACAGCAGAGTGCTCAGCCAGCAATGGGAAACGCGCAATAGAGTGTCAATGTCTACCGTCAAAAGGAGACTGTATGCTGCTGGCATGAAAGCTAGGAGACCTGTCAGACGTCCTCTCCTCACTGCACACCACAAAGAGGAGCGTCTGAGGTGGTGCAACGAAAGAAGACACTGAAACATGAGATCCTGGAGACGGGTACACTGGTCCGATGAAAGTCGGTTCCTGCTTCATGCCACAGATGGTCGAACTCGTGTATGGAGGTCCAGACGCACGGCGTACGACCACGTAACATCATGGAAGAAGTTCCATTTGGTGGAGGCTCCGTTATGATATGGGGGTGCATCTCATTTGATTGTAAGCTGGATCTGTTGACTGTACCTGGAACACTAAATGGACACAGATATCAAGATTCCATACTGGATAGAGTTGTGGTCCCTCATTTTGTAAATCATGCACCTGGAACCCACCCTATATTCATGGATGACAACGCCCGACCACATCGTGCTAGAGCTGTGCATGAATACCTCCGCCAGAATGCCATCGAAACCCTACCATGGCCAGCAAGGAGCCCTGACATGAACCCTATTGAGCATATCTGGGACATTCTGGGAAACATGGTGAGAAGGAGGGATCCTCCTGTGCAGAACCTACAGGAATTAACAGACGCACTCCATCTTGAATGGCAACGAATACCACAATGGCGTATCAGTCGGTTGGTGACCAGCATGAGACGTCGTGTCCAGGCCGTCATCCAGGCACAAGGTGGATATACCCGGTATTAATAATGACAGTCTCAAACTCGTGCACAGATGTTAAACTTCGTTTTCAGACACCATTAATGACAATCTAGCCACGTGTGTCAACTGTAGGGCAATAGTTGTCAGTTGTGTCAACGTAACCATATTCAGGCCTCATTTTCAAGTTCAAACAAAAACATACAGTGTTTCCCCACCATCATAATCAGCATTCCTCTAGTTGCATTATTACCTCTTGCACTAAGATGGATGGGTACATAAATGTTTATGCTATTGCTTTCTTCATAGCACATGAATATACCCTCGCATGTGCGTAAAAATAGGGTGGTGCTTAACTTTTGCACAGGTGTATATGTAAAAAATGGGCCATCTGTCCCCAGTCTCCCCTAGTATATAGTGCTACCGTGTTTTCGTATTTTCGATTTTGCGTTTTCGTAGCTAAAACGGCAGACTCATGTGGTAGCAGTAAATACCTCAGTAGGTTTTTCTAGTAAATTCACAGCAGCACAAGTATATTCAATAATTCATGTGGAAAGCTCAGAGTCGTGAAAATATTTACTTATCATGGGCGCAGCCATTTGGATATAACCAGAAAATAACGTCGTGGTATTTCAGAAAGCAAATTCCGAAATTCTCGGGAAAATTACTGCTAATGGCCGGTCAATATCCATGAGAGCTATCTCGCTCCCGTTAACGTAGGCGATCTCGCGAGACCACGAATGCTCTGACATGCTGCAGAAATGTAGCATACAGATAGATATTATGCTGCATAATTATGGCATCATCGGTTTTCTGTCAAATAGGACGTATTCGTAACTAAGCCGGTGGTCAAGGCCGTTTAGCGCGATCGCTCATGGCCGAATCGAAAACTAGACTACTGGGGCCAAGTGACAGAAGCGAGCGTAAGGCTACGACCGGCTTATCTCGGGCGCAAATTCCAGTAGCGCACAAACGCGGAGTGCTGAAAACGATCGGAGAATCAATTTCGTCGCACGAACGGCCGATAAGTTGAGGCGCGTTAACAGCAGACGTGTCAGTGGCGTAGTACATTATTATTCAATAGCAGTCGAACTATGGGCGGTTTAGTACATTGGTTTGACGACCTACAATATCGTCCAGCTCTAAGAAGGGAAAGACTGCTTCGTGATCGAATCAATCCTTTGGACATTTATGATGATGTTGAGCTCTATGATCGGTTTCGTTTTCCAAGACATAGGCTGCTGGCCTTAATTGATGATTTGAGAGGTGATTTGGAAAGGCCGACGCGCAGACAGATGGCAGTTTCTGTAGAGATACAGACTCTCGTCACCCTACGATTCCTAGCAAGCGGATGTTTTCAGAATGCAGTTGGTGATATGGCGCAAATTAACCGAACAACTGCTTGTAAGATTATCCGTAGAGTTGTGTTAGCCCTTAAGAGACGGTTGCAGCAGTATGTTCGGCTTCCGACGGAACAGCAAAAGTTGGACCTTATCAAACAAGGATTTCACGCAATGGCAGGATTCCCAAATGTCATCGCATGTGTTGATGGCACTCACATTCCAATCCAAGCTCCAACGGCAAATGAATGGCAGTATTTCAACAGAAAGGGTACACATTCTATCAATGTTCAACTCATGTGTGATCATGAATTCAAAATAGTTAATTGTGTCGTCCGTTGGCCTGGATCAACACATGACTCACGAATACTGAATGAGAGTGAGATATACAGACATTTACAGCAGCTTCCCCATATTGGCTATGTACTGGGAGACAGTGGCTATGCATTAATGCAGTGGCTGATGGTACCATTTATAAATCCTGTTCTCGAGGCAGAGAATAGCTACAACAAAGCCCATATGTCAACCAGAAATGCAATCGAGAGATGCAATGGAGTGCTTAAGCGGAGATTTGCATGTCTTAATAAAATAAGGATGAAGCCAGAACGGGCGTGTGACGTAATCCAAGCTACGATTGTATTGTACAACATGTGCATTAATGCGGTTGGGATACAGCCAGAGGAAAACATAGTTGATCAAGATGAAACTGTGAATGACGTTAATCAGCAAATTGATGTTCCAGGACGCGTGGCACGACAACTAATTGAAACTGTATTTAGCTAAGACACATTATGTAATAATTATCACCACGTTGTGAAACACGTCGGGGATATTGTAATCACCTTCACCCGTCTGTCCTGCGCAGTATCCCATCTAAACTATTTCGTTTTAGCGTGGTTCGAACCCACAGACGACGAGGGCGCCTATCATGAAAGTCGTTAGACTTATCACACGACCAACTCAAGTTGCTCGAGTGATACGTCTATCGACGTTCGTGCTAGGCGCACTCATCGTCTGTGGGTTCGAACCACGCTAAAAAACAACCTTAAATTTGTCTTTAACTATTTCGGGGAATTCAACCAAATTTGGTCAGTAGATTAGTCAATTGATAGACGTCCTTTAGCTTTGAGTCCGCCCGACCACTCACTGGGATTGAGGTAATTGGTCAAGAGGTGATATAGACGTGAAGGGTGTGTGGTTGAGGTGGGTTGCAAGTCATCAATATACGTGCATTATATGATGATATGCCATTTGCTTTTACGTAAGGAGCATTTTCATAAAAACATCACGCAAATTCAATATTCTTTATTGTATTATCATTACATTTCTATAAATAATTTATTCAGTTGAGCAATTTTATTCGAGAAAATAAAACAATTTATATGTTATTCTATTGTCCTATATGGCGGACACCGAGATTACTTTAACCCTTCGCGTGACAACATCGCATTGAAGGGCTATTTTCACCAATTGACCCTTTAATGATAAAGTCATTTAATTTGATATAGGCCTAGTATTTCGTGCTAATTTAAAACAACAATGTCAACAAATTAAACATTTTTTTATCCATATTTGAAAATTTAGCACTGGAGTGACTGGCCGGCTAACTCAAATTTTCTAATATTTATAAAAATGTTTTCATTCTTGCCATTTTTATTTTAAATTCCACAAATACATTTTCAAAACTGGTCGTCGATTGCCTGTCAATGGAAATGGGTATGGTTAAAGTTAAGTTGACAGATGAGGGGTTAAAATTTGTCCATGACCTTACACAGTTCTCGAGTCAGTCGTTTCGACAGTAAACGGTTTACATTACAAACTTCATCCTAAAAGTGCTAATACTGTTGTGTATAAGTCAGTTGATCTGCATCATCACTCCCAAGTTGCTGATGCTGTTGCTGTGACTGCTGCTGCAACACGTGTTGTTGTTGATGTTGTTGTTGTTGTTGTTGCTGCTGCTGCAGTTGCTGAAGCTGTTGATGAAATTGCTGTTGCTGTTGGAGAAGCTGAATCTCGATGTCAAATTTCGTGATCTCCTTGGATAATTTCGTTTTTTCTAATTCAATCTTCTCGGTTTCTAGACGAGCTTTTTTAATTTCAATGTGAAGAAGCTCGCGATGTAACTCTTCACGAGTTGGCTCTGTTACTGTTCTCTTTTTTGATGATGCTAACGGGGCTGACTGTGACCGACTTACTGGAGTAGGGCCTGGGCCTGAGGAATAGAAATATAACACAAAAATGTATGATATAGCCTAAATGCAGGTTTGTGTGTGCATGTGTGCGTGGAACGCAAAGAGTACAATCTATTTCTGCTTTAGGATTATATATTTGATACTGCTGCTACTATTACATCTGTAAGACTATGAGTGGTGAACGCATCCGACTGTGACGGATAAAAATAAGCACCATTTTGCCTAATCAGCATAGACTAAAGGGTTATTCCAACCGGTTGTTTTCCCATTTGTCCGTTCTTCTCATTGTCTAGATTTGTACTAAGAATCATTTCTGAAATGTGATAAAATGTGTTATATATAAGTTATCCGTATGTTTACAAACTGCAAATCCGCAAGACTGTAGTCGTTATTATATGATCAAGGATTTGAAGGACAACAAATTGTGATGGAGGTGGTAGAAAGTCGACGGTGTACTCGTGATTGAAATACAGACACATTTCACGTGTAACTTACATTGTATGTTGGGATGGTCAGGGGACGGGTTCGTCCCCTCAATCAATTTTTCCTCATCCCCATCAACACTAGTGGCAGCAAACGTGGATGCGGATGTTGATGGCTCTGCTGAGAGATCTACTTATGTGCCAACATCGACTACTCCAGACTCCCCTCCGGAAACGATGCCATCTAGGGTTGGAGAGCACTCACCGATTATATCCAGGACAAGATCCGTGTAGGCGCCTTCTGGTGGTTTGGGCCCACCTCCGGTCTTAGGACATTTACGATTCGAGTAATCTTTCTTGGCACGGGTTAGCAGATCTTTATATTTATGCTTTAACTCATCCACCGTCCGCTGCTGCGACCCAATGGCATTTATAGACAAGCATATTTCCTCCCATTTCTCCTTCTTTCGCCTTGCTGTCACCGAACTGCTGAATTTGGAATTTAGCAGCTCGCAATTCTCCTTATAGGACGATAACAGTTTTAATATTTCACCGTGTTGAAAATTTCTCTTTCGCGACATGCTTGTTGTAGGCCTATATCTTGGCTATAACACGCGAGCTATGAGGTGAATTCCAGGGAAAACGAGACTAGGCCAACGACCGTTTCTCTGACCGAGTGACCAACGTCCGTGCAACTAAGCCCGTGGCGAGGCCTAGTTTTACGCGGAGTTCCAAACACGGGCGTCAAACAGACGTAGCTACACATGGAATAATGCTGATCTAGACTCGATTTCACGGACATTGACAGCACATTTCACAGGTCATAGTATACGGAAAATATATCTCGACATAGAAAATGTGAGCGAGGTTCAGCTGGCAATGTAGATTAATGCACTACGACTGCTGTTCAAGCTGCGTAGCTTTTTGGTCGTTCCCGCGACAACTTTTAATCTACGTCTGTTTGGATCCCTTGCCTTTACTGCGCTCATGGAATTCACGCCCGAGATAGCCAGGCTGGCAATTCGAGTACAATTACGCCTGACGACGAGCTTAGTTGCGCGGACCTTCGTCAACTACGACCGGCGTCTGTACGCTCGCTTCTGTCACTTGGCCCCTGGGTCGTTTGTTACTGAAATCAACTAACGACATCACGTCAATTAAGATTGCAAGTCGCTTTCACCCTGTATTGTAAATGGGGCCGCCCGGCAATGATCTTAAAAATATCGTAAGATACAGAAAATATGTGTTCATATGTATTGAGTTGAGCGCTACAGCAACAATAATTAGGCATATATAAGAGCACTGAAAAATAACGCATGTAAACCAAGGGGATCATGGGCGGATCCAGGAATTTCAGTTAGAAGGGGTAATTGATGCGAGTCTGAGAGGGACTGTCTAGTCTCACATGGGGGTGGGGGTGGGTTCCGGGAATCCTCCCCCTGAAATTGTGAACAGTAGGTGTTCTAAGAAGCCTTCTCCAGCATTCTTAGTGAAAAAATCCTTTTTTTTCTTTTGAAAATGTATTAATATCTTGGCGGATTCCAGAAAATTTTGAAGGCGTTGTCCGATCCAAGCAGTGTGGTCTAGGTGTCATCTGGATGCTCTCAGAACCCATCTGCTACATTTCTGCGGGTAAAATGGACCTTCCTATGATAAAAAAATCATCTAAGACCTACATGACATTATTATCTGGGAGAAAATGTATACACGTGGTGTTTATTCTAGGATCTGGAAAAAGGGCCCGATCACCCTGACCACCCACAATGTAGGGCATTGGAAAAACATTATGGACACAGTGGCTATAAACAAACCCCCTTACTTAGGAGATGCATAACCACATTAATTCTCTGTTACAAGTTAGACCCATCTGGTAAAATGATGTTCACCATTTAAATCCCAGTATATGAACTCCAATATATTGAGAATTTCATCCATACTGGCAAGATTGTGAATTTGTTGACATTAATTTGACTCGAAACTGTTGCTGCCTAAGGAATCAACCACTTGCAGCCAAATTATTTTCAAAATATTCAACACAATATTTCTTACAATGTCAAAAATGTCAAAAATCTGTTTGAAAGGGTTACCTTATTTTGCAGCTGAATAACCATAACAAATATGGGGATATAGGACCCCTACTGGCCAACCAACGTGGGTCATTTCAAAATTATGAGGAGCTATCACCCCATAGCCCCTTCTAGAATAAACACTGTATATATAGGTCTATGTACTCTAAGGCATAAACCGTAATCCACACCAGTCACCACATACCAACAGATACCAAATATCTGAATAATTACCTTAAATTACAATTTTACGACACACTTTTTGCTCATGAACTGGTTATGCTGTGGCCAGTCTTTAGCGTCACTAAAATAATTATTGACCACGTGAAGGGGTGCTTGTGGGAAGGGAGTCTACAACAACACCAACACCAACAACAGCAGCAGCAGCAGAAGCAGCAGCGACGAAGACGATGACAGACAATAATGATAATAATAATAATTATAATAATGATGAATAGGACGATGTAAACAAAAAATGAGGCTAATGGCGATGGAAATGGTGACGATACAAACGACTATGAAGGCCATAATAATGATAGTAGTTGTGACAATAATACTGATAATGACGGTGATAATAATACTGCTAATACAACAAATGATAATAAGTTTAAAATAAAAAAAATAATAATGATGATCATTGTAATGACGATAAAATGGGTTGATGTCGTTAGTGATAATGATAATAAGCTAGCATGATGTTGATAATAATGATGATGATGATGATGATGATGATGATGATGATGATGATGATGATGATGATGATGATAATAATAATAATAATAATAATAATAATGATGATGATGATGATGATAATGATGATGATGATAATGATGATGATAATGATGATGATGATGATGATGATGATGATGATGATGATGATGATGATGATGATGATGATAATGATGATGATAATAATAATAATAATAATAATAATAATAATAATAATAATGATGATGATGATGATGATGATGATGATAATGATGATGATAATGATAATGATGATGATGATGATGATAATAATAATAATAATAATAATAATAATAATAATAATAATAATAATAATAATAATAATACAATTGTGTATAAATGATTACAGCTGTGTACGAACAAAATAATTGTAGTATGAAAGATCCCCATACGTCACCTGGGTGTAAAAAAACTTGACTCTAAGAAAAATAGGAGTGCTAGGAAAATATATCTCAGATCTGTAGTTTGCTGGTATTTGTCTCACATCATCGGGTAACGGACAAAATACAACGTAGAAATCAGAACGTTAATTTCCTCGTCACAGTGCATGTTTCTCCTAACCACATTATTTTTTGGGAAAATATCCATGTTATATGCCAGGAAGGTTTTTGAGAACACGCTAAATAGGCGTTGTCATACAAATATTGCCAAATTAAGCAATTTGTCGCGTTGTACCATCAATCATTATTCTATTAAGAAATTAAATAAAGTCGTTGCAAGAAACACATTTTCATAGGCGAAATAGTATTTGGTCGAGAGTGTCAGGATTGGCAGATGTCGGAAACGTCAACGAAAAAGTAATGCCTATATTCTTACCTCCAACAAAATACAGACTAAATGTAATGCAACGAAATAAATCTTAGCATATGAAGATTTCATTACGTATAAATTAATATAATTTTTTTAAGCTGTGAAATTGAATTAGAGACCCGCGCCCCTAGTTCAACTTCACGATTAAAAATTATATTAATTTATATGGAATGAAATCATCATATGTTAATATTTATTTCGTTTCATTACATTTAGGTAAACAATTTAATCTTCTAAATGTACAAAATTTAAATAATATTACTTAGAGCATTATGGTGTGAATATGCACCTTTAATAGCATATGACGAAATACTGATGAGTGCTATCTCTTATATGTTCTCTCCACATGTCGCCATAACCTTTCTCCTATGAATTGCATGTTGTTAAATACAAGGTATTGCGCAGTTAGATTATTATGTCAGTTGTTTACATGTATTTCAATGGAGTTAAACCGTTCTTGAAGCGATGCTAATCTCATCTCAAATGTTGTATTGCACCGACAGAATATGGTTTATAGATTCCATATCATTCATATCCTGTCACATTCCCTGATCTGTATCGCAATTATCTGTTTTGTAATATCGAGTAAATGTTGAACAGTGATCGACACCATTTTGTCTCCTCAAGCGATAGTGCGTGACGTCATGTAAGCTCCAATGCGTCACATTCTTTGTTATGTAATGCTCATCCCATTGAATATTTCGAAACAAATTTGACTGGAAGTTGTTGCTGAGCAACAACTTCCAATCAAATTGGTTTCAAAGTATTCAACAGCTTAACTGTAGGATTGCTTTTATACCACATTGTCAAACTGTAGCTGGCGCCTCTATGACTGAGCGTATATACCGAGGCAGACATACTAGGTTTTTTCTGATTGTTTGAAAAGTAAATCATGACAGCCATCATAGGGTGTAGAAATGTACCAACGTTTAACTACTAAATCCTGAATATCTTTCCTTAGCGACGTGATAAAAAGCTTTCAATTACCCGGATAGTTTATAACCGGCGTGTTAGATCACCTGAATAGCTATCAAGAGATGGGATTAGTTAGCCTTTAATGGGTACACGACCATATCCCTTAGTTGTGAAAATTCTCCCACAATGATGTGAGGATGGATAACGGGCTAAGACTTGGCCATGCTGACGTCGTAACGCACATACATTTTGTGAATTCCGCTGTACTAAGACGCGATTTCCGGGATTTTGAGTGGTAAAAGAGCATACTTAGTTAAAATGGTAGGCCTGATTTTAAGATGGGTGGGGTGTTTTGTAAACTTTGACAAATTTAGGGGCGGGATGTACGCCGTATCCGCCTAATACCCTTAAAACCGCCACTGGCGATAAATTAGCGAAATGCTTATCTTAAAAGATCCCACATCGTTAACTGGAATCAGGGGCGCATTTAGGGGGTGGTGTCACGGTGCACGGGACAACCCCCTGACGAGCAGACCACATTTTTAAAAAAAATTAAATTATTTTGCAAGATAGCCAAATCACATCATTATTGTGTGTACACACGTTTACATATCCATCGGCTTCTAAGGATCCTTTGCACCATTGATGCTACCTCGTGTAAGCCAGAAAGGACTAACAGAGAGCGTAGCTATCTCAAGACATACTTAACAGCAACAATAGGACAGGACAGACTTAATGGGTTGGCTCTGATGCATGTCCATTATGGCAGAAGAGGTTGTGACTCGTTTCGCTAGATGTCATCCACGAAGACTACGACTAGTTAGTATGATAGAATCAGACTGAGATAGTAGTCCTAATAATTCTTTTCTATTAAGTTCTCAGAGTTACTCTTCTTACACATAGTGTTAGGTTTCTTTTGACTGCCTTTGTAATTTGTTGGAAAGCATTTAGTTTTGCATTAAAACAATACAAATTTGATAGTGATTTGAGTTTATAAATTATGATCTAAGCATCCGGGAGCTGCCTCGTTCTGACAATATAAATGTTTTAATCTAGTTTACCCTCTTGCCCCCACCCCTTCCCCCGTACGGGTGTAACAGTTTAAATTTTGTTCGTCATGAGATTAACCCATTTCTAAGCTTAATTAAGACTTTTGATATTCACCAATTATGTCCAAAATGTCATGGGATTATATCCTCAAATATCAAACAGGAAAGTGTATGCACAAAAGAGCTGAAAATGTTGTTAAATGCCATTCCAGAGCATCTAATTTACAAAAGATTTCCCGGGGAGAACCCACAGACTCCCGCAGCGTGTATGTGTGTGTATGTGTGCGCGTGCGTGCGTGCGTGCGTGCGTGTATGGGGCACCTCAGATCCTATAGCCTCTGACATACCAACCCTACCACACCATAGACTTCGCCCTATCAATTAAAAGGCAGTCCATAGTCAGTGGGGGCAAATTCTTTGGAAAAATAAATTTAAGGACCCTTAAAATATAATAATTTTATCAGCCAACTGATGAGTCATATTCACCTCCAGAAATGCAGGAGAAGCCATCTTGAGAGCATCCAGATTTAAGAATTATCCGGGGGAGGACCCCCGGACTCCTCAACTAGTGAGTCGGACACCCCATTAAAATATTCCTGGATATCCCTGTGGAATTACGACCAAACAACTGGGGCCGGCCCCAGCTACAATACAGTGCTTCAATTGCCCGTTATTGGCAAAGGTTTGTAAACAAATACCACTACTAGTATACCATTTAAATCTGAAATCATTTTAGTCTCGAAAGGCAGTATACAGATAAATAATAGCGATTTTTTCCGAAGGTAAATCGCGGATCAGATTAGTAAACGACCCGGTAGCCTCGTTTTGAGTTTTATGAGTTTTCCTAGATACGAATAGCATCGCTTCTGAATACGTCTTATTGTTTTCAAAATAGTGAGCGGTTTTCATAGTTTTAAAAACAAGTTCCTCAACATCAGAGTGAGACACAGACTGTCGGTCTGTGGTCTTGTAGCTAGATATATCCATTGACATTTCAAGCGTATGCGCTACAATTTCCGCGAAATTGTGAAGCAATTGGAACAATGGCAGTCAATGACATAGATCCGAACTTCACATTGGTCGCTTGAATTATGCTGTCGTGCAGTATACGACCTTGCGTCACGTGACAAAGCACTCATTTGGCATAAACACGCATTTCGTAATAAAACCAACTGGTATCGCAAGCTCTGGACAGATTGTGGAAGTTTTATAGCGAACTAGACGTCATTGTGCAGCAAACAACATACAGAAACAGGTAATTTAAATTATTTAACTGTTTGAAAAGTATAACATTGGATAAGCTATATAGATGTTTAAGTAAAAAAATGCGATATTGAAATATGTCTGTTTAATTTAAAGATGCATTCGCTGGTGGATATAAATACATTTTGGAAAATTCTATTTTATTTTGGCTTGATGTATTGTTGCTGCATATGTTATTATGTGCTATTTTTCTGTAAACATGTGCGTATAGCAGTTTATTCGCATGGAGAATTATTTTAAACAAGAAACATTGCTATTCCGAAGAACTTAAAACAATCTTAAATTTGTCTAGACAGTTTGACAATATCAGACGAAATAGTGGCGCCACAAATTCTACAATCGCCATTGCTCCTAAAATCTCGAAAGACTCGGCGTGGAGGACGGTAATGAAATCTGCCGTCAAATTTGTTTTTACATTTTAAATGTTTTTGGAATTTCTTATTTAAGAAATTCACCTTTCCAGAGTACTCACCCATCATATGACGTCATAATGAACTGCGTGATGTGTACAATGACATCATAATGAATGACGTCGATAAGTAGGTCACGAACGCATATTTGAAGACGGTCTACGCGTTGCTGTACAAATTGTTTGCTTTTACTATTTAATAAATATTCTGTTGAATATTTTGTAACTAATTTGACTGGGCGCTGTTGCTGCCATAGGCAGCAACAGCACCCAGTCAAATTAGTTACACACTATTCAACAGCTTCCTTGTATAGTTTTCAGGACAGGAAATTGATAGCTAGGGCATTCGGGGATCGATCAATCCCAACACGGCGAGGTGTGGGTGGAGCTTAGCTAGTGATGAGCGGGGCATAGCTAAAAATGGAAAGGTCCATGAGGGGACGTATTTATAAGAATCTAAGATCAAATGTTAGTCTTGCACCAACCAGAAGCAGTGTATACACTGAAGTTCCATATATATTTTTAATCTATAATTTATAGATCTATCAGCGAATGTGTCTTTAAGACATCAGATCCACCCATGGTCCGGTCAATTTAAGAAATGGCCTGGACAAAATTGCAACATAGTTTCCAGGGCCGTATATAGATATGTGGGTGCCCTGGGGCAAAGAATGAGCTGGGGGGGGGGGGGTCTGCGGGCCCCCCGACCCAGAAATTTGTTTACATCTAGGTGCTCTGAGACGGCCAGCGAGTCTACTTTTAGGGTGAATTATGGCGCTTTCTTTCGTTGTAAAATTATTTTATTTTGCAAATTTTCGTAATTAACATTGTTGCAGAACACCAAACAAGAATTGGGGCCCCCACAAATATTAGAATAGAATTATAATGCATGATTAAGAGTTCTAAACTAATAAAGTTTGCTTTAAATGTCCTATAACTTCCAAAAAAGTGCATACATTTTTTTCATTTTTAAATTGTGGGGTCCCTTGCTTGTGTGGGCCCGGGGCTTTTGCCCCGCTTGCCCCCCCCCCCCCCCCCCCTTAAATACGGCCCTGACAGTGTCTGTCAGTCAATTTATGTTGCTGAAGCAGTGGTATATAACGAAAGAAAATCTAGCCAAACTGTGGGAAATATATAATTTTAATTCTGATAACCCGTACTCTTTTGCGAAGCGCTAATCACTGATTTAAGGAGTGCGTACATTTCCCCAATACGCTTTCACTTCAGAATTTAATTGCTTATTTTTCCTGTACTCTTTCCAATGTCCTATTTAATAAGTGGTACGCTTATTTGTTGCTTTGATACGCGTAAATCTATGCGCTATGATCGTGAATTTGGGGCGATCTGGAGATGGATTTTCACACCTTTTTCTTTTGTTATGCTAAATAGCTGTCAATGACGTCATGATTATTGATTTTGACCTTTCTTTTCCTCAAAACTCAGGAAAAGACGAGTCCAGACATGCAACCATTATTGTTAATAACCATTACTCAATAGATTAACCTTTGCATGTTTGGCATGGCTCCAAGAGATTGCCGCTTAATTATGCTATTTAACCCTTGTCAATCATTACGCTAATTACCCTTAAGCTCAACTCATTGGAGGACAGGAGTCACTTGATCTAACGAGGGGGTGGGGCTTCGTGATTGAACGAGTTCCCAAGAAAAGATGAGGCCAGACATTCACCCTGTCAATCATACGTATGCTATACATTAACCCTTGTCAATCATTGTACTAAGTACCCTTACGCTCATCTCATCGGATGACAGAAGTCACGTGATTTAATGAGTGGGAGGGGCTTATAGACAGCCTCTTCATCTAACATCCAATCAGAATGGTGGAGAGATAGAGACAGATTTTCACACCTTTTCAAAAGGCGGTGGAGATCAAAGGAAAAGAAAGGTATCAAAATCCATAATCATGACGTCATTGACACCTAATTAGCATAAAAGAAAAAAGGTGTAAAAATCCGTCTCCAGATCACCTCTACTAGCAGTTATTAAAATATCAGCCATAATTTAGGATTTCGAATTTAGCGTCGATCACTCTTCTTGGAATACTCCGCGTTAGTAGGTGCATTGTGATCAAGTTATCTGTCTCAGTGCTGAACTGGGCATAAAATAGTGTACTGTATGTCCGTGGCCTTATTTTATTTGATTTAAGCGCAGATGGACCCAGTCCCAAGATCTAATGCAGCATGTCTACGGTCACACAGAAGAACGCAAACAAACTTTAGATGGCAAAACAACCAAACACATTTTGAACTAAAATACACAGTTGATGACACGGTCTCGAAGATCCACCCCCACCCCGCTTTCACAAACTTTGCCATTCTCACTCATCCCACTCCACTCCCATGACGCCCCAATACCTACACACACCCATTCCAACCCGGGGCTATTAACATCGCCTCACAATCCGCAATCATATCAGTAATACACATACCAAATTTGGTTGAATTCTGTCAACTTTGTTATTCTTCCCACACACATACACACACACACACACACACACACACACACACACACACACACACACACACACACACACACACACACACACACACACACACACACACACACACACACATACACACACACACACACACACACACACACACACACACACACCCACCTACCCCAATCCATCATGCAGGTGACACAGTCTAATATAAACATTGTCTTGCATGGTGGGTGGCGGAAAGATGGCGGAGCTTAATTAGAAATAGGCATGGCATAGCTAGAAATCGATCCCTATATTGAAGTTGCCATGGGCAAATTTGAGCATTACGGGGCTAATACCGCTTGTTAATGTGTGCGCCACCCAACATGGACCACTTGTATTAAAAGACCACTCATATTTAGATGCCACATATTTTAACAAGACCAATCATAGATTATAGACCCTTGCCCTCCCACCCGTAGATGCGTGTTTTTCTAACAACATCCTTTACAATTTTTAACACCGAAATTCCAATATCTCAATTACAAGACAACACTATGAATATTTAAAAAATACTTTGACTGGCTGCCCACCCACCACACCTACTTGTTACTGTCATAAACCTGTCTTAAGTATTGCGACGACAATGACTGTGCATATAGGCCTATCATTTTCGGTTACTGTATTTAACATTTTCATGATGAAGCCGGCAAACCCGGCTTCTACAGTGATCTTGAGCAATGTCAATTTGCCGGCCAAGAGGAGATATTTTTTGAAAATTCACCACTGGAATGACTGACTCGATAACTGATCCAGTCATTTCAGTAGTAAATCTTCAAAAACTGTTTTCTCTTGGCCTCGAATGGACATCCAATAAGCAAATATTTGGACATTCTTGACCAAATTTAGGTATTACATGGTTAATAAAGTATGAGGACGACGATGCCGACTGTACCAGGTACTGCGTCTGTTTTAACCTTTCCCTTAAAATTTGGACGTCTTCTACCAGAGGTGTACGATGTGGGTGGTAAATCTTAATGGAAACCATGTATAATAATATTGTAGAGCACGAAAAAGTAGATAAACCTCGCTAACAATAATGGATGTGTTATTATCAGTAGTAACCTTTTGTCCTTAATCAATCAGTATGCTTAACACATCCATGTAGGGCCAATGCAATTATGTAGCAGTAATAATAGACTACCAATGTTCCAAATTTCCAGTCAAAATGCATGTGTAGCGGATTGTGGAATACTTAAATCAACCGAAGGTGTATGCTTATGCATGTGCTAAGTTAATGTGTGCGGTAAGTTTGGCCACAGAATTTTACCCATATGGTTAGATAGGTGTATGAATACGCTAGTGAAGTAATGTATTGAGGTTAAAAAAATTCTACCATGAAGCAATTTTATAGTATGCAATTTCACACCGAATATTCGCTTAAATTTGGGGTGATTCACAGTTTTCGGTGCCCTATTGTCTGTAATGTGTTCAGCCCAGAATTTCACCCACATAGACTTGATTCTTAATACAATAGTTTTATTCCTAATCTAAAAAAAAATTCTAGATGAAGTTATTTCGCAGTACGCAAAATATGCTTAATTGTTGGCTGATTTGTGGTTTTCGGTACCTACTGTCTGTAATATGTCCGGCCCCAGAATTTCGCTCACATAGATGTATAGCGGTTTGAATACGTTAGCTATATTGTGAATTTCTACCATGAACTAATTTTGTAGTACACAATTTCATCGCGTAAATTGGTTCCAATTTGGGCAGATCTGCGGTTTTCAATACCCTACTGTCTGTAATACGTTGGGCTCCATGATTCCACTCATATGGTTAGATAGGGATATGATTACGCTTATGAATCTTGAGTTTAAACAATTTCTACCATGAAGTAATTTCGTAATACCCAATTTAGTTGCCACCGACAGTTGTCAAATGCCAATAATTTACTATATTCGGTATCAGAATCTCTGTTCTCGATTTGTAGTATGTTTTTAGCATATGTCAATATATAGCTCAATATGTACTAGTGCTTTTGCGCAATTCTATTAGCAACTGATTTCATAGTATGTGGGTGTCGATATCTACTGGCATATCGCTCGTAATAGGTTCGGTCCCAGAATTTCACCAATATGTTTAGATGGGTATATGCATACGCTTATGGAGGAATGAGTTTTAAAATATCTACCATTAAATAATTTTGTGGTACGGAAATTCGTATTGAAAATAGGTTAACAATGTGCCTGATTCACGGGTTTCGTTGCAATATGTTCGCCATCAGAATTTCAAAAACTTATAGGAGTTTGAATATGCTAGTTATAATCCGAATTAAAGAAATTCTACTGTAAAGTAATTTCATAGCTCACAATTTCATACCGAAAATGGGCTCAAATTCAGGCAGATCCGTGTTTTCCGTATCATATTGTCTAAAATAGGTTCGCCCACAGAATTTCACCCAAGTGGTTAAATACTTATATGAATACGTTAATAAATTAGCGAGGTTACAAAAATTATGCCATCAAGTAATTTCGTGATATGCAATTTAACAGAGACCAACATTTGGCAAATGCCAATGATTTACAGAATCTTGGTACTTGCTCTGTAATCAGTTTTCTAACATATGGCATATAGAACTCAATATGTACTAGCGCCGTACGGAATATTGCATGATTCTACCATCAAATAAGTTCATTTCATAGGATGTAGTTACCTACTCGCGATATGACCCCCCCCCCCCCGCACCCCCATTGTAAGATAGTTGGTTCACATTCATCACATTCGTCAAATTCGGATAGATGTCGATATGTCAAGGTATACTGATCGTAATAGTTCTGGCCTCAGAATGTTCCCCATATGATTAGATGAGTGTATAAATACGTTAACGAAGTATTGTGTTAAACATTTTCTGCCACGACACAATTTCGCATCTAAAATAGGCGTAAATTTTGTTTGAGGCATGGCTTTCTGTGCTCTATTGTGTGTAATATGTTTGGCCCCAGATGGATTAGATAGGCACATGGATATGCTATAAAAGTATCGAGTTTAAAAAAGTCTACCATGAAGTAATTTTACAATGCACAGTTTACTAGTGACCAAAAGTTGCCAAATGCTAATAATTTACTATATTCTGTACCAGAATCTCCAGTTGTAATCAGGGTTTCGAACATATGTATGTATGTATGATTACTGTATTCTCCGGCTTTGGTAGTAGAAACATCCAACAGCTGCAATCAGTCCTTCGCTTTTGACCACTGTGTCTTGTCCTTAATCAAAATCTTTAGCCTCCTCAGGTTCATTCTTTATTTGACTGTAACGAGTCCTGCTTTGTTTAGGTCCACCACGTAGCATGCTTAAGAGATTTATGCAATAACGTCTTCTCCTGGCTTTTTATTTGCTGGCCCCCAGCAGGGTAAATTCCAAGGCGGTCTGTGCAGATGTTTCTTCTGGTATTGTTAGCACATGACCAAATATGGACGATTTTTGCTAGGTGACTTTTACAGACAGTGGCGATTTATTACATATCTTGTATAGTGCTTCATTGGAAATTGTGTTGGCTGGCCATCGGTGTCCAGTTGTGGCGTGTAGGTGCTTTCAGTGGCAGGCATCAAGTCTAGAGCTGCCTTTGGAGCAACCCAGCTGCTACAGTTAGACAGCATCAAGGATATGCACGTTGTGTTGTATAGACACAGTCTTTTTGGCGAGGTCATCTTTGATCTATGACTCCATAGCTTCCAGAATGACTGGTAAGCTATGTTCCCCATGACACAGCGTGCAGCAATGTCAGCAGTCTACAAAGCAATGCGCCTAGGGTTTAACCTTTCCTTGTTGGTTCACCGCCACGAAGTGGATCATCATTTTCCTTAGTTTCTTGCTTTGTAGATAGCTATTATGTGGGTCAACTCTGTTTTGGATTCATTCATAGACTCTCAATTTTTAGTTTGCTTTAGTTAGCTATTGGGAGAAGGTCGTCAATAGGTTTCTTCTCCTTGTCTTTGAAATCCACGTCGTCGGCATATTCCATCTCTAGTGACATACCCAGTATGGACATTGAGTGCGGTGGGGTGGTGGTGGTGGTGGTGGTGGTTGGGGGGGGGCGTGATGGTGTGTGTGTGTGTGTGTGTGTGTGTGTAGGTGGGTGGGTGGGTGTTGGTCTTGTAAAATGTTCCTGCACAGATTTCAATGCAGCAGCAAGGTAACAGGTAAAAAGTACAGGGGATAGACCATCTTCCTGGGGGAGCCGATTGGTGTCTCGAACTCTACAGACTTCACTGACCTGATTCGTACTCTCAACTTGATGTTTGCAAGTTGTAGTCTCACTAGTCGTAGCCCATTATCTGACGTAGTACATTTTAGGATCTTTGAGAATTTAATTGTGTTGAGGGCTCGTGACATGACAATGCCCATTTGATTACACAACAATCTGTACCAACAGACAACCTTCCCAACACACCTTAGGGGCCAGGACAGCCCCAATACTGTGCACCTAGTTTTCTCAAACGAAATTATATGATAGGAAACATTCTGACTGCAGACCCAGTGGCAAACAGCCATGACATCGTGATCGGGTTTATATATCCATCGTATCTGTGTCACTTATTAACATCTATCTTCACTGGAAACAGTTTCAAATATTCTTTAGCACCAAATGACCAAACCAACCTCAAACCTCATAATGATGGTGGTCTTCTTGAACATATGTTCAAATTTTTGAATTGGATTCGAAGACATTGCTGTCAAAAGACATGTTAACTTCTTCGTGAGATGCACTGTCGATATAAATACGCTTAGAATACTCAAGTGTTCTCATATAATATAATTGATTTGATGTGGTGTTACTGTATACTAATTTTCACAAACAAATGGATCTTTCGAGTTTATCCATCCATCGTATGACGTCATACTCAACTATGCGACATGTAGGATGACGCTATAATCGATAACATCATGCATGGCATAGATAAGTACGTCACGAATGCATTATTGGTAACGAACTATGCATTGTTGCACGGATTGTATGCCTTTATTATTTAAAGGTGCTATACCTGATAGTGCTATAAGTTTAACATATGGACTCATGTCCATAAAACGCTTCTATGCTATCATTTTAACATCAATTCTTATATATATATATATATATATATATATATATATATATATATATATATATATATATATTAGTGTAACATATTTGTGATGTCTGGGTTTTTTTACCTAACCGATCTTTAATTAGTACAATTAGAAAGGCATCCCTGCAAAGGAGGGGCCTTACATGGCTACTGACTAAACATACCTCAGGACAGCTAATAATTATTGGGTGCGAGAGGAAAGTGCCTCGCAAAAAGCCGCTCTCCCATTTAACCAATGGTAAAGGTGAGAAAATGAATCAACCTAGTGTAATTATTTGTGTTAGGCGTGTACGCTGGTTTACGTGAAGATGGTATTACTGGTTTCCGAAGAATTCGACACTTACCACCTTATGTGAGTTACAGTACTGAGTTAGTTTTTTCCGCTTTATTTCTGCCGGCCTTCTTGAGGACCTAGACTATCTTTTAGTTATTGAGGCCAAAGATTTATCATTTAGGCAACAAATAGCTTAGTGCCTACTTAACTTTGTAAGGGGTAGCATTCCTCGCAGATGGCATCGGATAGCCACGTTTCATGGCACGCACCCACTGAGACACTCCCTCAGGCTGGCGGCGCGTACATGCCGTCTGGAGGTAGTTTCGGAATCGATGAGCGATCTCTCTGCATACCACAGCACAACCACAAATAGCAAGACAAGGACAAGTCACATTACAAAAGCATTAGAAAGCATGTATCTATTTACCGTGGGGAGAAAGAAACAGATAACCAACTATGATACCTTCCTGTGAAGGCGTGGTGGGCTCATTGGCCGCACCCAGTTACCATTGAGTGAGAGGATGATCTGTGTCTTTATCCATCACCTGGCATTTCGAGAGTGGACCATGTGAGGTCCGCTCCCTGGAGCTAACGTTTACCTACAATAGGATTAAGGAATTGTGCTCAAAAGAGCCACTGCTGGACATACTACAATAATTATATTTTCGCAGTGATTCATACTTTGGCAAAAAGGCTTAGCTAACAAGTATCACAAGGATATAGGGGGAGTGCGTGAGTCATCGACATCTTGATTCTGACTGTCAAGAAACCCCAGTAGTTTCTTGGATCGGTCCTAACCAATGTGGCGGATGGGAATCCGAACAATTAGTAGGCCAGGTGCTCAGAGAAGCGTAGGAAGAGACAGCTACTCATGTATTTGTGGTTAGAAGGCCTTAAAGTAAGTGGCCAATTATTGAAATGCTGGTGCGCTTATGTAGCATGGCAGCAGCAACCGAGAAAGAGGCTTTACAATAAACAGTCTCCTTCTGTCGAGCAGTTGTCCCTAGCTACTTTTAACCTACTCTATTGAGATATAATAGTTAGGTTTAGTGGCTGCATGTCGTGTTCACCAATGTGGGCACGAGCCACGACCTTAGTGAAAAATTGTTACCGTGAGGAGAAACAAGGTGGTGTGTTTGTTGATGATGTTTCGTGTAACCTAAGCGAAGTGCGGTCCAAGTATTTTTGCAGAATAAAAAAGTAACTGTCTAACTATAAAATAAGTAACTTGGATGGCAACTTCCATGTTACAGTTATATACAATACAATAAACGAAAAATGGTGAGGTCACAACCGACCTTGCAATGCCTGTTAGTCATTAGCACTTAATAAATGAAACATAATTATATACAGTTTAAAGTGATCATTCGGATTGTAGTTCTAAACATTAAAGCTGAGGCACTAGCTTCATTCACCACTATTCCGACGTGGTACGCCAGATCTGGTGAGATATCAGAGCACACCAATCATTCTACATATTGGTTCAGATGGTAAACTCCGGCCAAACGGCCACGCCGCAGAGAAGGTCACTCTGAAGTTGTTGGTGGGGGTAAACCTTTTTTTAATTTAGATTATTACCCCTGGTGTGTTTCCAGGGGTGTACAAAAACTGCTTGTGGCGTGAACGTGGCCCCCACGGAGTTGAATTCAAAACCGATGTGCTCTGTCTCGGGTTATCAAGGCCAGACCACCGTTGCTATACAGTAATCAGTACTAGTGCATCTTGTCTCTGGCAGACCCACGTCCCAACTGATTTCTGCTGGCAAAGCGAGCTCCTTTCATACTAAATGGTGACGTCATACCAGAGGGCCTCGACTAATCAGCGTGCTGGTTGCAGGGAAGGTAAACGTGCTTATGGTGCTATACATGTTCTTCACCTCTACAGCTCAACCGCCATGGCGATTTCTCTCAAATTAGTGTTTCAACGGAGTGCTTGAACATCTCTGATATCTCTGTCAGTCCTGAACCGATTTCAGATCTATGAAAGGTATTGGATTCCCCATGCAATTCCGGTATTGATCCAAACCAAGAAAGATGAGGCTAGCCGTGTATTAAGTAATTATAATAATACAGGCCAGGTATGTACAGAAGATGCCATTCTATACACGGTAACGCATGTGTGAAGGACATCTCTCATGGCTACACATGCGCATAGAGCAATCTCATGACTCTGTTATTCTGAGCCTCTACTATATAGCTATAGTCCAGTCAATCTAGGCCAAAAATATTTTAACCCGGAACAAATTGCAACATAATTTTTTTACCTCGCCCAGTGTATAGGGGGCCATCATGTACAACATATCAAAAGTCCTCCAAAATTCCAATAGGGGAAAGGGTAAAATTTGCATAATTATTACCAGATTTTGGCCATTTCACCTGAAAAATCCATTTTTCTTTATTTCTTAAAAACCGGTATGTAATATATGTGTGACTGGGTATTTTTGGACTTTTTTAGTAATAAATGAATACGATTGACATATTCTCCACAAATTAAATGTATTGTGTTATACCACTTGCATGAATTTACCTAATACCATCATTGATATTGATACAATACATATTATATTTTATTATGTCACGATATTGTGTGTTTCTAAGCTAAGCTAAGATGAAATAGTATGGCATAGGTACCTGGTTTCTACTAATTTCATCTTGCATCAATTATCCAAGTCATCTTCCTCAATGAGCGTTATTGAATTCGAGCAGCTGAGACCCTTACAGTCTTCGCAGGCGGATGTGCAGCTGAGCCCATGTTTTCTACAGGTGCATCTCTTTGATTCACAGCCAGTTTTGCAGCTGCATCTAAATGAATACAGTAAATCGTCAGGTGCTGCCAGCATGTCAGTCTTAACAGGCAGCATTTGGTGGTTGAGAACTTTCCAGCCCCATTCTGTTGGATCCATATCTCCAGCATCTCCTCTCCAAACTTGAATTTGGTAGTACACGCGAAGACTGTGAAACTTTGCGGATGCGGGTGTTGGTGGTAAATCTCGTGCTTCAACATACTTGGAACTTTTTGCAACCTTCTCCCTGAATCGCTTGTACCGCAAAGCAACTAGACTATCCATTGAAGTGCCATTGTATAGAATAAGCATTGCCTTCTCACCTGCTTTTATCACGTCATCTTTATTCGCATTACTCATTGTAAACACTTCAGCAATTTGAGAGAGTTCTTTGCAGCACTGGATTTTGCTAAGGGATGCAGATTTTCCAATTCCATAAAGCCTAGATGTTGAGTCACAGCCAAGGATAGCATGGATAAATAACAGCTGTGAGCACAAACAGAACCCGAGTTTTTCCTTTGCCATTTTGATATTCCACAGTCGGGGTTTCTTTGCATTTTGCTTTGGCTCTGGTCTGAAAAATAGCTGACAGCCATTCATATCAGTATGGTATAGAAGCAACACCAGTAGGTCGGTATCGTCTCCAACAAGAGCAGTATTTGTTGACTTTGAAGCCAAGATAGCCGTTTGCGTAATTAAGACATCAGCATCACCGCTTGCCTTTATCGTTAAGCATCCAGCCTGTTCGAGAGATGAACTTATGATTGATATGAACCGATGTTTGTTCTGCTTGTTACTAAGAAAATCAGGCTTACTCAGAGTTACAACTGTTTGCGGAGTCAGTACAACAGTTGCGCCTGATCCACGAGTTCGCCTCTTATGTGTTACATCTTTTATGTCTTGGCCTTGGTAATAACCATCAAAAACTACTGTAGCCTTTCCATATTTGCTTATGCAATATTTTACATATCTTTGACACACATTTGCAAATGTCTCTCCACGCTGCCATGGAACACGGTGTAATAGAGCTCCTCCATCAAGCACATAGTGGACAGAATCTGGAAGGACTGCATCTTCATTTTGAATTAATTTCCACAATGCATCAGCAAGTGCCGGCTTATTTGCTTCCCATGGAAGAGATGAATTATCAAAGAGTGCGGGCGGATGAGTGCACAACTCATACTCAAAATAAGATGATGGATTCCCTTTTGATCCATTTGTAGCAATTAAACTGAGTCTTTGAAATAGGAGTTGTGGATCAATTTGTACACATTCATCATCAATCTTGAGAGATGTTTTGGATGCTAAGGTAATAGCTTGTCTCTTTCTCTGGAACGAAATGCTTGATACACATTGGCCACACATCGAATTAATAATTGATTCTCCAATATCTTTAGCATCGTCAACATTGACTGATTCATGTGCAGACAATCCACTAACAAGTCCTCTAAGAGAATGGTCTGGTCCAAATGGATTCAGTTCACTAAGGATTTTGAGAATTTTGTAAGTATCATCCATATCACGCTTTATTCGAGATTGTGTGGAATCTTTGTGTTGTTCACTTGAATCACAGTTTACCCCAGATAGCTCTTGCATTGCATTACACACATCTGCACATGCGGGCATAGACAACAACCAAACAAGACGCTGAAGTTCTGTCATTCCACGACCTCGGGTTAGACCACCACTTGACTTTACACTTCTCATAAGGACCTGCTCAATAACAAGATCAGTAGATAACCCTGCCCAATACCTATCACTTCGATGAATGACATGATGACCATTGAGGAAGCTGGTGTATATATCTGGATGACTTTCAGGTATTTCTAACATCTTTTGTAAATATACTTATGCAGACTTGGCGTACAGATTATGCCCAGCGGCTGCAAAATATGGAAGCATCTCACGAACGGTCTGAAGGTGCATGTTCCAATCACCAGTTCGTTCTGCCTTAATGAATTTGTGCAGAATGTCAACCAACTCCATATACAAAAGCCAGAGTCGTGCAGTCCTCTTATCTTTCATGACCACCTTCTCTGAGTCTAGTTTGTCCTTGACATCATGTAATGCATTTTCCGAGGACAATCTTGTAGCTACATACGGATTTTTGATAATGTCATCATAGAGCTCTCCAACTTTAACCAGACTTTTATTTAGGGAACTTTCAATCGTTTCATGTCCTGCAACATTATCATCATTGTCAAACAATTCTTTTGAATGCATTGCAGCGGAATATTCTACTGTGTCAACTTCAGCATCTGCAATTGTAGGTAGTGGTAGGTTGTATGCATTTGCAATCAAGATTGTACTGAGAGAAGCAAAAACCATGAGGTGTCCTCGAACTGCTCGAGAAATTGCCTTTCCACTAAGAATGTGTTTGACAGCATTCTCAGCGTAGACTACCTCTAGAATAGGCGCAAGATCGCTTCCTGCCATTAAGTGACCAATGCAGCCAAGGAAGCTCATCTCCATATGAAGACCTCCGAGTCTTAGAATAATTTGCTTTAATGGACTCCAGCTCGTCTCAATCTCTATGATAGTCATAGCTTTCCAAAATAAGGGCTGATCAAATGTAATCACGGGTGCAACATGGTATCGGTTTGCCTGTTCACAAACATAAGTCAAAGTGGAAAAGATGCTGGTCATGTTACTTGGCTCTAGATCTATCATCGAAAGGAAAATAACAGACGATTTACCTGGATAAACTCCTTGGTGAACAGTTTGCATCATGCCAGACCATGACTGTCTCCTTGAACGCAGAAACAAAGAGAAATCCCAGAGGATGTCAATGTCAGCTGTTGGGTCTGTTTGTTCCATCGCAGTTAACTCCTTAAAGGTCAATGGGAAGTTCCTGGTATGCTGAGACTCAAAGTTCCTGATACAGATCTTGCCAACTTGCTTGATATCTTCAGAGGTTACATTTATCCTTGGAATAAGTTTGCACGAAAGGTTTCCTGGTGTAACAGATGCAATGATTCCCATTCCATGAAATGTATTATGCCCATCTATTGTGCAAATATTGTGATCCACAATGTCGGCAACAAACTGAATGAACTCGCCTGATAATGGCTGTGGTAGATCTCCACCATGAAGTGATGCACTGCGCTCAAACCTCTGTATTTCCGCGTATGAACATACAAATCCGTGCTTGTACACGGTGTCAACAATAAATCTAGATCCAAATTTATGGTGCATCTGACATGACAGCCCGAACTGCAAAGGTGCCAAAATAACTCTAGGACGAGTTCCTTGCATAATAGCCTGTCCAACTGATGCCTGTTTCATTTCTGTGTCTTTTCCAGTAAACAAAATCCGCAATAATTCCCGCAGTGTCTGTGGTAAATAATTTAATGCCTTTACTGGGTCGCTCATTTGCTCCCTTGATGGATAGCTTTCAGATGATGTGCATGAATCAATTAACGTAATATCGTGTCTAAGCAGTTTGGCAGCTGTCTGGGTGATTAGCATGCTCTCTGATTTGGACTCCTTTCTCTTCTGTTCCTTATAGAAGTCAGTCAAAATAGTAGATGCTTTAGAACGAAAGGTAACAACGTTTGGCTTACCATTCACAGTGCTAATAAATATTTCATCGCCATAATTATCTTTTATTTTATCCCGCATGTATTTTGTACTGTATGCTTTATTCTCTTTATCATCGAGATACTCTTGCATTTTATTAACGAGGTCGTGCAGGGTCAGCTGCTCATCATCATTATTTTCAAGAAATGCCATTGTCGCACTAAATGCTCTTACTCTGTCCAAGTCTTCTGGCCTTCCATGTTTTTGGGATGAGCAAGATGAGTGCATCTGAGGGATATTTTTCATGGTTCGAAAATTTACGCTGCAGCTTTGATGGTATACTGCATTGACAAGGCATAAATCCGGCGTGAAGGCAAGCCGCCCAGCTACAAGTTTGCCCCATTCGTCTTTTCTCTGCTCACAGGCCTCGGCGATACTACATTGAAAGTAATGAGTACTTACTGGATAAATATCATAGCCACGTTTCTTTCCATCTTGAATTTTTACAGGGTATCCGCATAGCAAACAATGTTCACTAAAATTGAATGTTGGACTTTCTGAACGGAGTGTTCACATGGGTGGCGGGGATTGTTCAATTTTCTCTGCGTCACGGGCAATCCGCTTGGGATCAATGAACTCCCGTCGACATTTTACATGAACCCTCTGTCCTACTTCAGCTATGACATCGCTTTCACGGGCTCTGCTAGCATTGTTAATACCGTCACAGCCTTTAACTCGAAGCTTAACAGTTTGTGAGCCATTTTCTAGGCTCTGGTTACAAATAACGCATGTATCTAAATCCATGTCCATATTCTGATTGAATTGTATAGAAATTTATTCAAATTGTGAGATAAAAGTGAAAATTAAAATGCAATTTATTTTAGATAAAATTTTAAAAGCGAAAAACAAAATTAAACTTACTTTAAATATAATTTTTTTAAATTACCCCGGCCCTGTGCATACAACCATATTTAATCTGTGGTTTGGAGAATTTGTACAAGTGGTTCAAGGCAATATTGCCAATTGCTTACTGTCTTCCGTGACCATGAAATTCAGAGCTTAGACAACATTTCTACTTCGTTTATTTGCGTAATGAAGCAGGTAAGGGAAGTTTCATTATTCGGATAATGGCGGTAGCTAAATATGCGAATTTACCCACTTTCCCATCGAGGGATTTTGGAGGACTTTTGATATGTGACACCTGGCAGTCTCATGAATGCCGCAGAAAAGAAATAAATTCTGTTGCAATGTGTTCTAAGTTAATTTGTAGTTTTACTGGACTACTATTCACGCTTGTTCCAGATAGACTGGGTCAGTTTGTACCTGACAGGACAATCCGCGCTACAGTAATAATAGGGAGATGGTATCTCTAAGGTGATAAGGATAGGGTGTCTCTAAGTTGATAGAACTTGTGCCCAATACCATTGTACATATATGGTCACACTTATACATATGTGCACACGTGCATGCACCCGCACACGTGCATGCACCCTTAAACGTGCACGCACACACTTGTGGCCACACATGCACATATACGCAACCCACACATACCTGTAAGCATCTGTGCATACACATGCACGTGCACACACGCGCATGCACAGACATACATACACGCACCTGCACACACACACACACACGCACGCACGCACGCACGCACGCACGCACGCACGCACGCGCACGCACGCACGCACGCACACTTGTGCACGTGTGAATGCATGACATACACATGGTGTGTGTGTGTGGGTGTGTGTGTGTGTGTGTGTGTGTGTGTGTGTGTGTGTGTGTGTGTGTGTGTGTGTGTGTGCGCGCGCGCGCACATCCGCATGCGTGTGTGTGTGTGTGTGTGTGTTTGGTTTTTCGAAATACAGTTCATGACGCCCTTCTCTCCCCCCCCCCCCAGCAAACCCACATGCGTACAGGCACAAATGGCTGCACACACATACAACCCTGTTTCCCACTTTATAATAATACTACAGCTATTACTACTACTCCTGTTACTGCTACAGCTGCTATTGCTACTACTACTACTACTACTACTACTACTACTACTACTACTACTACTACTACTACTACTACTACTACTACTACTACTACTACTACTACTGTTGCTATTTCTGCTGCTGCTACTACTGCTGCTGCTGCTGCTACTACTACTACTGCTGCTGCTGCTGCTACTACTACTACTGCTGCTGCTGCTGCTGCTGCTGCTGCTGCTGCTGCTGCTATTGCTATTACTACTTACTACTAATGCTGTTGCTGCTGCTGCTGCTGCTGCTGCTGCTGCTGCTGCTACTACTACTACTACTACTACTACTACTACTACTACTACTACTACTGTAGCTCCGGCATCATGCTGACCCATAATTCCTCCTCGGAATCGGATGAGTTAGGCATTCAACTTTCTTTCGCTTTTGTAGGTACATACACTATGCAAACTTGGTCCGGTAAAATATTGGTCCGTAAGCTCAGGTGTTCATGTGTTGGCTGACAGAGGTCTATGAGTAAATAGTCATGAGCTCACGTAGTGGCATCAATGTAGTCATTAGCTAAGCATCACTCACAACTCGTTTGAGTTGAGATCGACCGATCCCTGTACTCTCTGACTATCAATTTCCAGAAAACTATACAGGTAAGCTGTTGAATATTTTGAAACTAATTTGACTCGTTGTTGTTGCTGCTTATCAGCGCTCAGTAAAATTAGTTTCAGAATATTCAACAAAATATTTATTATATAGCAAACACATACAATTCGTATACAATTCGTATAACAGCGCTTAGTCTGTCTTCAATTAAGCGTTCGTGATGAACTTATCTACGTCATTCATGACGTCATTTGTTGTGACGTCATCCTAAGCGTCACATATTTGATTATGGCGTCATATGATGGACGAGTAAACTGTAAAGATTCATTGATTATGATGTCAACTACTTGAGTTCGAGATCGGATCCCTCTGGTGTGTCTGATGTGGTAACTGCATTCAGCAGCAGCGAGAAAGACTAACTGCTTTTGAGGAGCACGGCATGGTGGTTCTTTGTGAAGGAAAGACACATGGTTTAAATATCCACTATCTGGCAACAGTCTCACGCTTTAAATATCCACTATCTGGCAATTGTCCCACGCTTTATATCCACTTAAAGCAGAAACTTAAAGCAGAAAAATCTGAGTAGCTGCAGGATTAATAAGAAATGTGTTCATCAAATTAAAGGCTTACCTGTATAGTTTTCTGGAAATTGATAGTCCGGGAGTACAGGGATCGGTCGATCTCAACTCAAACGAGTAGTGGGTGGTGCTTAGCTAATGATGGATGGGGGAAACTGAGAGAGGGAGAGAGGAGAGGGGGCGTGGAGAGAGAAAGAGGGGGTGGGGTGGGTAGGGCGGGTGGCTGCCTGGCTGGCGGGAATTTAAGAAACCACAGACCTAGATCAAGGGTAGTGGGGGCCATGGCACATAACACGCTTTATATCCCCTGTCTTGCAACAGTCCCATGCTTTAAATATCCACTATCTGGCAACAGGCTCATGTTTTAAACATCCACTATCTGGCAACAGTACCATCTTTTAAATATCCACTATATGACAAAAGTCCTCTCTTAAATATCCACTATCTGGCAACAGTCCCCAATTTAAGCTACCTCATTTGTCTTGATGTTCCGTGAAGTGTGCTGCTGACACCCTGAATTTGTAGTTGCACATTTTATTTTAATGTATTAATGGCTTGAGGAAACATAATACCTCATATCTAAATCTAATCATACTAACTTGATTTTATTTTCAGTTCAGTCAAGTAATTAGAGCCAGAAACAAGCTTACATCTGACGCTGACCAACAGAACATAATGAGTGTGAAACGTGTCTATGGGAACTATTCAGACAACGCATTGCGTCAGTTAGTTAAGAATGGAAGCGTGTCAGAACAGATTGATGCACTGTGTGAGGCATCTGGAAATGGAAATCTAAGACTTATGCGAGCTTTGTGTCAAAGTGGTATTTCTCCTCACGTTTTAGATGGCTTACCGGAAAGAAGACCACTATTTATAGCATCAGAATGCCGACATTTCCGTCGCAGACTACCATTAATGACGTACTTAGTTAAAGGTGGAGCCAATATTGACTTGCCAGATAAACACAACAAAACACTCCTTCAACACGCCGTGTTAATGTTAGGTCAGTATCATTCTACTCAACTTCACATTAGCATGTTAGTAGACAATGGCGCTGACGTTTCTTCTAGGGATAATGATGGTAGTACACCTCTACATAAAGCATCACAAGAAGGCAAGCCAGAGATAGTTAAACTTCTGATAGTTAAAGGTGCTGATGTTCGTGCTAAGGATAATGGTGGAAGGACACCTTTGCACGAAGCAATAGAGCTTGTGGATGAAGACATTGTTAGACTTTTGATAGACAATGGCGCTCAGGTGTGTGCTAAGGATAATGATGGTGGTACACCTCTACATAAAGCATCACAAAAAGGCAAGCCAGAGATAGTTAAACTTCTGATAGTTAAAGGTGCTGATGTTCGTGCTAAGGATAAAGGTGGAAGGACACCTTTGCACGAAGCAATACAGTTTGTGGATGAAGACATTGTTAGACTTTTGATAGACAATGGCGCCCAGGTGTGCGCTAAGGATAATTTTGGTAAAACGCCTCTCCATGTAACACCAATGATCTCATGTCAAGAAGTCCTTGACAAAGATACCAAAACTTGTGTATATATAACCATTGTTAAGCATTTAATAGACAAAGGTGCTGATATTTGTGCAAAAGATAATGCTGGTAGGACACCTCTCCACGAAGTGACAGCCGCTGGATGTGAAGACAGTGTTAAACATCAAATGGCTCTCGATGCTAACTGTTGGGATAGATGGGATAATCCTTTTCTGTGTTTGGAGGATGTGGGATACCTGGCGAAAGAAGGATTTGCTAGACTTTTCGCAGAAGAAGATTTTAAATTTGGCAGAACTAAATTGATGGTTAATGTTTTAATTGATAACGGCGCTGAGGTTTGTGCTAAAGATAATGATAATAAGACACCTCTGCATGAAGCAGCTCGATCATGCAATGATGATATTATTAAAATCTTAATTGACAGTGGTGCTTATGTTTCTGCTAGAGATACTTATGGTAGGACACCTCTACATGAAGCAACACGATCATGCAATAGTGATATTATTAGACTTTTAGTAGACAGAGGTGCTGCGGTTGGTGCTAAGGATAATGATGGTAGAACACCTCTACATGAAGCAACACGATCATGCAACAAGGAAATTATTAACATGTTAATTGACAGAGGTGCTAATGTTTCAGCTGAATAAATTCATGTTTATTATTTTAATTGATAATGGCGCTGAAGTTTGTGTTAAAGATAATGATGGTAAGACACCTCTACATGAAGAAAAACGATCAAGCAATAATGATATTAAGATTTTATTTGACAGAGGCGCTACAGTTTGTGCTAGAGATATTAACAACAAAACTCCATTACACACAGTTGCTGATATGCAACGTATTGATACGATCGTCATACTTGAAACTGGAGCTCCTGACTATATAGCAGGCAAATTATACTTTTTGAGGAAATGGTCGCCCACTAGTGCTGTTGAAGCTGGTGACTTGGAATTAGTAAACCTAATCATCGATGCAGGTGCCTATGTTAGATGTCTAAGTGACACAATTCTCCAGGATGTTATCATGGACCACAAATATCACAGCAGTGATATAATAGAGCTTCTGCTAGATAATGGGGCAGATGCCAATGCTATGAATACAGCTCTCATGGGCATGCTCCTTTGCAAGTATCCAACGGAAAATATGGCGAAACTTTTAATTAGACACGAGACTCTTGTTGGTGATGTAGTTAGTAAATTTGTTAGAATGAGAGTACTTCGTGAACGGCGTATCCATTCTGCTTGTACCTGGGGGAAAAGCCAATTGTACCTACATATATTAAATACATGCTAGATGCCGTAGATAGTGATACAAAAGCTCATGTGTGTAATTGCCTTGTTGAACATTTAAATGAACCAACAGAATTAGAATCTGAATTTGATACTGACATTTTAAGGGGTCTGATAGGTGCTGCAGATGTTAAAGGAAGAAACCGTATATTACATTGTATACTAGACCATGATGCAGCTAAGTAGGATGTACTCCTCCTGATTCTTACTGAGCAAGAATCTTATATCATGGCAAAGATGCTCATGGGAAAACATTGTTGCATAAAGCAAGTAAACTGTATTATATAAATATAGTGCAGCTCTTAATTAAATATGAAATTATAAACAATGGATGATGAACATAGCGCTGCACTTCATCAAGCATGTACACGGAAATATTATCCACCATTATTATTATTATATTATCCACCAAAGCATGTTAATCATCTCTGCAAAGTGTGCTCGTACCAGCTACGTAATATTGGTTGCATCAGACGGTATATTACGAAGGAGGCTACAATCATGCTTATACTGGCGTTAATATCGTCAAGACTTGATTATTGTAACAGCTTGCTTATTGGTGCACCAAAACAACTTATTCATAAGCTACAGATTGTACAAAATACCGCTGCTAGAATCATATCACTCCACCGAAAGTATGATCACATAACCCCTGTCTTACAGAATTTGCATTGGCTCCCGATCGAGCAGAGAATCACTTTCAAAATGTTATGCTTGACTTACCAATGTGTTTCCGGTACTGCCCCTGCATACTTAACTGAACTAGTACAACCATATTCGCCAGGTCGATCACTCAGATCTGTCAACCAGATGCTGCTAAACGTCCCAAAAGTAAATTCTACTACATATGGCCACAAAACTTTCGCTTACGCAGCTCCCACCGAGTGGAACAATCTACCACTTAGTCTAAAAAACTCAGCATCATTAGATATTTTCAAATCACAACTGAAAACCACCCTTTTCAAACGAGCATATTCTCAGTAGATATAGCTATACGCACTAGCGCTTAGAGCACGCATTGTCATGGATTCAGCGCTTTATAAATGTACTTATTATTATTATTATTATTATTATTATTATTAGAAACATATAGTGATGGCAATCTAAGTACATTTAATGATCCAATGGGGAGAATATTTGAAATTGTCAAGTGTCTGACGTCATAATGAACTGCGGGTAGTAGAAGGGGGACAATATAGGCGGATGCGCTGATTATTTGAGATGGTCAAATCCTTCTCATATGCATATGAGGCAACGCCTATTTTCCTGCAAAAAATACTAGAATTCGATAGGTCGAGAGAGAACAAAGGATTTTCTATCGACGAATCAAATTCGAGTGTTTTTTGTGGGGGAAAGGTGGCGTGGCCTAATATGCAAAGGAGATGACGTCACCACCCTCTCGACCAATCAGCAAACAGCTGCCTATATCTTCGGTGTTTTCGGTGATGTAGAGATGTAGGCACGTACTAATGATTGCCTGGTGTAATGAGCTCTGTCTGAGGTCATGTGACATCTGTAGGCCGATCAGCATTGCCGCTTATATAGTCACCATAGCCTAGGTAACGTGACATCATTTTATGCCTAATGACCCGTGAAGAAAGCGTGTAATCTAATGTAAAGTATCCTAACATGCACCCATATCATCGCAATGTTCGGGTCATGTGACAGTAGCTACGCTCAGTGCCAGGCCTAATGACACATGAAAGGGGTATGGCCTACGGGCTGAGAGGTGTCAGGTAACATGCCACCTGTAGGCCAATCAGCACAGTGGCTTATATCGTCGCCCTAGCGTATGTCAACTTATAGGATGCCAGCTGCCGCATTGTAGGCCTAATGTGCGTCCATATCATTGCCCTGGTCGGGTGATGGTAGTTGGTTTAGGTCGGGTGCTATTGACCTGGGAAAGGGTCATGTTCTAAGGCCTGAGGTGATGCCTTTTGTCAGATGTATTGCAATGCAGGGCCGAGGTGTGAAAAAGCTTTTAGATAGGTTGTCTACTGCATGTATTCTACAAAGCATATAACCCAATTGCCCATGGCCGTGTCTGACTCTACTATAGAAAAGCTTTTAACATGTTCAAATGGCTGCAGACTCTAAGTTTAAACTATCTTGAAAAGATAAAAAATTAAGCAAGCCTGTACATCATCCAGCAGCGCCATGTATATGTGCATAATTGATGAATGTACCCCATTTAGTTACTACTACTACTACTACTACTACTACTACTACTACTACTACTACTACTACTACTACTACTACTACTACTACTACTTGTCAGTGGGCGATGCCCGTCTCACACCTCCACACCCCTTCCGAAGGTATGGCAGTAGAGCTTGGCTTAAATATCTTCGGTTGACTATTCGGTTGATTGCTGGGTGATGGATATTGGGCTGAGGTGGGTAGGTGAGCGGGTGACTAGCTATATGAATAGATGAATTGATGGGTGGCGAGGTGAAGAGGGTGTGCGCAGATATGCATGCTTGGTCGTCTACCGACAGTGTATTGCTCTGATCTAGGATATTTACTTACCTGTAATAATCTGAGTACTGTTGGTGGCCCTGCCCACCCGATGTAGCATGCATACCGAGCATGTGGTTATTTGAGTGTCGCTGGTGGCCCTGCCCTAGCGGTGCCGTGTGCATACCGAGGGTATGGCAGTATGGCAAAGTGGCTTAAATATTTTGCTCGTTTGTCTCGGGTAGTGAGTAGACTGTTTGAGACGATGCAATTGAAGACAGGCATAAGATCAGCAAATGCATAATGATATATTCTGATACTAAAGATATATTCAATATTCAATATCTTGTCGCAAGATATTGGATATGATATTCTGTGACATGATATTGGGCACTCGGTTGATTGGTGGGTGGGTGGATGGATAAAATGGATATTGGGTTGGTGTGGGTGGATGCACGGCTGGCTAGCTAACTGGCTGGCTGGATGTGTGGGTGGTTGGATGGATGGGTTGATGTGTGGGTGTGTAGAGAGGCGCCAGACAGAGGCGCCAGCTTGGTTCAAGGCAGCTTTAATATATTCATCATGTGCCTCGGCAAGTGAGATAACTGTTTGAGATGATGGAACTGAAGACAGGCATACGTTCAGCAAATGTATAACGATATTTTCTGACACAAAAGATATATTGAATATTCAACATGCTGTTGAATATTCGTTTGATTGGTGGGAGATTGATAGTTGTTTGAGATGGGTGTGTCAGTTCATGGGTGACTGCCTGGGTGAATGGATGGATGGATGGATGGATGGATAGGCGGCAGACTCAGGTGCCTGCTCGTTCTTCTACCGACAGTGTATTGCTCTGATCGAGTACTGACCGAGCTGTGGTTAGCCACATGGCGTGGACGGCCCTGCCTGTCTGGCGCAGCGTGCATACCGAGTGTATGGCAGCAGGGCAAGGTGGCTTAAATATATCCTATTGATTGGTGGGTGATGGGTATTGGGTCTGTGTCTGGTTGGGTGGGTAGATGGATTGGTGAGTGGAAGGGTGGAGATGGGGTGGGACGACGCTCCTGCTCCGTCCTCTACCGACAGCGTAGTGCTCTAATTGATGATACTGAATGAGCTGTGGTTAGCCAACCCGATGTTGCATGCATACCAAGTGTATGCTAATATGGGAAGGCAGCTTATGCATATAGTAGTGAGAGGACTGGTTGAGATGATGGAATTGAAGACAGATGTACGTTCAGCAAACGCATGACAAAATATTCTGACACCAAATAGATACATGATATGCTGTGACAGAGTATTGGATATTCACTTTATTCGTGGGTGATGGATATTCGGTTGTGGTGGGTCGGTGTGCGGATGACTGGTTGAGTGGGTGGATGGATGGGTGGAGATGCGGCTGGCCCAGACACCTGCTTGGTCATCTAGCGACAGCGTACTGCTCTGATCGAGTATACTGACCGAACTGTGGTTAGCTCCATAGAGAGGACAGTGTGGGGGTGTGGTGGCATGTATTTATGTGGGTGGATGGATGGATGGATATAATGATGGATGGATGGATAGATGGACGGGTATGGGTGGGTTAGTGGGTGGGTGGGTGGGTAGGTGGATGGGTGTGTGGGTGGTGAGGTGGGTGTATATGTGGGTGTGTGGGCGGATGGATGGATAGATGTAAGAAAGAATCAATGAATGGGTGTGTGGTTGGGTGGGTGAGAAGGAAGGTGAATTGGTAGGTAAGTGGTTTCTTGGTTTGGTGGGTGAGTTTGTTGGGTGGGGTTGGTGTTTGGCATGTGTGTGCACGTGTGTGCATGCATGCGTGAGTGCATGCATGCCTGTATGGATGGATGGATGGATGGATGGATGAATGGATGGATAGGAGGGAGTGAGGCATGGCAGGATCGATGGATGGATTGATGGATTGATGGGGATGGATGGATGGATAAATGAATGGATGGATGGATAGATGGACGGGTGAGTGGGTGAATGGGTGGTTTGCCATGTGGGCTGGAGGGTCGATGGGTGGATGGACGTGTGGGCCAGAGGCTTGGTGGGTGGGTGGGTGGGTGGATGGGTGGGTGGGTAATTGGGTTGTTAGGTGGATGGATAGATGAATAATTGGATGAATGGATGGATGATGGGTGGCTGAGTGGGTTGGCGTGGGTGGATAGTGCAGGGTGGGTGGTGTGGTGTGGAGTGTGGGTTGTGGTGTAGAGTGTGGGAGTGGAGTGGTTTGGTGCTGTGTAGGGTAGTGCTTTGTGGTGGGGTCGGGGTGCGTGGGCTGGGGTAGGATGTAGCGTGTATGTTTTTGGGGGTATGACATTGGTGATGGATGGATGGGTGGGTGGGCCGCGGCCGGATGGGCCGGCCGATGGATGGATGGGTGTATGTATGAATGCTGGGTGGAATGAAGTAATGAAGGAACAGACCAATGAACAAATGAATGAATGATATAATGAACTAATTAACGAACACACAAACGAACGAATGAGTGAATGAATGAACGAATGAATGAAAGAATGAACGAACGAATGGAAAATGGACGATCAATTAGACGACAGTCAAAACAGTGAGGACAACATATATTTATAATTGGCATGCCCTAATTTATGTTACCGTTTGAGCATGCACATCCTTTGCCAGTGTCTTCACGTGGCAAAGTCACAAAATAGTTTGCATATACAAATGTCATTCATATATCGTGGTATTTCATGTTTATGGTGGTACTCGCAGAAAAATTTGAACAGCTGTGTCATCACGTAAAGACATTAACGACACACTTTAAATCGTTTTATTCTCGTTTATAAGTGGTGGAAGCCGACACATACCATACCGACGCATACCAGGAGCCTGTTGTAGCTCCGGTGGCACACTGCCCCATTAACAATTCCTCGCAATCGGATGCTGGTTAGCTGGCCTCGGGGATTCAGAAGGGAGGCTGTGGACCACTGGTGAGTACAAAGACCGACCTCTAGGGACGGTAAAACGATCATGTTCCAGTCAGGCTGGGCGAGCATTCCCACCAATGCCGAACACCACTGTTACTGGTTTACTTAGGTCTAAAGTTTACCTATCTGATGTAGAAAAGAGCTCAGTGAGTGGAAGGCGGGATTATTAGTTTGTCAATGAAAGGACGAACCAACGTTTACAGCACGTACCCTTATGAGCAAAGAAGTGGCGTAGGTGCACCGCTTGTGTATATCTCGCCTGAGATACCTAACTTATCTTTGTATATGTATAGGCAAGTTATCCAAGTAAAGGATAGCCATGCACGGCCTAACATTTAATATAGACTATATAACCCTCATGCTGGCCAACAATTGGTTTTGCAAGAGGAAAGTGCCTTGCGTGGGCCTCCATCACAGGAAACAACCTGTATGCCATAGCAGAGGAGGAGAGGTGGTATTGCTGATCTCTCATTAACAACACAGCAAGTGTGCTGAATTATATTTGTGTTGTTATATGTAGAGGAATGCAAGCTTTTTTACATGGAGACAATGCACCGATTTCAACAGAAATTGGAACAGACGACTCCCTAATAGCTTGTTTAGTTGGCGCAGCGTTAGTGTGGCGGTCCTTCTTGAGGAGCTAGACTAAACCTTTGGTTTTAAGGTCCAAACATATAATGGTTAGGCACCAAACAGTTTATGCCTACTTAACTTTAAAACTATTTGCCTTCATGCATAGCTCGCTCGAGCTCCATCTCGGGTCTGACTTATTGAGTGGACCCCTTAAGCTGATAGCACCTACGTATTGTCTGATCGACGAGTCCGAAGCCGATGAGCAACTTCTAACTACGTGTCAGCCTAATCACAAATAACAAGACAAAGACAGGACCCCACAAAAGCATCGAATAAGCACCGTATCTAGCCACGACGAGGCCGATGAAGCCGATGGCAGACTATGGTGACCTTCCTTGAAGGCGTGAAGGAGTCACTTGCCCCTTCCAGTTACCATTTGCGATCAGAATATTTTGCCGCCGTCTATGTGCTGAGAATGAGCCATATGAGACTCGTGCCCTGGGAGCTAACGTTTTAACTGCGTTAGGGTTATGTAAATGCCCAAATGTTCATCGGCCATTACTACTATAATTATTATTTCCCAGTGAAATCCTACTTTGGCTTAAAGACTATCCCAAGAGATACCACTGAAGGTACTGAGGAGGGTGCATGAGTTGTCCTCCTTTAGATTCTGGCTGTCGGGGAACCGCTGCAATTCCAAGGGTCGGCTCTAGCCTAAGGGGAGTTACCAAGTCAATGTATGGCCAGGTTGCCCGGAGGTTGGAGCAAAGAGAGACATTTGTAAGGTAATTAAAAAGTCTTTATAGAATTGTGACCTGTATAGACTCTTTTAGTTGGTCTCTCATGGATTATAATATGTGACACTGAAAAGTGAGCTTTACAATACGAATAGCCACTTGGTTCAACTGCCTCGGCTTGCTACAATATCCTACACAAGATAGCTGAGCTAATATAAGGTTAGGGTTACGGTGGCGTGCCTCATGTCTATTGGTGCAGGTATGAGAGACGGTCCTTAGTCAAAAAGTGTTGCCGTTTAGAAAGCTTAAGTGGTGCGGTTATTGCAAGTCTGAAGTATAAGTTAAGCGAGTGCGTATTTTCCATAAAAAGTTAACTGATGAAGATAACAGAAAGAGGTTCTAGATAAAAGCTTCTAGAAACGGTGCTCGTCGTTACAATTTATACTGTAAATGACAATAAGGTCTAGCTGACCTTTTGGTGCTTATTTGTAATCAGCGCAAAGGAAATACGAATATTATACAATAAATGGGTGATTATTAGTCATCAGCACGAAAAAGTCAAGGAAAACACAGTCGTTGGTGCCTGTTAGTTATCAGCACAAGAACAGTTCAAGAAGAATCGTGCAGTCGACGTAGGTGCCTCTTAGTCATTTGCGCGAAGAAAACACAGCAGAAAGCTACCAGTGAAGAATTTACAGTAATGGAAGAACAGATGGGCCTTTGCTGTAGATCTCCAGAGAGTAATGTAGTTGGCATATGGATATCAGTCACAAGACAATCGTCGCCACCAGCTCAGATGTGTCGACAAAAGCAATGTTCACAGGGAAATGGTGCTATCGACACAGTTAGAGGATAGCACTAGAATTGTGCGTTTAGTTCAACCACTTTTGGCGTGACTCAGACAAGGTTTGGCGAGATATCACTTTATGGCGAGAAACGGCCCATAGTAGAACTTCTGATGTTATAGTTCGAAATTGGCGTCCATGATAAGTTTCCTGATGTTGTGGCGTCACAAGTAGATTTTGGCGTGACTTATAAGAGCCGGTGAGTCGGCTTTAGAAACCTTACTTTACATTTGGCTTATTAGTCCTCAGAGGGACAGAAAAATCCAGCCAGCGCTGTATAGCATGTGCAAGACCTCCGATCACAGTTTCAGTTGACTATCTGTAATTGCGTTGTATTAGTCATGTTCTAGCTTTACTCAGTGCTGGGAGTAGCCTTGTGGTAAATGACAACAACATCGGACTGCCATCCCATTCTGACTGAGGAATCATAGCCGATATGGGTCCTTTTATACTTTATGGTGACCAATCATCGATCACCACAGGCAATTTGTCAACCAATCAAAGCACGACCATATGGGAGGAATGTCAGGAGGACAGCACGTATACATGACGTCACAGTGACCTTCATCCTACCAGCCTCTATGTCGTCATCACTATCTGGTCATGCATTTGTGGGGTCAGTTTTTAAAGGATTCATACATAGTGTTTGTATCAACTGGGCAGATTTCTTCATTTTTTCTTTCCCTAGTGGTATTCCAGTATGCTTTTGGGTTATTTGAGTTCTCTAATTTGTTTTCTGTATTTGTACCTGTGCTACATGTAGCAATATTCATTGTATCGGTAGAGTGTTTACTCGTGTAGATTATACCCTCCCTATGCGCAGCGGTTTTTTATATGTGGAATGATTTTCGTGCTCTGTGGTAAGTTTTTCTGGCGGTTTGACATTTCTCATTAAACCATTGTCAATTTGATTTTCCTCTAGCTCTTGATCCCATACTTCTGGTTCCGAATATATTTAGCTGCGTTTTCAAATATTTTGGCAACATTAAGTATAATATTTTCAAGTGGTGTGTCCTCAACAATATTATGTATTATGCGTTCATTTAGTATGGTAAGTACTGGGTGTTTGTGGTCGGGTTGCTGCCGTCTTGCGCCTGTCGATCCAGCTGCCAATACCGGGTCTGGTGTCGGTCATTACGAACGATTTCCTCGCTCTTATTCCCTTCAGTCGCCCTTTCAGGATGCTCCGATGTGGTCAGGTCGTCAAAGTGAAGGCTGTCCACGTCTGGGGTTCCTCATGGGTGGCTCTCGTTCACTGCTGACCTCAGGGGCTTGCGACACTGTCTCATGGACGCTTTCTTGGGGCTCCCCCTCTATCGTCTGCTGGCCGGAGTGTCCTGCCATATCATTGGAGATGCACAGGTCCAGTCTGGCATTCCCAACATGGTGGTTTGCCTGCACCAGGCGAGTCCTGCAGGCTGGGTTCGACTCGGTGGTGGATGTGGTGTCCTCTTCCTCGCCATGGTCATCCGGTGGTGGTAATCTGGAGTTGGAGGCGGCCATCTTGGTGGTGGCGAGATGGTTCATAAGTAGATGACTACTCTTATTCCTCCATCAGAGTGGAGGAACCCGGAGCTGATGTACATGTTAGTGTCAGTGGTGTCGGCGGCTCTCGAAGTTCCTGTCCTGGAGGTGGATGCGATGGCTGCAGCATCGGAGGTGGAAGTAGTTGTGGTGGCGGTAGTTGAGGTGGCGCTAGTTGTGGTGGCGATGGTTGTGGCAGCGGTAGTAGTAATGGGGTAGTTATCGTGGTGGTGGGGCAGTTGTTGCAGCGACAGTTGTGGTGGTGGCGTCGACAGTTCTGTCGGTGGTTGTGTTGACAATGGCTCTCTCCACAATACACGGGGAAAAAAGGCAACCCCAGGCCGGCGAGTTGGTCCTTCAAGGGCGGAATCCTGGTTGTTCTGCCGAGTGCAGGAGGTGCGTGCGAGTGGCGTGAGTTGGTTCACTGGCAGAAAGGGGGCCATAGGTGGCTTTTTTCATTCTCTTCTTTCCTGCATGCATTCGAAGTGAGCTCTTCTTTTAAGTGACTCTGTCTTGGGCACTAGTGTTCGAGAGTGGGTAGGAGGAGTAGAGAGAGAAATCGTGGGCAAACTTTTCTCATTTATTCCAAAGGCTCCATGAGCAGTATTTTTCCGTCGGCTGAAAATGGCACGGCGAGAAAATCAATTTGGGCTCTCATCGGCTGGGCTAAAATGCAGCCTAACTTCTAAGGTCGTGGCTCAAGAGGCAGGAAGGCCTGTCTGGCGGTGGGGTTACTGTCTCTCGGGAGCTGGAATTCTCAGAGGATGGGAGAGGGGACAGGATGGGAGCAAGAGACAATGAAGGGTATTCCCAGTGGTCGTTACGTTGCTGACAGTTGCTATGCGTTCGGTCAGTCTCTAAAGAGTTATTCTGTTGCGAAAGTCATTTGGTGCTAAGAGCTAATTACTGAAAGAGTCTGGTCAAGTTGGAAAGTGATGAATTTCTGCCTTGGTGTCTTCATTTAGGCAAGTCGGGCGGAAAAAGAAAAAGGGTGTCGCTAGTTGACTGAGAAGATCGAGCTACAGTGTTTTCTACTTTATGGACGTGGCTTAAGGCGTGCTAGTGAGGTGGTGTGATATTTTTATGTGGCTGGAACTTCTGTAATAAAATGCAGAACGAGGGTTGTGAGACCTGAAAGGGCAAGTCGAAAAGATGGCAGAGGTTGTTGAAGCCTTCGAGAAGAATGTGTTTATGGTGAGTGGTCTTACATAGCGTGAATTAGGTCACAGCATTAAGATCATTCGCAATAGCACTTGGATTCGGTATTTCAGGTACTAGAAGGCGAGCTGAGAAGAGGCAGTGAATCAGGAACTCAGCTTTCCTTAGCCTAAGACAATTCGCTACTCTAAGACAGTCGAAACAGTGCAAATCGCCATGCCGGAGACACTCGATGATCATGGGAGCTTCAAACATGAGCTAAATGGGCGGCAGCAAGAATAATGTCCGCTGGCGACTCTTACGCATTTAGGAGATTTTTCAACTGTGCTATGGTGGGCCTACTGAGCTAGTGGGGAAAAAAAGGTCTCTTTGGCAGCGAAAAGAAAACGATGACTAGAAGAGCAGAAGGAAAATGAAAACTGGTGCTTAAGGCAGTATATCTAAGGATTTGTAAAGAATAGAAATATTAGATTGGTTGTCGGCTTCGAACCAGCCTTGCTAGGTATATTCCAAAGGAGAACTGTTACTGCATTAGGCTAATCCTCAGCGGCCTGAGATCACCGGAGGGCGGCACTTCTAGTAGCGGAAGAAAACGTTTGGGCGAGTCTCTTCGTGAAAAACCTGACACAGCACAGGCGGTGTTGAACAGTCCATTTTGGCGAGGATCTGGTTCGGGAAGCATCCTTTTTAGATGGCAGGAATTCAGCGGCACAAGCGGGTCTTGGTTTGTGACGAATATTGAAATGAGTGTCACAGCTATCCACGGGAGGTGGGGTTTCTTGTTCCGTGGTCGTGGTTGGAAGCACGGCACTGCCTGGCAGTTCGGGCCATAGTTGTCTCGGGCTCAGTCCCTCCTCTGTATCTAGGGGGAGGCACGGCGTTTCTATACACAAGTCTCTTCGAGAAACACAATGAGCGGTGGAAAGGTCTTTCGCAGAGCGGAACTCTTTGCTTTTATTTAGTGTGTCATGGCATTCAATTGATAGGTTTAATGCACAGTGTATGTCGAACAGCAGGTTCGCGAATTCTGGGATTTCAAAGTCAGTTATATATTTCAAAATGGCGCATGTGCTCATGGCATAGTCTATTATCCCTCCCCACTCCACCATTTAGGATAGTAAGATTATTATATTTTCACAGTTCTATCAATCTCATTCCGTAGATATCTGCCCTGTTCATATCATTTGATGTTCTGTTGGGTAAAAGATTGTTTGCATCTGATATTATGTTAATTGCGTCGACATATACTAAATTTAAAAGTTGGTCATCTTGTGCTACATAATCCAGTAGATGTGCCATTTTTGATTTTAAACCGCTCATTAACATAATATGGTTTGTTCTTGTCCAGAATTTAACAATATCTTTTTCTATTTCAGAAAAAGCGTCAATGGACGAGTATGTTGAGCCTTCGGGTGGAATGTAGTTACACCCAACATTAGTTCGTTTTCTAGGTTTTCTCCTTTGGTATATGTATCCATAGCCCATACACGCTGTTTGTTCTTATTACATGGATATGTTTGGATACTCTGTTTTTACTATAATTACGACTATGAATGTCGTATCTCCGCGAATTGGACATGGCTAACTTCACAGTTAACTAATGGACCTTTACATTTTTAGCTATGCCCCGCCCATCATTAGCTAAGCTCCACCCACACCTCGTGTTTGGATTGATCAATCCCTGATTGCCCTAGCTATCAATTTCCTGAAAACTATACAGGAAAGCCGTTGAATATTTTGTAACTAATTTGACTAGGTGCTTTTGCTGCCTATGGCAGCAACAGTGCCCTGTCAAATTAGTTTCAAAATATTCAACAGAATATTGATTAAATAGTAAAGGCATACAATTTGTACAACAATGCATAGACCATCTTCAAATATCATTCATGACGTCATCCATTATGATGTCATTCTACACACCACGTAGATGATTATGACGTCATAATTTATTGACATCGCCGTTGCCTTGGTTAACCCTTTAAGCATTTCATCGAAAAGCTTTGTGTATCTCAATCTAAAACCAACAGGAAAGATGGTGAATATTTTGAAGTTAATATCACTGGAAACCATTGCTGCCTTAGTCAGAAACGGCTTCCAGCCATATTAATTCCAGTCTCTTTGTAAATAATTTACTTTTTCAGGGATTTGTTCTTGAGTGGGTGAATGACCAAGCCTATAGCCTCTATAGTGATTTTGGGGAATATGTTATTGTTGAACTATGCCTATGCGCAAGCTGAGATAAGATTATGGTTTGAAAATCTCTCGCTGAACGAGTCAGTCATTCCAGTGTTAATTAAAAAAAATTACCATTGTATTCCCTTTGCCTCAAAATAGACATTCAGTATTGAAATATTTTATTATTTCTTAGGCAATCTTGACCATCAAAGGGTGATTCATCTTTGTTTGCTGTTAATCTGTCCAAGAATCATGATCAAATATGAATTTTACTGTTTTTGTCACAATTAATTAATTATATTGTGGTTGTGAAGTTTATAATAACGCTTTCATAAAATATATGTCAATGAAAATGTTTGTAAACCGCTGCCAAAATAGAGGGATTGATTTCTAGCTATGCCCCGCCCATTTCCAACTGTGCCCCGCCCATCGCTAGCTAAGCTCCGCACACTTTGTATGTGCGTTGACATCAAATTAAGACTGAAACTTGAATTCCCAGCATCTAGATTTCAAGGTAACTATCCAGGTATGCTATTGAATAGTTTGAAACTAATTTGACCGAGGTTTCGTGATGACTTTGTCAGCAAAAGTTCCCGGTCAAATTAGTTTCAAATTATTCAACATGTTTTATTAAATTCTGAATTCGTCAAAGACATACGATTCGTACACTTATGACAGATTTTTCGGTTTTCCTAACGATGATATGCGTCATTATGATCTAACCTCATCTAACTAGTGACGCATTTAATTAAGTCATATAATTGAGTGACAGATTGGATCTCTCCATTGACAACAGATTCTGAACATTGATCGCCTAGAATATTCCGAGCAGAAAGTTAAAAGAATTCCCTGTAGTACCACGTTCACGACTTTGGAGACATGATGACAGATAAGTTTTGGGTGTTTTAAAGGGCTTAAGTCGAGCCAGACATTCTAGTGGTAAATTTTCCAAAGTAGTCTTCTCTTGGCCTACCAATAGACATTCCTCAAGACCATTGGCTGGCTTAGTCTTGACCTGGTTCGTCATGAAAGGGTTAATATCGGCTATCTAATCTATATGATTGAGAACTGTTCCAATCAAATAAGATTCAAATTCTATAACAATCTGCAGCCCATCTTTTAGCCACCCTCCGCTCCGCCCACATTTGTCGCGTGTTTGAATTGATTTGAAAGTATTAAACCTGAATGCCCAGAACTTAATGGAGTGGCAGACTAAACATGTGACAGTGACAGGCAAAGTTTAGTACAGTATTCCATCCATGTTAGCTGTAGTGTATAGGTCATTGAGAACATTAATAGGCCGGATGATACATTTCTTTCTGACTCAGTGCCATTTGGGTGACGAAATTAGGTCATGGGCATTCATTCTTCAGCAGCATTTAACATAGTAGCACGTCTTCCCATTTCTTGATGGTTTAAAACCAGATTTGGCAAATATGTCTATGAGAAAAGTAGAAAAAGGAAAATAATTTGTTTATTTGGACCCAATTGAGTGGATGAGCACCTTTGGATATAGGCTACCAGCCAGATATAAATTAGGTTAGTTTGATGTATTAATAATAAAGATTTCACAAAATTGATATCTGGATAAGTTACTATTGGTTCCAATGGGAAAATACACCTTTGGCCTATATTCTCCAGAATCTGGGTCAAACTTACCTAGTCTATGCAGAGCTGGTGTCCTTGATTCAGATTTGCTCCACCACCAAGTTTTGTGCAAATATATTAAGACATCTCAATATTACTCTCCTTTCTGAATTGTTTCCATAGAGACCAATGCTTAAAATAAAGGGCTATAGCTATAACATGGTGACAATTTAACACGATTCTCACCCACCTGATACATATTGCTAATATCAACAATGTTTCGAAATAGTGTATTGAATAAAAAGAAAATGATCCACAAATGCAATTCTCAAATGAGACAATACTTTTAAAAATCACATAGGATTCAATACATCGCAAATTTTCAAGGGGCATAACTCTATTTTCTAAGGATGCATACACATAATTTTCATTCTCCTAATAAATAATATCACTAGTGACATATTTGCAAAATTTTGTTTTAAACCAGCAACAAATCGTGAGACGTGCTACTATTGTTGATGAACGCTGCTGAAGAATGGATGGTCATGACCTAATCTTGACCCCCAAATGGCCTCGGGGCAAAAACGAAGGTATCATCCGCGGGTATTGACACATATAATGTTACTAACATGGATGACACGTTGTAATCAATTTTGCCTGTCAAAGTTTATTGAGGCTTCTTTCTGAATTCTGCCACTCCTCTAAATATTGTTTTGAGCTTTATTATGGAAACCTCTACGTCATTTTGATTGTGATGTCATCTAATAATGTGATTTGATTATGATGTCATGCACTTGAGTAACAAATCATCTCCCTTTATTACCATGCTTGCATCATGCTTCTATTCCCAGTGTGCTATAATTATAATTATAATCCAAACATTTATTGTATTAGTTTGTCAGAATGATTTTGGTTTATTTAATATTTAATAATTCCCAGTGTGCTATAATTATAATTATAATCCAAACATTTATTGTATTAGTTTGTCAGAATGATTTTGGTTTATTTAATATTGTAGTGAAACCGATAATCGGATATAATAATCAGTGTAATAAATATTACAAGGTTATTTAGTTTGTTTGATTCTGCAAGCTATGCCATTCATTAAGTGATTATGCATGGTATGTCATTAATCAATTATGGAATATGTAAAACAAACACTGATTTGCTCTCATCCACCAGTCTGTCGTGTTCTTCCCTGTAGGAACCTGGGGATATGGGGATTAGGAACATACGCTACTAGATTTCCGAATTTGTATACAGAAATCAGATTGGACAAATATTTCCGATGACCATCTCGGATTTTACTGTACTATTCATATCATCTTTAAACGTAGGAAAGGTAACTCTTACATATATATCCTATAATGCAAATCCATAATTAAAGTGTGAGGAGACAACACCTACTAAAACATCAGTGTGGTCAGGAAAACCAACCAAAGGAAGGCCACAGAAAACGAATCTCTACGAACGTTTGACGGCCAGCTAGGACCCCAGCAAAAACAACCAAGATGCCCAAGAGGCCTGTATCGCTCACATGGAACATAGGTATTTCAACTAGAAAGGTCATTGCTTATATGTAGAACGCTAAGGTTTGACCAGAACTGCAACATGAACAATGAACAATGGTCTGTCCTACCAAATTTGGTAAAAATCGGTCCAACGTTTTTTTAGAAAATATTTTTAAATTTCCTGTTAGTTTAGGATGGACATTTTTTTACGGGGAAATGATCCAAGATGACCGCCAAACTATTTATCAGACAGTTTCGAAAGTGCCAAATTTGAAATCAGCATATACAAAAACCTATATAAAACCAATTTTGGCTTGAAAGTCTTACAAATTTTAATTGGTCAATGGCGGCGCATAATATATCTCCAAGATTCCAGCCAGATCCGTTCAGTGGTTCTGGAGAAGAACTTGTTTTCACAAAAATATTTCATCCAGGATGATCGTCAAAGCCTTAATTTCAAACCTGGTACAGCTATTTTCTTAGTTGATCTTACATTAGTTTTGAATCGATATCTATTGCAGTTTTGAAGACACCACCGTACCTCTTTCAAACCTGAGACCAATAGTGCTTTTAAACAGCATCCGAACAAATCTATTAAATGTGACATTATCTCGTAACTGAGATAAGATTGGCATAGTGGTTTTAAGAGCGGATGTAGCTGTAGATGTATGTGCGCTGCGCATAGACTCGGCTTCCTACACACCATGTGACATCTATGGCCTAGAGGTAATGGGTCTGAGTAGTAATCTGAGGGGCACGGCTTTAATTCCTACATGCATCTGATGAGACCCGTGCAACGGACGAGCTCATATGTGAATAATCCATCAAGTATATCTCGTAAGTCACCCGAACGAATCAAATGAATGATCTATTTATAGCAGAGAAACAAGGAAACCGATTTGGCTAAAATTTTAACACGTGTAAGATTATTCCCATACGCTACTATTCATCAACATTGGCCTTGATCTGCGACCAAAATCCGGAAAATCCCTTATTAAAGATGTGATAAAAACTGGAATGTATTTTAAAGACATCTTTAATAGTCTTTTTAATTTTTGGATTAATACAGGCATTTATGATGAGTGACGACCACCTTTGTACATCGGGTGATCCGATCTGACTGATGCATGTTATACGACCACCTGGCTTAAAGAACCACACTCATTATTGTTTTAGACTCGCCTTGACGTAGATTGGTTCGCAGAGATATTGTTTTACGTACAACAAAATGTTTCGTAATACTTGTTTTTGCTGGACACTAGATTTCCCTCACATTGTAAGATGTATTCCACAATGGATACAGGAGAAGAAGAGCTACGGGATGGGCAGCTTTTCTGATTTGTTGAGAGAGTGATGGCGTCATTAATATTTGAATTAGTCCACGCCCCCAGATAGTGTGCCATGTATAATGAATCATGAAGACGTTACAGGAGCGTGGCCAACACGTAGGTCACGTGGGACGTGGGACCTCATGGCCAATTAGCAAATCCGCCCATACAATCGACACACCCATCTATATCGACAACTTTTTGTCGGTGTTAGGGTTGGGTGTGCGTCACGTTACCCATCGAGGCCAATCATGAGAGTTACCACAAGGGTCATCAAACTGTTCATACCAGCAGGTGTAATGAGTCGTGAAAGCATTAAAGTGGATGTGTTGTATTATGCTAATGATGGGACGTCATCAGCGAAATTGTCGCCACCTTTTAGTTTTAGTAGATGTGGGTTTGACGGTTAAAGTGATTCTTTGAGATGGCAAAAATGGTTGTTGGATCTTCCTCATCTCGACAAACTTGAAGTTAGCAGATGCTACAAACCTGATGGATTTGATACGGTCGTGACATGTGAGGTTCATATCTTCTCTGATGCCAGTGGCATGGGCTATGGTGTAGCGGCATATCTCTGATGGGTTTATGAAAAAGGCCAAATTCATTGTTATCTTGTCTTGGAAAAATCAAGAGTAGTTCCACTCAAAAAGATAACTATTCCACGCTCAGAGCTTACGGCTGCTACGGTTGCCATCCATATCAGTAGAGCTATCGGGAGTGAACTTGAGTATCATGTATAGACAACATATCTGTACTAGGCTACATTTAAAATGAGAAATCATATTTCCAAGCGTGTGTTGCAATCACATAACTGTCATTCGGGAAATTTTGGATATCCAGCAGTGGGGTTATGTTGAATCCGGATGTAATCATGCTGACATTGCTTCTAGAGGTATGAGAATAGCGAAGTTTGTTCAATGTAAACTTTGGTTTCATGATTCAGACTTCTTATGGATGAAATCTTCATGGTAACCAAAGTTTAACAAGGATATTTGCCATGTATCTAGTTTTGAACCAGATTTGAAGAACGGCAACAGGACGAGCATAAATCTGTCTGATATGGATTGTTTTATATCTCATTGTGGTACAAGGCAGAAATTGAGGAAGACCATCAGTTGAATCCTGAAACTTGGAGATTGTATTCGTTTTTGGGTAGTGAAGCATCGTGGGAGAAGAAATGAAACTCATGGAATGAGATTCTGCAATGTGTAATTTCTTGATGAACAGGAAGTTGCAGGAGGAAAAACCAGCATGGTTCAGGATGTAATCCAAAAAGCGTGTAATCCACTACATACTCTGGAAGAAGTGGAGAAAGCTCTTGTATCTTATATTCAGTGTCAATATTTTCCTGAAGAGATTAAAGCCTGGGAGTCAGAGAAGATTTTGAAAAGGTGTACTTCAGAGTTCATGAAGCAGTGGGTCACTTAGGAAAAAATGGCAATGCTATCCAGTGTTCGTCAGAAGTATTAGATTTTAGTAGCTAAATCAGCGATTAAACCTCGGATAGTTAAGTGTGTTATATGTCGCAAATATCAATGTCAAAGAGATGAACAGAAGATGGCAGACTTACCGGCTGAGAGGCTCATATCAGGCGATCCTCCACTCGCTAGTATTGGTATGGGTTTCTTCAGTCTGAAGCTAAACATGGACGTAGTATTATTAAATGTTACAGAGTGATATTTACTTGTTTAGCATCTCGTGTAGTGCATCTAGATGTAGCACATTCTTTGGATACAAGCTCATGTATCAACATTATTCGTAGTTTATAGTTCAGAGTCGTCCAGTTCGGTTGACCAGGTCTGAAAATGTGACTAACGCGATGAGTAGTGAGTGCGAGCTGCGCAAAGAGATCAATAATTGGAACATGACCCAGATTCACGATTTACTCCATCAATAACATGTCAAATGGGAGTTCAATCCGCCATCTGGTTCTCATTTTTGAGGCATTTGGTAATGCCTTATCAGCTCTGTTAAAAAAGTGTTGTGTTCTTTGCTTCAACAGATATTTATTTGCCTGGATGATGAATCCTTTCAGAGTCTCCTTTGTGAAGTTGAGACCATCATCAATGGATGTCCGATCATTGAGGTCCCAAATAATCGAAATGATCTGGAAGCTCTTACACGCAATCATCTTTTGAAGCTTCATGCTGGAAAAAGTGTCCCACCTGGTAGCTTCCACTAGTCTGATAACTATGTTAAACGCTGATGGCCTCAGGGCCGATATTTGGCTGATGAATTTTGAAGGAGATGAGTAAAAGACTATATCCATATGCCTTAGGAGCATCAGAAATGGTCTCGGCCATGCAGGAACTTACAGGTTGGCATATTGTTATGGGCAATGTCCCTCGGAAATCTTGGTGTTTTGCTAGAGTTGCCAATGTATATTGTGACAAGTAAATCTTTGTGAGGTCTGTCAATGTCTGTAAAAGCTTCATCAAGTGTCTTGTTGATAAAATGGGTCTCATCCCGGAGGCTGTCAGTTGAACTTGTTCATAAATTCAGTTAATATCACATCGTTGTACATATTGTTTGTCCGTTTTTAGAGTTTTGTGTATAATTACTTCAATAGTTTCTGCAATTAGGGGCCGGTGTGTAACGGCCAAACACCCAGTTTCCTTAAGTTTTGATTGCATGTTTTACCCATTCTTGTTCACACATTTTCTGATGACATATTTCACTTGTCATTTGTTATGATCTGTGTGTATTGGGATTTTGCTTGGTCCTGTGTTTCTTCATGTGATAATCTTGTCTGTATCTTCGTGGAATTATTGTTTGGTGGCCTACAAATATGGTACATAATTATATTCACTAAATATATCTTTCGTTACCTTGGTAATTTCACCTATTTCCGTCTGCCCCTGCCACTCAATCTTTTGCATGCTAACTAGGCGTATTTCTTGTGTCTCCCAGGTGAGCAGATTAATTCATTATGTCTCCCATTTGTTTCACGTGTTCCAGGTGTGCGAACAGTGGCTTACTTGCATTGTGGGTGGTCCGTGTACATGCAAACATACACCGAGTTCGTCATTGAACTCATATTGTCTTACCTTTCGTTTATTTTCCAGTAAATCGTGTTTACTCCATATAAATAAACAGGCTTCTTGTTTTGCTGTTAATTTACACATACAATTGGTATATTAGGGTCGTAATAGGTGAGGTGTGTGTGAGGGGCTGGGGCTCGTGACAGGAAATCGTTGATTATCTTAAGCTCGTGTTTCTATTCAGTCAGGTGGTGGTGGTGGCGGCGGCGGCGCGTGCGCGCGCGTGTGCGTGTGTGTGTGTGTGTTATAATTCTGCAGACATTTGCGCAAGATTGAATCACACTCTAGTTATAGTCCAGTCAATCTAAGAAATGACCTCGGCAAAATTGCAACATAATTTCTGTCAGCAGATTTATGGCGAAGAAGCAATGGTATATGACCAAAAAACAATCTTGCCGATTCTGATGGTGGGAAATATATAATTTTAGTTGTTATAACTCGCACTCTTTTACGCCGCGTTTATTACTGATTTAATGAGCGCGCACATTGCCCTTACGCTCGTCACTTCAGAATTTAAATAGCTCACTTTTCCTTTTATTCTTCCGTATATCATATTTTTTAACGGGCACGCTTATTTAGTGCTATGTTTGGTATAAATCTATGCTTTATGGACATTCATTTGTACAGCAGTTATTAAAAATATCTGCCGTGCTACCGGATTTCAAATTCTCTTCTTATGCGATACTTGTAGTGTAGAGCCCGTCTTTCTTGTCTAGGGAAACCCCAATCGGATACTTTAAAAGTTCTACTGATGTACTGAGCTTAGATTTCTGTCATTTCCTTCTGCCGTTTTCCCCTTCTTCGGATATTCCGCCGTTAGTAGGAGTACCAGGATCAAGATATTAAATAATGCTATAATATAGCAATCTATGATGATGTAAACTTAGCTGGGTGTGATAGGTCATAATCCACACACTTTTGGTATATTATTCATTAATACATACAATTCTCATTTTTTCTTGAATGCAATGTATTTACATATACCAAGACATACATTTTTTCCCAAATAAATATAGGCAATTTGGAGCATACTGTGCGTATCTGATTTAAATTTATTTTTCAATTGTGACATTTTAAGCAATTATATAAATTTGATATCTGTAGCTTACATGTTTTAGCTGGTGTGGGAGCTACAAAAACAAACACCATCACCGCCGTTGTTTCAGTGTTGCACTCTACATATTATAATGTGCATGGGTTTTATTTGATTAAGCGGCGATAGACCCCTTCCCATGAACTTAATGCAACAGAATAACACGATCAACCTTTAGATGGAATAATAATCAAATCAAATTTGAACCATGACAGTGTTTAATGTGCGCTCAATACCCTGATACACTCCTTTCACTTGTAGGTAATGTATTCGTAGTGGTATACAGCCAACTATGGTCGAATGGATACATCCATATAATGGACACTTGTCGACTGACGACCGGGCAATGCAGAGCACGCCACCGAATCAGGCTATGGTATATAGGAGGACGTGAATAAGCTACAACAATGGACAGACGATTGAGGGCTAGAAGTCAATAAAGTCAAAGAACGTATCCAGCATCTTCCCACTCATGCTTGGAGAGAGTACCCTACCATAGATCGGCACACTCACCTTTTTGGCATCAATCTAGATTACCTCCTCTGAAAGCCCTGTATTGAGATGACGGAGGTGAGGGCCACCAGAAAGCTTGGTGTTATGAGGAAGCTCTTGGGAACCACATGGCGATCAGACCCCAAGATTCTGAAAAATGTCTATAAAGGTGGAGTACAATCTGTGTTGGAGTATGCCTCAAGCACGTGGGACAATGTGTCAAAGATGAACAAATCAAATCTAGAAAGGGCGCAAAACCTTGGACTCATAGTTGGTACAATGAAAATTACTCCTATATCCATGAAATGGAAGACGGGCATCATCCAACTACCGGAAGCCTGAAGGGAGATAAATATTTCTGATACAGGGTGGAAATTTCAAGTGACTCAGGGATCACCCTCTCCAAATGAAGTTGCAGGCTTTAATAAAGAGCTGCCTGAAACAACAGAGCCAGACCAGCTGAAGAAATGCCAGGAGAATGTGGGTGTTGTCCAAATAATTCAGATCGTTGTGAGATTCTGACACACCAGGTGTGGTCTCCATAGCTACTCAGTGTTGGAATAAGGAACAGCACTCCTGCACTCGCTGGAAAATAAGAACAGACTGATTCCACACACAAAGCCCGAACACAGCAACAAATCTACCAGAGCCATGAGAGACAGTGATGTCTTCAGCCAACACACAGGAATACCTTCTGAAACCATCTCTGTACGCGGTGGGTCCCTCCATTCCAACCTCAAAGTGGAAATAATTGCCCTCCATGTAGCCACTGACGACCTGAGGGGAATCCTGGACGCCCTCCTATATTGAGTGTCAAGATGACTGATCAGCAGTACAGGCTGAAGGGTTGTGAATATAAAATATACTGTTTTATACTCTAGTCTATTGCCAATTTGCATATCATCACTTACAATTGGTAAATGTCAACTTTCAGGGGTTAGGTTTGGCAAAAGGTGATCTCTCATGGCATTGACATTTGTGAAATTCCATGCATCAAATATTAGCCTTCGGTGTTCAGAAGTCGTACCAAATCCGGTTTCTGGGTAGAAATATCATTTTTCAGCACTAAGAATCTGTAAATTATTGTCTTTCAGTGCTTAAAAATAACAACAGATCAGCTTACCTCTCTCCCAATTGGTAAATTCCATCATTCAGGCATTAGGTTTGACAAAATATCATCCCTCATGGCATGACATTTGTGAAATTCATGCATCAATTAGCATTGACAACATATCAACTTTCCTCACTCACAATTGGTAAATGTCAATGTTCGGTGGTTAGGTTTGTCAAAAGGTGATCTCTCATGCCATGATATTTGTGAAATTTCATGCATCAATGATCAGGATTGGCAACATATCACCCCTCAGTGTTCAGAAGTAGTAATAAATCCTGTTTCTGGTTTAGAAATATCATTTTCAGTGCTATGAATTGGTAAATTATTGTCTTTCAGGGCTTAGAATTGACAAAAAAATCAACTTTCCTCACTAACAATTGATAAATATTATCTTTCATGGGTTAGGCTTGGCAAAAAGGTCATCTCTCATAGCATGACATTTGTGAAATTCAATGCATCAATGATCAGAATTGGCAACATATCATCCTTTGGTGTTCAGAAGTGGTAACAAATTCAGTTTCTGGGTAGAAATATCATTTTTCAGCACTAAGAATTTGTAAATTATTGTCTTTCAACACTTAGAATTGACAATAGATCAGCTTTCCTCACTCACAATTGGTAAATGTTATCTTTTAGGGGTTAGGTTTAGTAAAAAGGTCATCTCTCTCATGGCATAACATTTGTGAAATTCCATGCATCAATGGTCAGAATAGGCAACATATAAGTATAATTTTTCAGCACTAAGAATTGGTAAATTATTATCTTTCAGTGATTTCAATTGACAACAGATCAGCTTTTCTCACTCACAATTGGTATATGTCATCTTTGAGGGGTGGCTCTGAAGACCACTCCTGGTGTGTCAGAATCTCAGAGTGACCTGAATTGGCTGGACCAGATCTACATTCGTGATAAAAACATCTGATTATACTGTACCTATATAGACTATTCTCAGGATCTTGGAGTTTGATCCCCATGTAGGTTCCTCATGATAACAACCTTTCTGATGGCCCTCGCCTCCATCTCCTATGAGGGCTCCGTATCAGGCTTTAGTCTAGATTGACGCTAAAAAGGTGGGTATGCTGTTCTGTGGCAAGGTACTCTCTCCAAGCATGGGTGAGAACTGAGAAGATGCTGGATACAGTATTTGACGCCATTAAGTTCCAGCCCCCAATCTTCTGTCCATTGTAATAGTGTATTCACTCCCACTTGCATTCTATAGCCTGCTTCGGTGGCATGATTTGCATCACTCCCGATTGCTAGGTCGGCAGTCGACAAATGTCCATTATATGGATTTATCCACTCGACTATGTTTGACTGTATACCGCTCCCAGTACACTACATTTAAGTGAAAGGAGTGTATCCGGATATATAAACGCATATTAAACACTGTCATGGTTTAAATTTGATTGGATTGTTATACCAGGGGGCCATCGCCGCTTAATCAAATGAAACCCATCAACATTATAATATGTAGAGTGCAGAACTGAGACAGTGGCGGCTGTTTTTGTAGCTTTCACACCAGCTAAAGACTGGATAGGCTACGGATATACATTTTATAATTGCTTAATATGCCATAATTGAAAAGTAATTTTAATTCAGGCACACACATGCACACTCCAATTGGTGTGGATTATCATCTACCATGCTGGCCAAACTAAGTTTAAATTGCTTTATTATAACATAATTTAATAACTTGATTCTGATACTACTACTAATAGCGGAATATCCGAAGAAAAGAAAACGACACGAGGAAATCACAGAAATCTAAGATCAGTACATCAGTATAACTTTTAAAGTATCCGCTTGTGGTTCTCCTAGACAAGATAGACGGGGTCTACACTACAACTAACGCGTAAGAAGAAAATTCCAAATCGGGTAGCACGGCAAATATTTTAGTAACTGCTGTATAAATGAACGTTCATAAAGCATAGGTTTACACCTAACATAACACTAAATAAGCATGCCAATTTAAAAATATGATATAGGGGAGCATAAAGGAAGAGTTACCGATTTAAATTCTGATCTGACGACTGTAAGGGCAATGTGCGCGCTCATTAAATCAGTAATAAACGCGACGCAAACGAGTGCGGGTTATAACAAATAAAAGTATATATTTCCCATTGTCGGAATTGGCTAGATTTTTTTGGGTAATAGACCATTGCTTCTTCGCCATAAATCTACTGACAGAAATTCTGTTGCAATTTTGCCTGGGTGCACCTATATTTTTTCTTAGATTGTCTGGACTACTATGTCAAAGATAGTAGATATAGCAAGATGGGAAATATCCGCGCGCTTTGCGACGCTATTGAAAAACAGCTCCATCATACGACTACGACGTGACGTTGACGTTATAACAGGGGCATTATAGTCTGTCGCCTTGAGTAGGATAATTGAGACTTATATGCATTTTCGGGTATAGTAGCTGTAACTTTCAGGGAATATTCTTCAATCATCTGGGAATCCAAAATCACTTGATACCAAATTTTCATTTGTCGTTATGGTGGCCATATTGGATTTCAAAATGGCCACTATCTGCAAAACAGTTTTTCAACATTTTGACTCATGAATCGCCTAGTGTCTTGATTTTAGTGTCTAGGTATATGTTTTAATGCATGTCAGATCATGTATGATGGTTGATAGGCAATATCATAGCAATATGTTTAACCCTTTGAACCCTGAGTACCAAGAACCTTAATTTCAAGGCTACTATAAAGGGTATGTTATTGAATATTTCATAATTAATTTAACTGGAACATGTTGCTGCCATAGACAGCAACATAACCTAGTCAAATTAACCTCAAAATATTGATCATAAAAATTATTAAATCGTAAATGAGTGTTATATTCCAAACTTTCTCGTTTAAAAGGTTAAAAACGTATTTTTATAATAAAACATGGCCCGGGATAATTTTAGAATCTCTGGATCAAAGTAAATTGAAAAGACGATCTTGCGCTTATCCTCAAATTTTATTTATAAAAAGCGCTGTCGTCTGCTAACAAACAGACAAACGCATATCTCTGCCATTTGGTAACACATGTAGTCAACGATGGAGAGTAAATTAGAATTGCCGGCAAAAAATAAACCAACTTATTACAGTTTATGTATTAAATGCCAAGAATATAATAAGAAAGAAAGATTGACCACCCCCAGAGATGTAGAATCATATGATACATTTTTAGCGAATGTCAATAAAAGATCCGAATGCGGCAGTCATGATTTTATTAATGTAGGGAACAGATTAATAGGTATAACAGCATCGGACCTTTTGTAAAAGGGTGCTAAGTGGCATCGCAGCTGGTATAGTGAAACCACAGACAAGAACAAAGCTAAAAGAGACGAGATTAAGTATCTCAATAATCCTGAAAAACGTAAGGGGAGGGGGCGCCCAACCTTATCTGTAGAATCTAGTAGCGTACTACTGAGATCTGCCACAGAGCGTTTTGATCGTGAAAAGTGCTTTTTCTGTCAAGGTCAAAATACGGAAAAAGATAATGAAATGAGTTGCATGAAAGAATAGAATCTGGAGACTATATAACGACTGTTCAGGCTGAAGAATTGTATTATAATATGATGCATGACCACGGAGTCACTCGTCATGCAATATCCAGACGAACACTAATAACAAACATCACACACAATTTACCAGACATTGAACTATCTCAACATAGAGGTAAATTACCTGGCGTCTTCCATTCAAAAAAATCTGGACGTGAAGCAGTCGATATTGCTATTTCTGAACAAGACATAAAAGGCGACCTTAATATAATATTTAAATGTGCCAAAATCATCAGAAAAGAGATAACTAAAGCCAGAAAAGAGAAACCTTGGGTATTTACAGGCTCTCTAGATGGTGTTGGCGAATCTGGATTGCCAGTAGAGGTATTAATGTTAAACAGATGGATCTTGCAAGGTTCTAAGGCTGCGACTTCTGAGTCGCGAGATCAGTCTCTAAGAAAATCATGTGTCACAATTTCTCAAATGATGATGCAGGAATTTAAAACTTCAAATCAAGTAGCATTCACAACAAAATCCCAGTCTGAATTATCTACTTTTCGTCGCCAATGTGAAAGTCCATATGCAGTCGGATTATCTTTGTGGATATATCACAATTTACGCAGCCAGATCGCTATAAATCTGCTCAGCCATTTATGTTGTGGAATATCATATAGTCGGGTGACCAGGGTTTGTAGTCAGATAGCCAATGCTGTGCAAGAAAACATCAATAAAAATGGTATTTTTGTCCCAGTTGGTATTGTGAAAGGTAGAGCTATTCGGGCTTCCGCTGATAATGTTGACAAGAAAGTTGATACTTTTGATGGAAAGTCAAGTTTCCATGCAATGGCCGCTTGTGTATATCAGCCAATATGTGCTGGAGAGACCTTTGTAGAACCACTTGATCTATATGAAGTTTCTGCTGGTGGCCTTTTAGGTGTTCCGAGCACATGCATCAAGATTCTTAAATGTGACTTAGAAGGCAGTCCCAAACCTCAATTCAGTCCCCATTATGCATCGTATAAAGTGGGCTCCTACGATGAACATTTTGATAGAGCGATAAAGCATGATATGTGTTGGATGATGGCAAGATATTTCAACAGATCTCAAACAGTTGATTTAAATTCGTCTGATGTCGAACCTAAAACAGTTGCCTCTGATGAAGTTACGATTCCTGCTTTTGATGTTACCAATATTTTGTCAGATAATGTACAAGGTATGCTTTCAGTAACTGACATATCAAATACGCCAGCAGTGCGAGAGGAGCACGAGTGTTTTGTTGAGTTCAGGTGAAATATCTGTACAAATGTCTCCACAAGTAGTAGATGACGAGAGAACAACGCAAATGATACCAGTGTGGGCTGCATACAACAGTCTGTCAAACACACCTGAATCCACGAATCATTCCTCTTTGATTGTTGATAAGGCATTTACTCTACCTATTATAAATGCCCCAGCACACGAATGGTCAACCCTGGTTACCACTTTAGACCAACTTTGTAGATTGAACAGACTGGTGTCTGGTAATGGGCGGAAGCTTGTTGTCACATTTGACATGGATCTATACAAACGAGTGTTGAAGTTGGAATATTTGGATTCACGGTTCAAGGATCAGTTTGTTGTGTGTCCAGGTGCATTCCACACTTCATTATGTGCTCTCAGATGTTTGGAAAAGGCCATAGAAGGAAGCGGGATTGACGAGGTTTGGGTCGACGCAGGTTTGTACAGCTCTGTGACTGTTAATCAAATTATAAATGGGAATCACTACAACAAAGCTATGGAAGCTCACGAAGTCACCCTGCAGGTATTGTTCGATCTTTGGATTGGAGAGTTTTTTGCTGAAAGGCCTGCTGTCCGCGTAGCTCTTGAAGAGAGTATTAAAATACTTTCTGATGCATGCACATCGAAACAAAGCATTCGTGAGTCACATAAGGGATTATTAATCACACTTGTGTCACTTCATATAGAGAAACAGCTTGCCGACTTTGATGCTGAGCACAACACAGAGCCCATTTTCAAATGGGCACGTATGTACATGAAACAGGTCTTGACCTTACTGCAATTCCAGCATGCTACCCGGCTAGGTGACTGGTTCCTTCACCTGTCGTCACTTGAAAAGCTATGTGTGTATTTCAGAATATTCCAGAATATATTGCACGAATGTGTCAGCTTCAAACTACTGATCCAGAAATCTGGCAGGACTTTATGGCACATGCATTCACTGTGAACACTTCCAACCAGATACCATTCACCCGCATCGGTATTGATCATGCTCAAGAACATGTAAACAAAAATCTCAAAGGTCAGGGTGCTATTGGTAGCATCACTCAGTCTCCTGCTACTCTTCTGAAGGATTGTATGTGCGCACCAGAATTAGCACGAATTGCCAATGAAACAGAGGCCATGGCTGACTTAAAGAAACAGAGTAAAATGGATCACCATGAACTCAATAAGTCAACAACACTCAGGCAAGAACAAGCTATTTGATGTCCTAGCACCTTGTGGAATATTCAAGAGTGGCAATACAGCAATGGTTAAGCTTGTCACTAATGAGATAGTTCCTAAAACTGTTGAGAAAAGCATCCTGTCCTGTGACCTCGTGGGAAAATCTGCAATGCAAAAATTTGTTGATGAAAGAATATGTGGAAATACAAATCTTTGGGACAAGATGACAAAATGTAAGTCGTTTACATGGACTTCTACGACCAAGGAGGTTAAAATACAAGCAAAGTCTGATGTTTTAACCCTCCAGGCAACGTCTGGTCTAATGTCTCGACTACTTGTTGTAGCGCGCTCATCTCGTGGAATAGATATGGACGAGGTGATTGGTAATTATGAATTTACAACTGTTAATCGGACATTAATGAGACCAGATGGTTCTGTGCACCCAACATTAAATAAAGGCTCATTGATAACTGTCTTAGAGAATCTTCCAGTGTCACCGATGGAGGATTGCCAAGACAATCTCATTTCAGATGGTGCATACGGTTCCACAGATGCACAGCTCTGTCTAATTGTGGACGGTATGGCCGTAGTACAAGAACTCATGGCTGTGAAGTCATTTGAAAATGGTAACGCCCTTGGCAAAGCTTATGTTGAGATCATTGATATCAAATCACGTAATTACAATTCTGTAAGGGTAGTTTTTGACAATTACGCTGTCGTTGTCTCATTAAAGGAATCAACACGTGAACGACGCAGGGGTGGACAGGCACAGATCTAAGATGATGATGCTGATTGATGGCGATGGTGGTGGTGGTGGTGGTGGTGGAGGAGGTTGTTGTTGTTGTTGTTGTTGTTGTTGTTGTTGTTGTTGTTGTTGTTGTGTGGTGGTGGTTATGGTTGTAGTGGTGGCGGTGGTTATTTGATTAACCGCACTGGCTCAGGATCTCCCAAGGTTGGGAGATATTTTTTATTTATTTTATTGTCTGAGATTTGTTATGTTTGTTTGATAGAGGCGGATGGCCTATAAAATATGAATAATATATATCATTCATTCTGAAGGTTTTTGAAGAGTTAATTTCGATTTAACCAAGATGTCACGTAGATTGGAGTTTTTCTTAAAGGCTATCACTGGACGAAAATTGAGAGGTTCTTTCATTTTATCCTGCAATTTATGATATTCATGTTTCAAAATTTCAGAAATTTCAACATTTTTTCGATTGTATGTCAAACTTAATGGAATAATTTCACGTTGATTAGCAAGACCAGGGTCCACGTTTATGCCTCTCGGCCATTGTGTTTCCAGCTGCTTAATCCAAAATGGTTCTCGAAGTTTTCTTTGTTTATCAGTTTCTTCGGCCGTAGCAGAAAGAGGCAGTTGCTCAATAGGCATAATTTCAAAGTATATATCGACAGAATGACCAGGAAGATTGAGATGTTGAGCTACGTTGGTGTCCTCGTCGTGTCTAATATCGCAAAGGTGTCTAGTTGCTCGCCATCTTAAAGGGCATTTTGTTTCACCGACATACTGCTTTTGGCATAATTTGCAAGATATTAAATAGATAACATTTTTAGAATCACAATCTAAATTAGGCTGAAGTTGGAATTTGCTTTTGTTCTGATAACTGACAAATGTTTTCTGATTAGGTATACGGAGGTCTAATTTACACCTCTTCTTTCCACATTTCTGAGATTGTCCTATGCCTATAATCGGAAGATTGTGACAAATTTTCGTAGGCTTTTGATCGGCAGCCTTATCAGTAATAGTTTCCAAATCATGCAAAGTTTCGGACTTTATTTTGCGCAAAAATCGTGTTGAATATCCCCTCGGTTTGAGGGCTTTAAATAAGTCGGAACACGAAGATTCCAAATTCTTTCTATCACTAGAATTTCGGTGAAATCGGATAATCTGTGATTTGACAATACCTTTAAAAGTATGAGGTGGATGGAAAGATTTCTTATGCAGTAGTTGATGGGAATCGGTGGGCTTAAAGAATACTTTGTAATCAAGAAACCCACTCGTGTTATAATTTACACCTTTGTAGAGAGTAACGTCTAAAATGTCTACGGACGACTGGTCGATGTTGGCTTTAAGTTTGATGTTAGGATTGTGATTGTTCAAAATAGTGGAAAATTCATCAAACTCTTCCCTCGAATGATTCCAGATCATAAAAATATCATCGAGGTACCGGCGGTAAAATAAGGGCTGCTTAGGACATTTGTTAAGCGCATCTTCTTCCCACTCAGCTACATAGATGTTGGCAAAACTAGGACTAAAACGTTTACCCATAGCGCATCCACAGATTTGTTGGTAGATTTCGCCAGCGAATTCGAAATCATTGCCCTTTAAACTCAGCTCCAGGAGAGCTAATATTTCGCTAGTGGGCCTATTGTTATCAGGATATTTATCAAATGCGCTGCGAACAGAAGTCAAACCCCTTTCGATGTCAATGTTTGTGTACATAGCATCGATGTCGAGGGTTATCAAGAGTGAGTTTGGAGGGACATAAATTTTGGAGACCTCGGATAGGAAATCCTCAGTGTTGTTCAAAAAGCTGAAATGTCTATTCGCAATTGGTTGTAGGTGGTAATCAATAATTTCACTAATTCGGTAAGATTCAGAGCCGCAATCAGAGATAATAGGTCGACCCGGTGGTATCATAGGGTCGGACCATGACTCAATAGGTTTATGAATTTTTGGCAAAAGGTAAAACGTACGTGGATTTGAATCTCGTTTAGCAGTAAGGTATTTAAACTGCTTTTTCGTTATGGCCTTGTTGTCAGCCATTTCTTGAAGGATTCCATTAAATTTATCACAATTATTTTGCCAGAGTGGTTCGTCTAATTTGCGGTAGTGTTTCAGATTACCGAGTTGCCGATGCGCTTCACGAATATAATTATCCTTACGCATTATTACAGTAGCAGATCCCTTGTCAGCAGGCTTTATAATGATGTCATTGTTTTTACGCAAACCTGTTAAGGCTAAACGTTCTTGATATGACAAATTTTGATGATTTTTAGGAAATTCTAAATTTTCAACACGCTCCTTGATAGCTTTTATACTATCAGGGATCGCAGGGTCAACCAACTTCGAGTTAGGTGCCCATCCAGTTTTTTCAACAAAAGGTAGAAAGTTGTTTTTCTTGGAATTTCGAAAAAAGTCTGCTAATTTTACACGTGAGAAAATTCTTCAATTTCCCATAAGCCATTATCTAAAAGGGCATCTATGTCGACTTTTGGCCGTGGTGTTGGTACATATGTTAGACCGAGATTTAGCAAAGATCTTTCTGCTTCAGACAATATAAAACCAGTTAGGTTAACGATATTACCACCCAGGCCAATTTCTGGGTGGTTAGTACCCTGACCCGTAGTTAGTTTAAATTAAGGTGCGATAACCAACTATTATACATCCTATTTGCAGTGCTCTCAGTCCAGTGGATGTTGTCCTCAACCACCTGAAATTCAGACACGGGGAGGCTGGGCAGGATAGGGACCTTGGCCCTTAAGGCCTCTACACGGCTGTTAACGAATTGTATGTTTCGTTTCTGGGTTGTAGTCAGGTGCTTCGAATAATTTAGTTTGGCAAAGTGAACTTTAGCCTTTGGAAATTTTGAACGCATGGTACTAAACAGATTCTCAATTCTTTGGGAGGTGTCATGCTGAAGTTCGTCCTTATCATTAATTCCGATGTTAAGGATGATACGCTGAGGTCGGAAGACCTCATTGTGTTTTCTAACCATATTCCTAATGTGGTTTATCTTAATACCTGGATAGATTGCTACCTGCATATCTGGATGAGGTGTCTGATTGATACGAGCTAAATTGAAGACCCAATCAGCAGCATCTACTTGTTCAGAGTAGGAAGGCGCCATTCATTCTCGTTCTCCACCACGAACCGAAACTTGTAGAAAGACCTATGCTCTTTGGGTGTATCCCTAGGCGTAGGTTTGGGCTTAGGTGTGGGCGTAAATTTAGGTCTTGGTCCTCGGCGTCGACGATCTGGTCTTTTGACCAGGTCGGTCAGTAGCTGCTCTCTGTGGAAGGGGAGGAAACTCGACTGGGGACAGTGGCGAGACCGGAAGAGGGATCTGACTAGGATCCACATGAGCAGACACTGACGGTGACCATTCTGGCAGTGGAATCAGGAGCGGATCCACCACAGGAGACTGCAGGGGGAACACTGGTGAGCACTGGTTATTCACCCGCTTAACTACTGGGGGACTCTCAGTGGGTGACCTATTCCGTTTCCCATTTGATTGTGGGATTACTGGTATGGTCAAAGCTGACCTTGCAGTCGGTGTGCCTGGTAGGGCCACAGAGGGCCCTGCAGTTGATATTCCTGGTAAGGTCACAGGTGACCCTACAGGGGGTGTTGTACTATGGCAGGTTCTAAAATGTGGATCAAAAGGTCTGATGAAATCATAAAACTGATCAATTGATGAAGAATGAAACTTCCTGCCATAGTTATTTCGGGCCCAATTTATTGCTGTGGTCTTCGCTCTACCTAATTCTAAATTTTGTTTGGACTGAGCTTCGACGAGGAGCGACATAAGACGACCAAGCTGGAAATTATAGTGACTAATGTTAACCTGAAGTAAAGATATGGCCCATTTCAAATTTGCTGCTAAGATGTCCTTACGGACCTCGGCGTTAGGCATCGCTGGTTTACAGAAGAAATTCTGTCTCTCTAACTCTGACACTTTCCAGCTCAATCCAGGAGGCAAACTGTCCCTACGTACCTGAGCATTCAAGATGCCAAGGTGGTGAAAGCATTGTATAATCATGTAGTAACACTTGGTTAGTGCAGCCTGGGAAGATGGCGGGCGACTGTCGTTAGACCTCCTGTCATCCCGTCTTCTACTCTTGCTAACTCCAGCCATAGTGTTTCTAGTTAGATAATTCAATGTTTCTGCCACTAAAATCTACAAGACTACCAAAAAGTTGAGGGGACCTAATGGAATCGTGAACCAACGGAAGTCTATCGAATTACAAGCCTAACAAATTCTACAAGCGTATCGAAAATCTACCGCTGAAAAAAAGAAGGTTATGATTAAGCATGTTAATATTTAAATAAGTCATATAAACTATCAAAGGATAATTGTGTATATTACCAATAATCTTATGCACCGTCGTGAAGTGGGCGACCGGTTTCGACAAGGTTTGTCAGCTTCAGGCCACAGAACAAATCTGCCTGTCCACCAAAAATCTGTCTATTTATTAGAATTGATGGCCTTATGGATGTGGCTTAGATTGGTGTTCAATTGTACTTTGAAAATTAAAAATTTTATTCACATTAAAGATTTGGACTGCCACAGATGTTTAAAAACTATTGTCTAAATCCATTGACGTTGATTGAGTTCTAAGGTTTCTGAGTGGGCTTCCAGTAATACTCTCATGAATGAGTGGCGGTTGATCAACGAGATCAAGCCATGCATATTAACCCAGTGAGATCGATTCTGTTTGTTCAGAAGTTATCCCTTTCTGAACGAGGTTCTAGTATCAGTCTGTTAATTGATCAAATGGATCACACAACGGTCATTAATCATTTGAACAGTGAAATATATTTCAAAAGGTGTTGTTGGACTTTGTTTCCAAGTCTTTTGAAGTCGAATTTAGGAAAGAACATTTTTTCATTTCCAACAATTAAATAATTGTCTATAAAATTTAGACTAATAGGATTCAAGTGTATTTGAAAGATTTAATGAGCAATATGAATTTCGAGTTCCTTCCATCCATCCATCCACCCACCCACCCACCCACCCACCCACCCATCCACCCACCCATCCATCCATCCATCCATCCACCCACCCATCCATCGACCCACCCATCCATCGACCCACACATCTATCCATTCATCCACCCAACCATCCATCAATCCATCCATCAATCCATCCATCAATCCTACCAGTTAATGATGGAAGGAGTGACAGAAGAAAGATAAATGAAGAAAGGATAGAAGACGGGACGGATGAAGGAGGGAGGGAGGGAGGGAGGAAGGAGGGAATGAAGGAGGGAAGACTGGAGGGAGGGAGGGAGGGATGGCGGGAGGGAGTGAGGGTTGGACGGAGGGAGTGAGGGTGGGATGGAGGGGGCGATGATCGAGCAAGGAGGGAGGGAGGGAGGGGGGATGGAAGGAGGGAGGGAAGGAGGGGGGGGGGGTGGAGGGAGGGAGGAAGGAAGGAAGGAAGGGAGTGACGGAGGGACGGAGAGTGGGAGGGCGGGAGGGAGGGAGGGAGGGAGAAGGAAGGAAGGAAGGAAGGAAGGAAAGAAGGAAAGAATGAAGGAAGGGAAAAGGATGGACGGAAGGGCGGGAATGAGGGCGGGAGGATGGAAGGAAGGAAAGAAGGAAGGATGGAGGGAGGGAGGGAGGGAGGGAGGGAGGGAGGGAGGGAGGGCAGGACGGACGGACGGACGGACGGACATGATGGAGGGAGGGAGCGAGTGAGCGATCGGGGGAGCCAGCGAGGGAGGTAGGGAGGGAGGGAAGGAAGGAAGGAAGGGAGGGACGGAGAGAGGAGGGAGGACGAATGGACGGACGGAATGGCGGGAAGGAAGGAGGGAAGGAGGATGGATGGATGGATTGATGGAGGGATGGATGAAGAATGGAGGGAGGGAGGGATGGCGGGAGGGAGTGAGGGTGGGACGGAGGGGGCGAGGATCGAGGAAGGAGGGAGGGCGGGAGGGAGGGTGGGCGGGAGGGAGGGATGGAGGAAGGGATGGAGGAAGGAAGGAAGGAAGGAGGGAAGGATGGAGGGAAGGTAGAATGGATGGAGGGCGGGAGGGAGGGAGGGAGGGAGGAGGGAGGGGGAAGGAAGGAAGGAAAGAAGGACAAACGGATCGACGGAGCGGCGGGAATGAGGGATGAAGGAAGGAAGGAAGGAAGGAAGGATGGATGAAGGAAGGAAGGAAGAATTGAGGGAGGGCGGGAGGGCGGGAGGGCGGGATGGAGGGAGGGAGGGAGGGAGGGAGGGAGGAAGGAGGGAGGAGGGAGGGAGGGAGGGAGGACGGACGGACGGACTGGCGGACGGTGGAAATGAGGGAGGGAAGGAGGGGGGGAGGAAGGGGGGAAGGAGGGAGGGAGGGAAGGAGGGAGGGAGGGAGGGAGGGAGGGGGGAAAAGGAGGGAGGGAGGGAGGGAGGGAGGGATGAAGGAAGGAAGGAAAGAAGGAAGGAAGGAAGGAAGGAAGGAAGGAATGAAGGAAGGAAGGAAGGAAGGAAGGAAGGAAGGAAGGGAGGGAGGGAGGGAGGGAGGGAGGACGGATGGACGGACGGAATGGCGGGAAGGAGGGAGGAGGGAGGGGGAAGGAAGGAATGGAGGGAGGGGGAGGGGGGAGGGGGAGGGAGGGAGGACGGATGGACGGACGGACGGACGGACTGGCGGACGGGTGAGAATGAGGGAGGGAAGGGGGGAGGGAGGGATGGAGGGAGGGAAGGAGGGCGGGAGGGAGGGAAGGAGTGAGGGAGGGAGGGAGGGAGGGAGGGATGAAGGAAGGAAAGAAAGAAGGAAGGAAGGAAGGAAGGAAGGAAGGGAGGGAGGGAGGGAGGGAGGGAGGGATGGAGGGAGGGACGGACGGACGGACGGAAGGAAGGAAATGATGAACGAATCAAACCTATTATTAAGAAGACAGACTAAATTGATGGAATGATGGTATGCCAGACAGATTTGCCACGACGGTATGGTGCAATAATTAGTGTGTTAGTAAGACAATAACACAATAGAACTGGCACTCGCTTGTAGGTGGTTATATGATTAAACGCACTACTGGCACAGGATCTCCCAAGGTTGGGAGATATTTTTTATTTATTTTATTGTCTGAGATTTGTTATGTTTGTTTGATAGAGGCGGCATAGCCTATAAAATATGAATAATATATATCATTCATTCTGAAGGTTTTTTAAGAGTTAATTTCGAATTAACCAAGATGTCAAGATGTAGATTGGAGTTTTTCTTAAAGGCTATCACTGGACGCAAATTGATAGGTTCTTTCATTTTATCCTGCAATTTATGATATTCATCTTTCGAAATTTCAGAAATTTCAACATTTTTTCGATTGTATGTTAAACTGAATGGAATAATTTCACGTTGATCAGCAAGACCAGGGTCGACGTTTATGCCTCTCGGCCATTTTGTTTTCAGTTGCTTAATCCAAAATGATTCTCGAAGTTTTCTTTGTTTATCAGTTTCTTCGGCCGTAGCAGAAAGAGGCAGTTGCTCAATAGGCATAATTTCAAAGTGTCTATCGACAGAATGACCAGGAAGATTGAAATGTTGAGCTACGTTGGTGTCCTCGTCGTGTCTAATATCGCAAAGGTGTCTAGTTGCTCGCCATCTTAAAGGGCATTTTGTTTCACCGACATACTGCTTTTGGCATAATTTGCAAGATATTAAATAGATAACATTTTTAGAATCGCAACCTAAATTAGACTGAAGTTGGAATTTGCTTTTGTTCTGATAACTGACAAATGTTTTCTGATTAGGTAGATAGAGGTCTAATTTACACCTCTTCTTTCCACATTTCTGAGATTGTCCTACGCCTATAATCGGACGATTGTGACGAATTTTGGTAGGCTTTTGATCGGCAGCCTTATCAGTAATAGTTTCCAAATCATGTAAAGTTTCGGATTTTATTTTGCGAAAAAATCGTGTTGAATATCCTCTCGGTTTGAGGGCTTTAAATAAGGTGGAACACGCAGATTCAAAATTCTTTCTATCACTAGAATTTCGGTGAAATCGGATAATCTGTGATTTGACAATACCTTTAAAAGTATGAGGTGGATGGAAAGATTTCTTATGCAGTAGTTGATGGGAATCGGTGGGCTTAACGAATACTTTGTAATCAAGAAACCCACTCGTGTTATAATTTACACCTTTGTAGAGAGTAACGTCTAAAATGTCTACGGACGACTGGTCGATGTTGGCTTTAAGTTTGATGTTAGGATCGTGATTGTTCAAAATAGTGGAAAATTCATCAAACTCTTCCCTCGAATGATTCCAGATCATAAAAATATCATCGAGGTACCGGCGGTAAAATAAGGGCTGCTTAGGACATTTGTTAAGCGCATCTTCTTCCCACTCAGCTACATAGATGTTGGCAAAACTAGGACTAAAACGTTTACCCATAGCGCATCCACAAATTTGTTGGTAGATTTCGCCAGCGAATTCGAAATCATTGCCCTTTAAACTCAGCTCCAGGAGAGCTAATATTTCGCTAGTGGGCCTATTGTTATCAGGATATTTATCAAATGCTCTCCGAACAGAAGTCAAACCCCTTTCGATGTCAATGTTTGTGTACATAGCATCGATGTCGAGGGTTATCAAGAGTGAGTTTGGAGGAACATAAATTTTGGAGACCTCGGATAGGAAATCCTCAGTGTTGTTCAAAAAGCTGAAATGTCTATTCGCAATTGGTTGTAGGTGGTAATCAATAATTTCACTAATTCGATAAGATTCAGAGCCGCAATCAGAGATAATAGGTCGACCCGGTGGTATCATAGGGTCGGACCATGACTCAATAGGTTTATGAAAGGTAAAAAGGTAAAACGTACGTGGATTTGAATCTCGTTTAGCAGTAAGGTATTTAAACTGCTTTTTCGTTATGGCCTTGTTGTCAGCCATTTCTTGAAGCATTCCATTAAATTTATCACAATTATTTTGCCAGAGTGGTTCGTCTAATTTGCGGTAGTGTTTCAGATTACCGAGTTGCCGATGCGCTTCACGAATATAATTATCCTTACGCATTATTACAGTAGCAGATCCCTTGTCAGCAGGCTTTATAATGATGTCATTGTTTTTACGCAAACCTGTTAAAGCTAAACGTTCTTGATATGACAAATTTTGATGATTTTTAGGAAATTCTAAATTTTCAACACGCTCCTTGATAGCTTTTATACTATCAGGGATCGCAGGGTCAACCAACTTCGAGTTAGGTGCCCATCCAGTTTTTTCAACAAAAGGTAGAAAGTTGTTTTTCTTGGAATTTCGAAAAAAGTCTGCTAATTTTACACGGTGAGAAAATTCTTCAATTTCCCATAAGCCATTATCTAAAAGGGCTTCTATGTCGACTTTTGGCCGTGGTGTTGGTACATATGTTAGACTGAGATTTAGCAAAGATCTTTCTGCTTCAGACAATATAGAACCAGTTAGGTTAACGATATTACCACCCAGGCCAATTTCTGGGTGGTTAGTACCCTGACCCGTAGTTAGTTTAAATTAAGGTGCGATAATTAACTATTATACATCCTATTTGCAGTGCACTCAGTCCAGTGGATGTTGTCCTCAACCACCTGAAATTCAGACACGGGGAGGCTGGGCAGGATAGGGACCTTGGCCCTTAAGGCCTCTACACGGCTGTTAACGAATTGTATGTTTCGTTTCTGGGTTGTAGTCAGGTGCTTCGAATAATTTAGTTTGGCAAAGTGAACTTTAGCCGTTGGAAATTTTGAACGCATGGTACTAAACAGATTCTCAATTCTTTGGGAGGTGTCATGCTGAAGTTCGTCCTTATCATTAATTCCGATGTTAAGGATGATACGCTGAGGTTGGAAGACCTCATTGTCTTTTCTAACCATATTCCTAATGTGGTTTATCTTAATACCTGGATAGATTGCTACCTGCATATCTGGATGAGGTGTCTGATTGATACGAGCTAAATTTGAAGACCCAATCAGCAGAATCTTCTTGTTCAGAGTAGGAAGGCGCCATTCATTCTTGTTATCCACCACGAACCGAAACTTGTAGAAAGGCCTATGCTCTTTGGGTGTATCCCTAGGCGTAGGTTTGGGCTTAGGTGTGGGCGTAAATTTAGGTCTTGGACCTCGGCGTCGACGATCTGGTCTTTTGACCAGGTCGGTCAGTAGCTGCTCTCTGTGGAAGGGGAGGAAACTCGACTGGGGACAGTGGCGAGACCGGAAGAGGGATCTGACTAGGATCCACATGAGCAGACACTGACGGTGACCATTCTGGCAGTGGAATCAGGAGCGGATCCACCACAGGAGACTGCAGGGGGAACACTGGTGAGCACTGGTTATTCACCCGCTTAACTACTGGGGGACTCTCAGTGGGTGACCTATTCCGTTTCCGATTTGAGTGTGGGATGACTGGTACGGTCAAGGCTGACCTTGCAGTCGGTGTGCCTGGTAGGGCTACAGAGGGCCCTGCAGTTGATGTTACTGGTAAGGTCACAAGTGACCCTACAGGGGGTGTTGTACTATGGCAGGTTCTAAAATGCGGATCAAAAGGTCTGATGAAATCATAAAACTGATCAATTGATGAAGAATGAAACTTCCTGCCATAGTTATTTCGGGCCCAATTTATTGCTGTGGTCTTCGCTCTACCCAATTCTAAATTTGGTTTGGACTGAGCTTCGACGAGGAGCGACATAAGACGACCAAGCTGGAAATTATAGTGATTAATGTTAACCTGAAGTAAAGATATGGCCCATTTCAAATTTGCTGCTAAGATGTCCTTACGGACCTCGGCGTTAGCCATCGCTGGTTTACAGAAGAAATTCTGTCTCTCTAACTCTGACACTTTCCAGCTCAATCCAGGAGGCAAACTGCCCCTACGTACATGAGCATTCAAGATGCCAAGGTGGTGAAAGCATTGTATAATCATGTAGGAACACTTGGTTAGTGCAGCCTGGGCAGATGGCGGGCAACTGTCGTTAGACCTCCTGTCATCCCGTCTTCTACTCTTGCTAACTCCAGCCATAATGTTTCTAGTTAGATAATTCAATGTTTCTGCCACTAAAATCTACAAGAAAACCAAAAAGTTGAGGGGACCTAATGGAATCGTGAACCAAGGGAAGTCTATCGAATTACAAGCCTAACAAATTCTACAAGCGTATCAAAAATCTACCGCTGAAAAAAAGAAGGTTATGATTAAGCATGTTAATATTTAAATAATTCATATAAACTATCAAAGGATAATTGTGTATATTACCAATAATCTTATGCACCGTCGTGAAGTGGGCGACCGGTTTCGACAAGGTTTGTCAGCTTCAGGCCACAGAACAAGTCTGCCTGTCCACAAAAAATCTGTCTATTTATTAGAATTGATGGCCTTCTGGATGTGGCGGTGGTGGTGGTGGTGGTGGTGGTGGTGGTGGTGGTGGTGGTGGTGGTGGTGGTGGTTGTTATGGTGGTGATGTTAGTGGTGATGGTGGTGGTGATGGTGATGGTGGTGGTGGTAGTGGTGGTGGTGGCGGTGGTGGTGTTGGTGTTGGTGGTGGTGGTGGTGGTGGTGGTGGTGGTGGTGGTGGTGGTGGTGGTGGTGGTGGTGGTGGTGGTTAACAACTGTGTAATATGTAAACCAGATAGCAATATTGAGGGAGGCTGTGTACAGGCTATGTAATACGATACAAATAAAACATTACGCTCGAGATACAATGACGTTGTAGAAGTAGGCTATGCTTAAATGTAGGCATACAATATAGTGCGCACTGACCTAAAATTCTTTTATATTCTTATACTCGCATGGCTGTATTGATCGACACATATATACATATTCGTTAATGCCAGTATAACTATACATAGGTGTTTTCACATGCCTTGCCAGGGAATGATGAACCTGTGAGCGGTGAACAGTGATATACGCGGCTCTCCTGGAAAAGGAGGGTAGTTCAGTCGGTCAGCACACTGGGGGAGACGAGCGTGTGGTCTAACCTGTCGTCCTAGAATAGCCAGATCCCAAGTCAATAATGAGGAGAGCGATGTGTAGGCCTACACTGCTTTCACTTGGCCTGAAAGATTAGGCCCACATATAAAATCATCTTGCTGCTCATGTTCAGCGAAACAGGAGTTCAGTGCCTGAATATGCTGGTAGCTGGGGGCACAATAAGAATATTGTCTTAGATGGTCTCCATCCTGTGGCTCTAACAGTGAATCGTCTTCCCTAGTAACTTGCATGTACGAATAGCCCGCCTGATTGCTGTAAATCTGTGTGTGATTAAAACAGGCTCGTATATTTGTTTACACATTCGTATTAATCATTCCCACTCCGATCTCAAAATCTTTCATTGGTTTGACAGCGAAGAATCTGGCGTACATTTTCAACAATTTTGGTGGACGATATTGCTTCTACGACAGTACCATCATCCGCCAAATTTGTTGAAAAATGAACACCAGTTCATCTATTAATTTAATTTCAAATTTTAAAGGTTTGACGTCAGAGTGGTAAGAGTTAAATATTCTCAACACGTCCGCCAGCAAAGTGATAAACTGAATTAGTACGTTTATCCCTGATAAACTAGGTCACGTAGTGAGAACAGACATGATGGCCAAGTCAAGTTAGTAAGAAAAGTCAGTTGACAATAATTATTCTTTTTACATCACAAAGGATTTGTCGTAGGCAATGTAGTTTAGTCTACCTGTTTAGTAGTCAGCAATGGTGGCCTTCATACGGTTATGAGGGCCTCTGCTTGTGCATGACGTGTGGTCAGTGTAAGTGGAGGGACGCTGGGTTGAATCGAGCACGTGTCACGAGATATGTACCAGATTTCCTTATTTACACGTTTATATTAGGCGAAATCACATCACATATAGGCCTATATAGACATTTAATTCTTATAATCAGATCATTTGTCTACCGATCAGCATTCAGCATACGTTGTTCCATGGCTAACTCTGTGAAGACGTTCAAACGGGTTCAGGTTAGTCTAAGTGGTAGGCCAATGATGCACTGATTGTTTTAGAAATTCTGTAAATGAATTATATCGTGCTACGCATGCACGCACGCACATACATTTACACTTTCTGCACATATTTACCAATATCTTCCTTCATTGCCTTGCCGTCTAAGTAACGTATGTCCGTCTTGCTTGATTTGTGACGCCATTTACTCTAGCAAACTTGGTCGGTATATGCAGCATATTCAAATACTAAATACAGAGATGGTAAATTGTTTAATATATAGTTTTTTCATAAACGCTAGCATGTCTAGTGCTTATAATATGATCCCACTACCGTATCTCTCGTCAGCGCCGGCCATATGAGTATGCGCAACTATCTTCTTCCGCTTTAAAAAAACTCTGAACTAGCAACTAGCGACTCACAGATCACAGTGAACCGATTATCCAAATAATTTGCTTCATGTATTGGCTGTTATGCAACATCAAATACGGCATAACAACCACGCCATAGACGTATGTATGTAGCCGTTCTGTGAGGGCCTACCTTGCATATTAATGAATGAATTTATTTACACATAGACATCATTACAAGGTATATGGGGACGTTTCTGTATACCACAGTAATCTGTGGACAGTAAGTGTATATTATACAATTATTTACACGAGTTTTATATCATATATTATGCACATGAGTGTAATTATCCAAATATCAGAAATCACTTATAGTTAATAAATATTCATACCTCTGTGGAGGCCGACTCTGGCCAGCTTCGCCATGAAAGACGTAGTAGATATTACGGTGAATACTTCGAGACCAATCAGACTGGGATGTGTTGCTGCCATATGGAACAACACCTCCCGCTCAGACCAGGCCGCAAACAAGAGGCCTAACGGCCTGTCGCTCACCTGCAACATTAGCATTTGAAATACTGGGTAGTTCACATCTCATGAAAATATGTTTCGTGAAACTTCTACAGGATGACAGATAGATTCTATGTTTTAATATGGAATAATCTTCGAAATAAGGTTTTGGTAAATCTACCATGACAATTTGGCCGAAGAATCATGTTTGTACTCCAATTTTGAATCCAAATATTTTACTATTTTTCAAGAACTCTAGTGAATAAATCTGACAATTTCTTTCAAGAATTCAAGCGCATAACTGTAGCTGTATTTTATCCAACCTGAATGCCAGTCAAGGTCTCATCTCTCATGTTCAAAATATGAAGTGAATCGTCCGTCAAGTTTTCGAGTGAAAACAGAATTACACGCATGAAAACGATTTCTATAATCCCTGCCGATAACGATTTACAATAAAATCTCATGACTTGATAGTTCCAATTATAGTGTTCACTAGGTGTATAAATTTGATAATAAACTGAATTTATAACTTTGATAGTTGCCAATTTTTGTATCTGATTTGGCAAAAAATGTTAATGGAATAACAAAATTAACATTCTTAGATAAATGTCTGTGTCGACTCGTATCACTGTCATGTTCTTTGGCATGTTTGGACGTTAATGACAATGACATGGTGTTAGGGTCAACTGAATTTCACGCAAATAAATTGACCAATAAAAAATCTGAATAGTATGTCTAGAGCCTACCTCTATAGAATCCTTAAAGGCAAATTTGGTTGAAATCTGTCAAGAAGCTAAGGAGGAGATGCATTTTGACAATTTCTGGCAAGGTTTTAAAAAAAATAAGCTAAGATTTTCAGCCCAAAAATTGACCAATCAAAATTCTAAACAGCAGTTCTAAAGCCAACCACTATAGGATCCTTCCAGGCAAATTTAGTTGAAATCTGTCAAGAAGCTAAGGAGGAGAAATGTGACACTTTCCGGTAAATTTTTTACTAAATTTCAGATTTTCACCACCAAAAATTTACCAATCAAAAATTTGAATAGAATTTCCAGAACCTACCTCCATAGGATCCTTCAAGACTAATTTGGCTGAAATCTCAAGGAGTTAAGGAGGAGATACGCTCCGACACTTTCCAGTACATTTTTTACAAAAACTAAGATTTTCACCCAAAAAATGTACCAATCAAAATTCTGAGTACAAGATCTAGAGCCTACCACTATAGGATCCTTTCAAGACAAATTTGGCTGAATTCTGTCAAAAAGCTAAGGAGGAGAAGCGTTTAGACACCAACCGGAAAATTTTTATAAAATCTAAGATTTTCACCCAAACAATTGATGAATCAAAAATCTGAATAGATGTTCTAGAGCCTACCTTCATAGGATCCTTCTAGCCAAATTTGATTAAAATCTGCCAAGCGGTATAGGAGGAGATACATTTTAAAGCAAAAGTTGACATACGGACAATGGACGGACGGACGGTCGCATGGACAGATGGACGGACGGACGGACAGACGACGGACGGTCGCCATGACATAAGCTCACTTGGCCATTCTGGCCAAGTGAGCAAATAATCAACAGTGATTGTATTGGATGGTATTCTCGTATTCCCGGGCCGATAGGGGCGAGACAAGTTCTCTGGTTTTATCCAGGGGCGCCGGAAGCAAATTTGAGGGGCGGAGACAGGTTCCACAAAAGAGCACATTGGACGGCATTGTCTGCAGGAAGATATGAAATGGGTGTCCACACCCAGTCACCGCCCTACCCACCCCGCCTCTGGTGTTCGGGAATACCCATCCAACTAACCACCACGAGAAAAAAACATTGAAAGGTGCAGGCTAGATCGTGACTCGATTTTCTACATTCTGAGTTTCTTATTATTACGTATAAATGTTAGAGCAATGTTAAGCGAATAACTTATGTATTCTTTGCTCAATTGAACCACAGGCCTTTGAATTTTCGTCCATCCATCCCTGTACCACATATCCCCCCACCCCCATACATAATATACACAAGGTATGAAAGCTTCATCTGTGGGCACCATTGTCAGAAAGCTGATTGGCTGGTTTGTAGTCAGACTCGTGATGTCACCGGATTTTAACAACAAACCAACCAATCAGCTTCCTGACAATGGTGCCCACAGATGAAGCTTTCATACCTTGTGTATGTTATATATAGTAGGGGTGATATGTACTAGTGCGATGGATGGACGAAAATTCAAAGGCCTGTGATTGAACTTATTCCGAATTCACTATGTGAGAGCGCGCTGGTGGGTTGTTGTGTCAGATGCACACGTTGAGTGTGGGTGCATTCGTGCATGTGTCTGCACGGCGGACATGCGCAGTTTGTCTTGAAAATATTTAATTGGACCTTAGTTCCTAATTATATTTGCAATCAGCGGGATTCAGAGGAAGAGTAGTTTTGTAAAAACTAGGCCATCCATGACAAATCTAGCAATCATGTTGAACATGTGAACAAGGTTTGTGCAGCTCTTGCCTTATATGAAGACCATGAAGTTTCCTGAGTTTCATTCCAAGCAGTTTCACACAAGGTCTTTAAATGTAATTAAAAAAAAAAAATAGTGCAAAATCCAAGATGGCCACCAATAAAATCGATCAAGCAGCTTTTCGGAACAGTCATGGATCCTTCCTGCCCAGCAGTTCTTAAGGACTCACTTAAAGAATAGGATGGACATATGCTGGATGAATAGACAGATGAGGCAGCAACACACTTATGTTAAAGTAGTAACAAACAATTCAACAGCTAGTATGTATGGAATAAGTAATTAAAATTATGATTTCGCAGCCTCATACTTAGCCATATTGGCGTGTGGACTTGGGTTGATGTCAAATCAACCGAACTTTAATGCAACTGCTCAGTTTGTTCTAAATATTTTTAAAAGCTTATTTAAATTTCTAAAGTAAAGTTTACTCATTTGTCGCATAGAAACGGGTAAAGGGCACAGCTGTCCCTGCTGCCTCCTGCCCAAAGGACAACGGGGGCAGCTGCCCCCGTGCTTCCGGCGCCCATGGTTTTATCACCCACGTTTGTCTGGCAATAGGCAGGTCAGGTTTCATTATATGCCACGTAGAGCCTACTTGATTTCATGAGGACATGGGTGATATGTGCTTCCACGATGATGACAAAGGTGACGATATTGGTGACTATCCCTGCAACGAGGAAGCAAGCGAAGGCGAGGTCGGCTATACAAGAGCGCCAAACTGCAAAGGATATTTAACTGCATTGTTACATTGTAGATGTAGTCATCATTATTGTCGCCATGTGGTCGTTGCTGTTGTAGTGGTTCGTCGTTGTATTTTAATTGGTTTGCAGGTTTTCTTAGGCGTACGGAGGCTTGGGAAGTAATTAATGCTGATTTTAATAAAGTTACAGAGGTTAGTTAATATGGTATATTTCCTTGTAGAGAATAAATGTAGAAATTTAAACTAGTTTGTCTTCTCATTATAATATCTTGGGAGTAGTCTTTTGCGGCTTTCCAAAAAGAATACCCATGTGACGATGTTGTGGTATTCGTCCCCTATGTCGCATTGCGTGCATGATTGGCATTCTCCTCCCGCGCAGTCCCATTCCATCTTCCTGTTTCTATTGGTAAATGGTTGTTTGCTGTTAGAAACATAGTGACTGTTATACTGTTGTGGTCACTGAGGGGTGTATAGACAGTTTTCCATCTGTAGCATTGGTTAAAAAGAATTGTATGTTTGTCCTTTCCACGATTTCTTTCATCTCCCCCATCCCATGCTGCATAAATTAATCTGTTAGCACTCGATATGTTTCATTTGAGTCAGCTTTGATGTGGTTTGCCAGGTCCATAATTGGTTACACCCAGTTGATTCTACAATATCTTGAATGCATGCCAGCCATTTATACTGTGTGTCGTTTGTTAAGTAATGTAATCTGCACAGATATGGTTATATATTAGGGCGGATATTTTATTTAGGTTGACTGTTATAATATTTAGCCAGAAGCTAATTGAACAATGTTTAATTGTAATATTTATTGGTATTTCGCGAGTTTCGCCATATATCATGTATTCCGCCGTGGTTCGTCCTACCCTTAGCGCTAACCAGATTTGTTTTGATTTAATCAAATCGATAAAATCATATGATTAAATCAAAGATTAAATCAAGCTGAAAAAATAAACTTGTGATTTTTGTCGATTTCCCCCCTCAACTCCGCTCATTTGCACTATAAAATTTATAAAGATTTTATTGTTTGTTTGTTAAAAGTTATTGTAGCTATTGTTTCAGATAGTTAATAGGCCTGGTTATACAATATTATGCTAATATAAGACCTAAGAAGCTTCTATCAGTACAGTACTACAGTTAGTGGACAAGTTCCTTAGTTGTTATTTGACACGTAAACAGCACAATAATATTTATAACAGTTCTGTGGATATTATTTTTAACTGACTTGCCTTTGTCTGCTTCCAGCCACTAGACAATAATTTGAATAGGCAATAATAACTCTAAACCAGCTGAATATTTTGAAACTAATTTGACTGACAGTAATTACCGATTACATTCAGTTAAATTGTTTTCATAATATCTTATACCATGTCCAGAGCTATACAGCTTGGAAAATTGTATCCACAAAATATTAAGACGGGTAAAATGTAGCCCATTAAGTGTAGACAAAACATGGTTACGGTAGTGTAAGCATGTTCATTTGATGTTTGGTCATGACCCGTCCAGTAGAACAGCAGTTATTTCAAAACGTGATAACAAATTCAACAAGAACACATTCTGGGATGCATATTTTCACAATACATTTTAATAGAATACTAGTATAAATAAGGTCAACATTGTTTATAACTCCTAGAGATTAGATTCTATTGAGTTCAGAACATAAGCGCATATAAAAAATCAATGATTTTGTTGTAGAAGTAAAAAAACCCATGAAAATAAAAAAAATCGAAAAGATCTGATTAAATCGAAAAAATCGGATTTTTTCGATTTTTTTTTCGAAAAAATCTCTATTTTTTCCAACCCTGGTGCTAACCGAAGGAAGTTCAGTTTTACTTCATCTAGTTTTTCACTAGAGAGGGAGGGAGGGAGGGAGGAAGGGGGTGAGGGAGGGAGGGGGGGGGGGGAGAGCGAGCGAGAGAGAGAGAGAGAGAGAGAGAGAGAGAGAGAGAGAGAGAGAGAGAGAGAGAGAGAGTGTGTGTGTGTGTAAAAAAGTTCTCTCACGTCTAAAGGCACACACATCGTGGTGAGTAATGCGGAGATTTGGCCACAAGCTATGCGCACTAACGTTGTTAACACAGCACGCTATTTGTGTTGTAGGATGCTATGGGAGAGGTAACGGCGAACATCGTCAATAGTCAGCCCCAGGGCCAACAGGGCGTGGTTATAAGAAACGCAAAGTATGAAGATGCTGAGCTTCTCGGCAGGTTGGTGGCCGAGACATTCAGAGAAAAGTATGAACATGCTGTTGGAAAGAAAAAGTAAGTCAAACCAACATGAATTTGAGCTTAGCTAAAGGAAATGTGGACTATGATGGTAAGACGGGAAGCAGTTGTATGGCAAGGTGTTGTGAAGGTGTTGATGCACACTGAGCATGCGCGCGGACCTCTCCAGCAATAGTTTACTTTTTGTCATGCCAATCAGACAGACCAGATACAACAACTTCTTAAAAACGTAAGAAATAGTATTTGGATATTTTAAAGATAATTTGACTGGCAGCGAAAGAAGTAATAGCTTGCAGTTAATAGTTAAAAAAATATTCAACATCTTACTTGCATGGTTTCTGGTACTTCAAGATTCAAAGACTAAATAAAAAGCAAAAAGTATTTCTTTAGCCACAAATAAGACATATAAATTAGGTTATTCCTAGCTTAAAATCATGAAATTGAAGGGGCGATAACCCATGTATTCGTTGAACAATGGGACGGGAGGGGTGGGGTTGTTGTCGGGGATACTCATTTAGGATTCCTGTTGGGACCACGCCCGTAGATGAATTCTGGACCTATTCCTGTTGATACGATACGATATGAAACGGGTATAATCCTGTCATGAGAGGGACACGTCACTGTAGTTTAGTCTGATCTGCTCATGTCAAAGACACGTCACTGTGGTCTAGTCTGATTCTGTCATGTCAGAGACACGTCACTGTGGTCTATTCTGATCCTGTCATGTCAGTAAGTTACACGTCATTGTGGTCTAGTCTAATTTTGTCATGTCAGAGACACGTCACTGTGGTCTAGTCTGATGCTGTCATATCAGTAAGTTACACGTCGCTGTAGTCTAGTCTAATTTTGTCATGTCAGAAACCTGTCACTGTGTTCTAATCTGATTCTGTCATGTCAGAGACACGTCACTGTAGTCTAGTAAAATTTTGTCATGTCAGAAACACGTCACTGTGGTCTAGTCTGATTCTGTCATGTCAGAGACACGTCACTGTAGTCTAGTCTGATTTTATCATGCCAGAGACACGTCACTGTGGTCTAGTCTGATTATGTCATGTCAGAGACACGTCACTGTGCTCTAGTCTGATTTCATCATGTCAGAGATACGTCACTGTAGTCTAGTCTGATCCTGTCATAGCAGTACGCTACTCGTCACTGTAGTCTAGTCTAATTTTGTCATGTCAGAGACAGGTCACTGTAGTCTAGTATAATGTTGTCATGTCAGAGACACGTCACTGTGGTCTAGTCTGATTTTATCATGTCAGAGACACGTCACTGTGGTCTAGTCTGATTCTGTCATGTCAGTAAGCTACATGTCACTGTGGTCTAGTCCGATTCTGTCATGTTAGAGGCACGTCACGGTGGTCTAGTCTGATTCCGTCACGCGAGTAAGTTACAAGTCACTGTAGTCTAGTCTGATTCTGTCATGCTAGAGACACGTCACTGTGGTCTAGTCTGATTCTGTCATGTTAGAGACACGCCACTGTGGTCTAGTATGATTCTGTCATGTCAGTAAGTTATACGTCACTGTGGTCTAGTCTGATTTTATCATGTCAGAGACACATCACTGTGGTCTAGTCTGATTCTGTCATGTCAGTAAGTTACACGTTACTGTAGTCTAGTCTAATTCTGTTATGTCAGAGACACGTCGCTGCGGTCTAGTCTGATTGTGTCATGTCAGAGACACGCCACTGTTATGTCAGTAAGTTACACGTCACTGTAGTCTAGTCTGACTTTATCATGTGAGAGACACGTCGCTGTGGTCTAGTCTGATTCTGTCATGTCCGAGACACGTCACTGTGGTCTAGTCTGATCCTGTCATGCTGGGGAAAGGTCACTGTAATCTCGTCTGATCCTGTCATCTCGGGGTTACGTCACTGTAGTCTAGTCTAATCCTGTCATGTCAGAGACACGTCACTATGGTCTAGTCTGATCCTGTCATATCAGTGACATACCACTGTGGAGTATACTCTGATCCTGTCATGTCAGTGACACGTCGCTGTAGGCTAGTCTGGTCCAGTCCTAACAGGGTCATTAAAATACAGGACACCTGGTGACAGTCAGAAGACCTGGTGACAATCAGAAGACCTGGTGACAGTCAAAACAATGAAGGTCAGCCTGTACTCAATTATTGTTCAATCATGTCTAATTCCTGTGCTAGAATTTCTATTACCCATACACCTGTAGCGACTATAACTACTCATATAACATGTATATCCATTGGTTACACATCTGTCATTACTTATCACCTGGTCTCATCTGTTTCGCATTAGAACGGAGGAATCCAGTTTTAGCTCTAGCTAAGCTCCACCCACACTTCGCCCGTGTTGGAATCGATCGATCCATAAATTCCATGACAATCAATTACAGCAACAGCGACCAGTCAAAATTGGTTTCAAAATATTCAACAGCATGTTTATTAAATGGTAAAGACATACACTTCGTACAACAACGCTTAGACCGTTATCAATTAAGCGTTCGTGGTGAACTTATCTACGTAATTCGTGATGTCACTGGTTATGATGTCATCCTACACGTCACCTAGTTGATTATTACGTCATATGATTGATGGATAACTTGGAAAGGTCCATTAGTTGCAACTACTAGGGTCTCACAAAGACCCACATTCATGACTAAAATTATTAAATCTGATCCCTTGCCTCTACATCCTAATGCGAAATTGTTGTTAAATTCCAGCCCTTACAGGCTAAAAATGTTGAATGTCCGCTATGCACCTGCCCGCTGACTACCCGCTATGCACCTTCCCGCTGACTTCCCACTATGCACCTGCCCACTGACTGTCCGCTATGCACCTGCCCGCTGACTACCCGCTATGCACCTTCCCGCTGACTTCCCACTATGCACCTGCCCACTGACTGTCCGCTATGCACCTGCCCGCTGACTTCCCACTATGCACCTGCCCACTGACTGTCCGCTATGCACCTGTCCGGTGACTGCCCACTATGCACCTGCCCACTGACTGTCCGCAATGCACCTGCCCGCTGACTGTCCACTATGCACCTGCCGGATGACTGTCCGCCATGCACCTGCGCAGTCATTTCTGTTCAACTTCCTTTCACGGGCCCGCTCTGAGACCAGGGAGGTGTTGGGCTAATCAGACTCATGTAATATATTTTGACATATTTCAGTTTTGAGGCTCTTGTGCGGGCTACAGCAGACATTAATCGTGACAATCAGTCTCTATACCACAGACAGTTCATAGCCGTATGTGATGGAGAACGAACGGGTGTAATGGTGCTAAAGTACAAAGGGGATCCGTAAGCATTTTATGACAAAGACATATATAATATGTACAGTATTCGTGTGAGTAGAGAGGGTTCTGTCGAAAGTAGCAGTAGAAACAACAACAACAACAACAACAACAACAAAAACAACAACAACAACAACAACAATAACAACAACAACGGCGGCGACGACGACGACGACGACGACGACGACAACAATAATAACAACCCAGAACAGAAGCGACAACATGAATAGCAGTAGCAGCGGCAGCAGCAGCAGCAAGAACACAACAACACCCACAACAGCAGCACCACCCCACCAATACACACATGTCACCTCCGCCTCCTCCTCTTCCTCCTCCTCCCCCTCCTCCTCCTCCTCCAACCCCACCACCACCACCACAAACGCTCCAACCACCACCCCCACCACCACCACCACCATCGCCATCACCATCACCACCACCACAACCACCACGACCACCACAAGCAATCCAACCACCACCACTACCACTAGCACCAGTAGCACTACCACTAACACTACCAACACTGCCGCCGCCGACAACAACAACAACGCCGACGACGACGACGACGACGACGATAACAACAACAACAACAACAACAACAACAACAACAACAACAACAACAACAACAACAACAACAACAACACTGAACAGCAGCGACAACACGAATAGCAGAAACAGCAGCAGCAAGATCACAACAACACCCAAGACAGCAGCACCGCCCCCAACAATACACACACCACCTCCGCCTCCTCCTCCTTCACGACCACCATCTCCAACCACCATCACCACCACCACCACCACCACCACCACCACCACCGCCGCCGCCGCCGCCGCCGCCGCCGCCGCCACCACCACCACCATCACCAGTAACACTACCACTAGCACTACCACCACTGCCGCCGCCGATAACAACAACGACAACGCCGACGGCGACGAAAACGGCGACGACGACGACGATGACGATAATAATAATAACAACAACAACAACAACAACAACAACAACAACAACAACAATACTGAACAGTGGCGACAACACGAATAGCAGCAACAGCAGCAGCAAGATCACAACAACCAAAACAGCAGCACCGCCCCCAACAATACATACACGCCACCTCCGCCTCCTCGTCTTCCTTCACCACCACCACCTCCAACCACCATCACCATCACCACCACCACCACCACCACCACCACCACCACGACCACCACCACCACCACCAGTAACACTACCACTAACACTACCACCACCGTCGCCGCCGCCGCCGACAACAACGGCGACGACGACGACGACGACGACGACGACGACGACGACGACGACGACAACAACAGCAACAACAGTATTACGTAAAATAATATTTTCTTGATTTCAGGAACATAAATAATGGTAGAAGACAAAATTATAATAACAATAATGTTTTCTTTCTAGTAAACCTAATGACGACTATGGCTCGCACCTTGATGGAATAGGGTGTTGTGCTTTTGTCAGGTAAGCTCAGGTAATAGCTATAATCATTAATCCAGGTATGTTCAAGTAATAGCTATATGCACTCATCCAGGTAAGCTCAGGCAATAGCTATGATCACTCATCCAGGTAAGCTCAGGCAATAGCTATGAAAACTCATCCAGGCGAGCTCAGGTAATAGCTATAAACACTCATCCAGGTAAGCTCAGGTAATAGCTCGAAACATAATCGGGATAAGCTCGGGTAATAGCTATAAGCACCTATCCAGGTAAGCTCAGGTAATAGCTATAAGCATTAATCCGGGTAAGCTCTGGTAATAGCTATAAGCATTAATCCGGGTAAGCTCAGGTAATAGATATAAGCATTAATCCGGGTAAGCTCTGGTAATAGCTATAAGCATTAATCCAGGTAAGCTCTGGTAATAGCTATAAGCATTAATCCGGGTAAGCTCAGGTAATAGCTATAAGCATTAATCCGGGTAAGCTCTGGTAATAGCTATATGCATTAATCCAGGTAAGCTCAGGTAATAGCTATAAGCATTACTCCGGGTAAGCTCAGGTAATAGCTATACGCATTAATCCGGGTAAACTCAGGTAATAGATATAAGCATTAATCCGGGTAACCTCAGGTAATAGATATAAGTATTAATCCGGGTAACCTCAGCTAATAGATATAAGCATTAATCTGGGTAACCTCAGGTAACAGATATAAGCATTAATACTAGTAGTAGTAGTAGTAGTAGTAGTAGTAGTAGTAGTAGTAGTAGTAGTAGTTGTTGTAGTAGTACCGAGTCCTGCTTTCTAGAGGTCACCTCGTAGCACGCTTAACAGATTTATGCAACGTTCTCTCCTGTCTTTGTATTTGTTGGCTTCCAGTAGGGCGAATTCCAAGGATCTGTGTGGTTGTGTGTTCCCTGCCATCCTTAGCACATGGCCAAACATGGACCATCTTTGCTGTGTGAATTTTACGGACAGCGGCGATGTATTACACACCGTGTATGCATGTATTGCACCTTAAAGGTGTGTCACATCTCACAAGTATGTCAGTGTCATCTTCTTTTCGTGGGTCACGGAACATTATGGAAAATTACTATCCTGGGTGTAGTTTCAACACTTATTTGTATATCGTACCCAAAATTGGTCATTATTGGTGCATAGATTCATTGTATGATAAATGTGTGTTACAGGCCAAAAGTAGGCCATCGTGGTCTATTTTTCATGATTCACTGACTATCATAGAAAATCTATGCATGGCTGTAGTTTTAAGAGTTGTTCGATAACTATCAACCGGTTGGCACTGCGACCTAATCCAACACGCTAACAACATGTGCTACATGAATACCGTAACATTGATTCCATTGGGAAATTGACCTTTGACCTATATTATCCAGAAAATAGCTAGTTAGTACGAACATAAAATAAATTGTTATCGATTCTGTACTCTCAATGCTCCTCCGCCTATGGTACCAAACTTGGTGTTTGTGTACATCTTAGTGTCAAGGTTAGAGGTGTGTGATGTACCGTTCATGTTAGGGGAACATTACATGGATACGTAGGTCAGAGTAGTGCGCGGATATACTCTATTACGCAGTGCATCACTAACATTATAGTTTTCTTATTAGAACCAATAACAAAATATTCAGCCAGTACATTTTGAATTATTTTCAGCTATTAACCCAATGATGCTGAAATCCCTTTTAGAATTAAACACAACTGAGCCTATTATTTCATTTGAAGGAAGGAATGGATGGGATGGGTGGGTGGGTGTGTGAGCGGGTGGATGTGTGTGTATGGATGGGTGGGTGGGTGGATGGAGGGATGGATGGATGGATGGGATGGGTAGGTGGATGTGTGGGTGGATGGATGGATGGATGAATGGATGAATGGATGAATGGATGGGTGGGTGGGTGGGTGGGTGGGTGGGTGGGTGGATGGATGGATGGATGGATGGATGGATGGGTGGATGGGTGGATGGATGGATGGATGGGTAGGTGGATGTATGGGTGGATGGATGGATGAATGGATGAATGGATGGGTGGGTGGGTGGGTGGGTGGGTGGATGGATGGATGGATGGATGGATGGATGGACGGATGGATGGATGGATGGATGGATTATTGGATGGATGGATGGAGGGATAGATGGATGGATGGATGTTTACATCTCGCTCCCATCACGATGAATATCCATGTGAAGATTCATTATAATCTAAACAGAACTTAAGCTAGCGAAGAGCAAGCTGTAGTTCTGACCTAGGCAGTTTTATCAGTAATGTAAACAAATTGACAGACTAACAAACTGACTCTCACTGACCAACTGACAGACCAACATAAACTATTTGCGAGTCGCAAGTAAAAGATAAAATCGCGTTAGTTCATAGCCACGAGATCTAGCAATGTCAGTGCTCTGTTTAAGTAGTATATGTGCTACTTAGATGGAAGATGTTCTATGTAGCAACAATATGAGTTCGACTATTTAGTGAATGTGGCTGTGCATTAGTGATTGTGGCTGTGCATTAGTGATTGTGGCTGTGCATTGGTGATTGTGGCTGTGCATTAGTGATTGTGGCTGTGCATTAGTGCTTGTGGCTGTGCCTTTGTGAGTGTCGCTGTGCCTCGGTGATTGTAGCTGTGCATTAGTGATTGTGGCTGTGCATTAGTGACTGTGGCTGTGCATTAGTGATTGTGGCTGTGCATTAGTGATCGTTGATGTGCATTAGTGATTATGGTTGTGCATTAGTGTTTGTGACTGTGCATTAGCGATTGTGGCTGGGTATTAGTGATTATGGTTGTGAATTGGTGTTTGTGCCTGTGAATTGGTGTTTGTGGCTGTGCATTAGTGATTGTGGCTGTGCATTAGTGTTTGTGACGGTGCATTAGTATTTGTGACTGTGCATTAGTGTTTGTGACTGTGCATTAGTGTTTGTGACTGCGCCTTGATGTTTGTGACTGTGCATTAGTGTTTGTGACGGTGCATTAGCGTTTGTGACTGCGCATTAGTGTTTGTGACTGCGCATTAGTGATTGTGACTGTGCATTAGTGAGTGTGGCTGTGCATTCGTGTTTGTGACGGTGCATTGTTATTTGTGACTGTGCATTAGCGTTTGTGACTGTGCATTAGTGTTTGTGACTGCGCATTAGTGAGTGTGGCTGTACATTAGTGATTATGGTTGGGCATTGGTGTTTGTGACTGTGCATTAGTGTTTGTGACTGTGCATTGGCGATTGTGGCTGTGCATTAGTATTTGTGACGGTGCATTAGCGTTTGTGACTGTGCATTAGTGTTTGTGACTGCGCATTGGCGATTGTGGCTGTGCATTAGTGAGTATGTTTGTGCATTGGTGTTTGTGACTGTGCATTAGTGTTTGTGACTGTGCATTAGTGTTTGTGACTGCGCATTGGTATTTGTGACTGTGCATTGGTGTTTGTGACTGTGTATTAGTGTTTGTTACTGTGCATTAGTGTTTGTGACTGTGCATTAGTGATTGTGCCTGTGCATTAGTGATTATGGCTGTGCAGTAGTGATTATGGCTGTGCAGTAGATTTTGTGACTGTGTATTAGTGTTTGTGACTGTGCATTGGTGTTTGTGACTGTGCATTGGTGTTTGTGACTGTGCAGTAGTGATTGTGACTGTGCATTAGTGATTATGGTTGTGCATTAGTGATTATGGCTGTGCATTGGTGTTTGTGACTGTGAATTAATGTTTGTGACTGTGAATTAGTGTTTGTGACTGTGCATTATTGTTTGTGACTGTGCATTAGTGTTTGTGACTGTGTCTTAGTGTTTGCGACTGTGCATTATTGTGTGTGACTGCATTAATGTTTGTGACTGTGCATTATTGTTTGTGACTGTGAATTTGTGTTTGTGACTATGCATTAGTGTTTGTGACTGTGCATTAGTGTTTGTGACTGTGCATTAGTGTTTGTGACTGTGCATTAGTGTTTGTGACTATGCATTAGTGTTTGTGACTGTGCATTAGTGTTTGCGACTGTGCATTAGTGTTTGTAACTGTGCATTAGTGTTTGTGACTGCATTAGTGTTTGTGACTGCGCCTTGATGTTTGTGACTGTGTATTAGTGTTCGTGACTGTGCATTAGTGTTTGTGACTGTGCATTGGTGTTTGTGACTGTGCATTAGTGTTTGTGACTGTGCATTAGTGTTTGTGACTGTGCATTAGTGTTTGTGACTGTGCATTAGTGTTTGTGACCGTGCATTAGTGTTTGTGATTGTGCATTAGTGTTTGTGACTGTGCATTAGTGTTTGTGACTGTGCATTAGCCCCTCTTGTGTCAGCTCAAGCCTGTAATGGTCAAGGCAGCCAAAAGGTCCTCTGCACTGGTCTTGGAGAACATATATTTGCAGGCCAAGAGAAGACTGTCTTTGAAAATTTGCCACTTGACTGCCAGTAATTCTGGTAGTAAATGTTATAAAATGGGCTTGTGTTGGCCTGCAAATGGACACTGACAAAGATAAAATTTGGATTATGTTGGCTATTAGCCCTTTATTGGCCGGGCCGGACAAGACGTTATCTTCAGTGGTCTTGAGCATGGTAAATGAAGTAATTATTATTTTGAGCGATCTGATGTGCTGTTGACATGGTAGAGGTCAGTTAATAATACAAAACTATCTTTCTAGATGTATGTCTCTCATCTGCCCATCCACCCAATCATTCTGTATTGTAGATTATGTGTGTCCATGTGTCCGTTCATCCAATCTTTCTGTATTGCAGATTATGTCTGTTCATCTGCCCATCTATCCGATCATTCTGTATTGCAGATTATGTCTGTCCATCTGTTCTTCCAGCCACTCATTCTGTATTGTAGATTATGTCTGTTCATCTGTCCTTCCATCCAATCTTTCTGTATTGCAGATTATGTCTGTCCATCTGTCCTTCCATCCAATCATTCTGTATTGCCGATTATGTCTGTCCATCTGTCCATCCAACCAATTATTCTGTATTGCAGATTATGGTGCCTAGATTATATATTGGGAGAGCATACGCCAAAGCGAAGGGAATGTTATATCGATCATATTTGTGTAGATGAGACGTTTAGAGGCAGAGGGATAGGCAAGGCCCTCATGGAGCATGCCGTGGTTGATGCGCGCAAGAACGGATGTACAGTATGATATCCATTTTTATTTTACATGGAAAACACATATTTGATAAAGTCACAAAATTAACCTTTAACCCTTTAATGACTAAATTTGTTAAAAAGATTAAAATATTGACTTATTAAATATCCATTTGCAGGTCAAGAGAAGACTATTTTTGGAAATTTACCACTGGAATGACTGGCTCGACAACTGAGCCAGTCATCCAGTGGTAAATTTCTAAAAGTAACCTTCTCTTGGTCTGCAAATGGGCATTCCTCAAGACCACTACAGAGGCCGGTTCTGACCGGTATCGAGTGAAAGGGTTAACCCCTTTTCATGACAATATGCCTGGAACTAAATGGTTGTTTCGTTTGTATTGCTGAAATGTCTAGCACTGAAACGTCTCTCCTAATCTCTTCCATCGTACATTGGAATCATATGTACTTCTGGTTAATTTGATAGAATTGTGCTGCCTTGTTGGTATTTCTGCGAATAGTAAATGCAATTCCTGTCACCTTAGGAAAAGGATGTGCAGCTAGTCAATGTGAAGAAACATTGTAGTAACTCCTTTAGTGCGTGATGATGTGTGAATACAAAGCAGCGATTTATATACTGTGACATATAGACTTCAACATAACATATATTAATTACAATTACGTTATTAAGGGGACAATGGAAGTAATAATACAAAAACAAGGAACATAATGAAAGTAATAAGACAAGAACAATGAGCATAATGAAAGTAATACGACAAGAACAAGGAACATGATACAAGTAATAAAACAAGAACAAGGAACATCATGAGAGCCTCAGTTAATAGAAAATTAGACATATGCTATCATTAGCAAAACAAATTAGGTAAAATAATACCCTTACTTAGAGACTGGTGGCAATAGCAATTCGCACTGTAATATTAGGTCTAAACAGGTTATGAGACAATGTGCTTTGATATGCTTATGTAAACAAAATAGAATTATTTCGCCTATAACAGTTATTTCGTAAGTGCATACAGAAATTATTTGCATAAAAGGATAGGTCAGTTAAAAAAACTGCAGAAATATGCTATATAAGTACGTCTTTGTAACACTTATTGGTGCTTAATACTACTAAACAGATAGGATACATATGAGGGGTATACTGGGACATTTGCATGGACTTTGAACTAGTCATATTACGGGGATACAATGCCACAATAGTTCTTGCTGAATAATAAATTTATGTAAGTTGTAATTGAATTAATAACCAAAATATCCTTAATACTCTCCTAGCCTATACATATATCATCGTATGACTTTATATTTGATTTCCCCTTAATTCTAAAATGACTCCACATGCTTTTTGAATATGTACTGGTATCAGCAAACAATATTATATTCTTCAGCAAAACTGAGAATATGCTATTGATAATTTAGATGTGGACATGGGTTTCTCGTAATTAAGTACGAACTGCACTTTCATCCCAAACGCATGTTGCAGAGCAGTGGTTGTATAAAGGTTAATAAGCTTCCTATACTGGTTACAGAGGCCAGGGCAGAATCTGATACTGGTATTGTGGAGTATGAATATTTGCTATTATTTCCGTTCTTTTCACTCATCGTTTGAGAAAATATGACCTAATTATTCAACTTGTTTAGCTACTAGACTAATCTCCCTCTCTGTGTGGGTTTAGAGATTTAACAATGAGACTGAATCTATGGAATCCCAATTCTAAAGCATCAATGTGTTATTTATTGCTGAATATAAAATGGCATCTGAATGTGTCTGAATTCCAGTTCATCCATGCCTTAATTACTTTTAACATGGCAACAGTGAGAGATATTTATATTAAAATGCAGTGTTTCATAACTAGTTCTGCTCAGGGAAGCATTATTCAGAGCAATAACATAAGTGAATCTGTGGACAGCAAGTAAGCCTATATACTATGTATGATTACTGTATTCTGCGGCTGTAGTAGTTTAAACATCCTACAGCTGCAATCAGTAATTCTTCACTTTTGCCCACCGTGTCTTGTCCTCAGCCAAAATCTTTAGCTTGCTCAGGTCCATTCTTGATCGGAGTGTACCAGGTCCTGTTTTCTTGAGGTTACATCGCAGCCCATTTAAATTATTTATGGAATGATGCCCTCTTCTGGCATTATATCTTCTGGCTCCAGTAGAGTGCATTGCAAGGCTCTCCTGGTGCTCTTGGTGTGCCACACATGAACCATCTTTGCTAGGCAACTTTTACGATGTATTACATATCTTGTATAGTGCATCATTCCTGTGATGGTGCGGAGGTATTTGTGGTGGCAGACATCAAATTTGGTGTAAAGCTGCCTTTGGAGCTGCCCAGCTATTACAGCTATACTATTATATAGAGATCATTAGATTAACGTGCCACTGCTTCCGCCCATATTCATCTTGAGTGACAGCCGGTAGCTTGATAACTATACCTCTATACCAGAATGAATTTTGAAAAGATTAGAATGTGTTTGAACTGAAAGTAATTAGCAATGGCCTTAATCTTTGAGGCATGAACTTTAAACAGGTGAGAGATCAAAAGTGATATCATTTAAAATCTAAATAATTCAATCTGTCTATTTAGAAACCTAGCCATCCATCATTGCACTATGGTATTGTATGAGTGCTGATGCATCGCTAGCCATACATCTTCTCTATCTGTAATGCATGGGAATTATACGTGAATGTTGCTCTATATCTTTAAATAGATTGACTGAGCGTTGTTGTTGTTGTTGTTGTTGTTGTTGTTGTTGTTGTTGTTGTTGCTGTAGCAGCAGCAGCAGCAACAACAACAGCAGCAGTAGTAGTAGCAGCAGCAGCAGCAGCAACAACAGCAGTAGCAGTAGCAGTAGCAGTAGCAGTAGTAGTAGTAGTAGTAGTAGTAGTAGTAGTAGTAGTAGTAGTAGCA